>CM067299.1:99297175-99644693 GCA_034231615.1 Meghimatium bilineatum
ATCAATAACACTGTACCCAACGTATGTTTTAATCCAAGGAATACGTGTCTTTCATTTCAGCAGAACACTGCACCCAAGATTATGTATTTCATTGGAGGTCATTTATTGCACATTGTCTTTCTAGAATAACCTTGAATATTTTCAGCGCGTACGTGTAGTTATCACGTTTCACATAACTACAGATAAGTTATTAAGGCGGTGTGAGAAATGTTTTTTTTTTAACTATTTCAGGAGTGTGTTAAACATTGCACTTATTTTACCTTTCTCAGGCTTAAGTTACTTTTACATGAAATACTTCAATAATATATATTGTTTTTGTTAGCGTTAGATTTGCGCTGTTGAAATTTACACACATTAATGAGACGGTACAATACAAGAAGACGCCACCACATGGTCGAGTTATTTCCCTTGTCTACGTGTGTAAAATTCATGTTTATCATTTAATAATATAAATATTAATTTATTTTAGGGTTTGGACTAGGAATAGGGTAGTTGTGTTTTACACAACTAAACATAACACCAACCCTAAATAAATAAATAAATATGTCAATTATTAAATAATGAACATGAAATTTACAAACATTGACAAGGGAAATAATTAGACATGTGGTATAGTCTACTTGTACTGCACCAATGCAACTTGTATGAGATAGCAATTGTGCTGTTATGCATTAGAATAGGTTCACTTTACATGATTCAATTTTTTTTAGCAATCAATTGTACTTGACGTTTAACATCCTAACGTTTAACACTTAATCATCATCATCATCAGGTGCTATGCTGGATGGTGTAGGCGATCATGGCTCTCCACATCTCTCTGCCTTCAGTATTATGTATCAAGATCGTTGTTGTTTCCTGCCGTGCCAGGTTGTTAAATTGTCTAATATTTTGTCACGTTGTTGCCCTCTGTCTGTTGCCTTTAATATTGCCTGTTGTGATTATCTTCTCCCAAACTTTCCTGTCTCATGAAGTGGCCAAAAAATGAAGATTGTCCCTTTCTTATATTGTTGATTAAGGTTCGTTTCGCATTTGACTCTTTAAACACCTCCACATTAGTTTTTCTGGCAGTCTATGGTATTCTCAGCATTCTTCTATAGAGCCTCATCTCTACTGCCTCTAATTACCAACTTTCCAATTTGTTTATTGTCCAAGACTCGAATCTATATGTTAGTATATAAGTTACATAGAACTGCAGAAATCTATTTCTCCCCTCTAATCATATACACAATATATTACACAAAATATTCATCATTTTTCTGAATGTTGTTTTGCCTGTCCTATTCTGCTTCTTATTTCTGTTGAACTTCTTCAATCTGCTATAATCGTTGTACCTAAATACTTGAATTGATAGACCTGTTTGAATACTATATCATTCACTGATCATGCTGTGGTATTTTGTTTCTTTGAACTAACCATTACTTTTTTTTCTTAATATATAGAAGCAGACCTTTCTCTTTACTTTCTACCACTACTAAATTAATTAATTCTTGAAGGTCTTCCTCATCTTTAACAATCAGAGCAGAGTCCTCCGCATATGTAATTTTATTTATGTTATGTCCTCCCACTGATATTCCTGGGATATCAACTATTTCAAGTATAACAGGAACGGGTCTGGTAACAGTACACATCCATTTCTAACTTCTTGTTTTATTTGTTCAAAGGGCCCAATTGATTTCCTACTCTTATTGCTGCTGTTTGTTGCCAGTACATGTTCTTAATGATTCTTAAATCCTTACTGTTGATGCTCAAATTCTCTAGCAAGTGTATAACTTTCCTTTGTTTAACTTTATCAATTTCTTTTGAGTAGTCTATAAAGCAGAGCTACAGCTCTGTTTTTACCTTTATAGACCTCTCTCTCTCTCTCTCTCTCTCTATATATATATATATATATATATATATATATATATATATATATATATATATATATATATATATATATATATATATATATATATCATTGTTGGTGGCTGTGTCTTCTACAAAACCGCATTATGACAGTGGAGATAGCCTGAGTGAATCTTTGATGTCTATTGCAGGCGATGATGACAGTAGTATTAGGCGTGTTGTTGCATCTCTCTGGTATGTGCGGAGGTGACTGAACAGTTATAATTCAATGGACCGCGCTGATAGTTCGAATGAAATCAAAGAATTAGACCCGTTCCAAAATGGAAAAGGTATTTCTTCTTCCGTGGGGTGCAAAGGGAACGCATTGCTCTAGGCGGACCCAGGGTTAGCAGATAACCAAGATCCCAAATGTACCTCCACGCGGTGCACCCTGGAAACAGAAATACAGCAGCTCGAGCTGATTCTGGCCAAATCATTTGGGGATCGTGTCCGAGAATGTGGAGGTAGCAGAGGAAAGAGATTTGACTGCACAAGAGACAGACAATATCTCCGACACCACCAGCATCACCACATATAGCGACACTGTTGACATACAGTGAAGCAAGTCAGTCCAGTCCGAACATTGGAGGGGCGGCCAATGTAAAATGCACGTAAAGATAGATGCATGGCGAGAGACAAATATATTTCATACCGAGTACAATGAAACAATGAAAGGGCAGAACAGCGCTAGAGGGCAGCGCGAACTGCAAATAGAAAGTGAAAAGTCCCTAGGAAAGGGGAACTACAAGCTCCGTCAGCTCGAGGCGAGCTTCTAGTTACCTGCGTTCCTTACAGGCAGAGACCCAGACCCATCCATTGACGTTTGGTTAAAGCAAGAAGACCTAACCCAACTCTAATGTCGAGCCTTCCTAAACCGGAAATATGCTCGCGAAGAGAAAGGTTTCGTACTCGATGCGCTCAGGCACAAAAGGGACAACGATTTAGCCCTGGCCCAACTCTACTGTCAGGTTTTCCTACACCGGAAATACACTTGAAGAGAGAAAGGGTTCAGTACCTGATGGGCTCAGGCGCTATTGGGACAAGGACGCTCAGCTCGAGAACGCCTTGCTCTCAAACGCGTGGTGTGAGACTCGAACTTGGACAAGGGGTACACGATGTCGGTGAATGACACCTCGGCTAAGAGGGCGAAAGAGCCAGGGTCCAACTCCTCTGTTGAGTTCTTCCCCTTAAGGAACCAGGCTCATGGATGAGAAACGGTTCAGTACCCAATGGGCACAGGCACAGCACGTCCAATTACACGAGGCAAGTTCATAGACAGTGGAACACCTCGTTCGAGTCAGACGATAGCAAAAAATCGTCTGGGCGAAGAGTCTCCGCTACGCGTGCCTGGAGACAGATATAGAGGCTGTCACAGGCTAAGGGTAGCCCACCCGATTTGTCAAGGCATGCCGAAATCGGATGTGCTAGGCCTACAAGGCGCATAACGGTGGCACAACGTAATCACGCTCCGGCGGAAATCGCACGGATATCCGTGATGGTTACAATGGAGCGAACGAAAAACAAACAAACAAACATCTTCTTCCGTGTCTATGTCTAAATGCAAGATCTAGGAGTGGAGTGTGGTGTTGCAAGAAACGAGCAGCATGTAGGAATTAAAAGAAAAGTCATAAACCAACAAAGAACCGGAACATTCAGTTATAACATTCTGAATAAGATATACGAACACATATCGACGTGTCCGGAGTGCCGTGATGTTGGTCTGGAAATTAACAAACTATTCCGACAAAGGAATGAGCTGTGCTATAGTTTACATCTTAGCTACGATACATACGACCGGACAGATCCGACTTCGATCTGCCCCTACAACAAGAATGATGAGAAACAGTGCTGTTATTCTTACCAGACAATACAGGGTTTGAATTTCCATATGTGAGTCTGCTGCTTATTAAAAAAACACTCATCATTTAATTATCGCAGTGATAATTTAGTTGTATGAACACTCTACTGGTGTCAATAGAAAATTCAACAGTTGAAGTTAATACTAGCAGACAATGTGCTACATATTAAAGGTTGATTTTATAGTTAGCCTGAATTAATACATTAAAGCTCTCTGTATTCTGGGGTCAAGAGAAGTACAGCACTAGAGTTGCTAGAGTCTTGCATTCAAAGACTATGTCGCATTTGTGTCACACTACTGTGACGCAGCATAATTTTCATTACTGTCACACTCGTATATTTTGGTGACATAGCTGACAGACACCTCCCTGTCACACATGTAGAAAACAACAAAACATTTGTGATTGCCTAATTTGGTTTGTTGCTGCAATGCTGCAACATCAGCTATCTACGAACACATAACCAAGTACCTAACTCTAATTGAATTACAAAAATGGATATAACAAATGGTCATCGTCACTTATGATGGACGAACAACAATAACCATAACTATATCTATTCGCTAAACCCCTTATTTCCTTTCATCGTCAGGGGTAGAAGAGTTCTCTGGAGATGGCCCTCGTGTGTTGAGTATATTGTTGAATTTGTCGCCTTTTTTATTTCGGTGGTCCATCGTTTTCGAGGTCTGCCTCTAGGACTGTAGGACAAACTATTTGATCTGTTGGCTCTTAAATATTCCAGGATTGGGGCGGAGTCGATTCTTTGTCTAGTGTCCTCATTTCTCACTCTGTCTATTAGCGATATTACTACGATTCTGCGTAAGCATGCCATTTCAGCTGTCACAAGTTTATGTATGTCTTGTGCTGTCGTTGTCAATGTTTGGCATTGGTTATTATGACAGCGTTGGCATAATAATTGTTTTGAAAAGTGTTATTTTGGTGCTTAGTTCTACATTTTTGTTTCTGAAGATTGATGTAATTTGCCCTAGGGCGTAGTATTTTACTATATCTAATGTGTATTTCTTTACTGCTCTTGCCGTCTGTTGTTATATTGCTTCCTAGAAATGTGAATTCTGTCACTTGGTAAAGTCTGTTGTTTCCAATATATATATATATATATATATATATATATATATATATATATATATATATATATATATATATATATATATATATATATATATATATATATATATATATATATATATATATATATATATATATATATATATATATATATATATATATATAATATATATATATTGGTGTTTCTTTCTGTTCTACCTATTTTTGTTACTTCAGTCTTTTCTATATATATCTTCATGTTAAAGGTTTGGCATGGTTGATGTAATCTGCCTATTTGTCTTTGTAGTTGCTCTTCTGATGATGCTACTAGTGCTTGGGCTTGGTCGTCTGCAAATAACAATTCGTTGAAGTTATCCTTCAGATTGTTTTCTTATGCTGTCTTTTCTACTTTGCAGATGTGATCTATGTATGTTATAAACAATAGGGTGGATAGTATACATCCCTGTCTAACTCTCGAGTGCATTTGAAAATAATCGGATGTGCCTGCGCTCATTCTTACTGCGCATTACCTATTGGCGTATATACTCTGACATAGGCTTATCAGATGTTGTGGAACTCCATATGTCTGTAATGTTATCCATAATTGCGTTATATCCGCTCTGTCAAAAGCTTTCTTTTAGTCAGCGAATGCCAAATATAAATATTGGTTACGTTGCGTCGTTCTTTCTGCAAGTTGTTTGAGGGCGAAGATTGCATCTGTAAATCTTTTATTTTTTCGAAAACCCATTTGTGTGTTATTGATATGTGGTTCTATATCGCTTGCACGCATCGTCTTCTCTAGTATCTCGCTAAAGATGTTTCCTATATAACCATAACTGGACAATGCTAAAGATGTTTCCTATATAACCATAACTGGACAATGCTAAAGATGTTTCCTATATAACCATAACTGGACAATGCTAAAGATGTTTCCTATATAACCATAACTGGACAATGCTAAAGGAAGTTAAACTATTATACGAGTAGATGTTTGCCCACAGGCTAATATTTATATACCCAGTGTTGACCAGTGTATTTATTAGTCTTCAGTACATTCTACTGTAACTATCATACAATTTATCAGTATTCTCAGGGCATGCATCGTTGTACACATTCGAAGCGGTTGGGTGGACCATCTTAGTTTTTGCTGAAACTGCAAGAGACTACAGTTACAATATTTCATTCTGTTGTCGTAACCCTTATATTTGATGACTAGTGAGCTTGAGTGCATGCCGTGTGAACCAAGGTGGGGGGGATCAAGCTTCCTCTTTCAATTAGGAAACTAGAATATGATATTTACTGTTAGGAGGCAAAAATATTAAAAAATTCGGTGGCCTCCCCACTTTCTGTGGTGAAGAATCTCACCAAACTTTTAAAATTAAAAAACAAAACTGATAAAAATAAATCCACCTTTTGGAGTTACATTTATAAAACATATTCTCTGATTGGTATACATCATACAACCTATCAACTGTGTGACGTGTCCACGTGGCCATTACCACCTCGGTGGTTACCTGAATTGTACTCACCTCATTCTGCATGAGATCATGAAAGAGTTCGAGGTAAAACAACATTTTTGACAATAACTCGTGGCAGGCTCATGAGGACCCCGTGAAAATTACTAAACACAAAACTTTCTGATCATATTATATAATGCTTATAAAAGATTACGGTCCTCGAATAAATTCTGTTTAAAATTTAAAATGGGAAAGAATGGCTCACTCATCTAAATACAGAACACCAATACAGCTTTGTACTTTTACAGTGTGTACAATCACAAAGTGTAGTAGCCAGAGACATTGATGGTGTTAGAAACACGTAAGACGTCTTTCGAAGCGATTACAACAAACTGGCTCAGGTGCAGACCGGCCGCGCTATAGAAGACCCATAGTCAAAATTCCTGTTGAAGACAACTTCATACGTCTTCGTCACCTCATGAATCGATTTGCATCTGCGAACTCCACAGTACAGTTAATGACAGCAGCTCGAATTTCAAATCAAACGGCAAGGAACTGGTTGTACGACGCTCCTCGCGGGCTAGAAGTACTACAGAGCTCCTTTTGTCACGGACCGGAATCGCCAGACCGACTGCAGTGGGAGAGTGTCAAGATAAACATAAATAGGTAGATGTGTTACCAAAATAAAACATAACACAACCTAACAACGAGATACAGGGACAGACGACGTTTCGACTATTAAGCCTTCATCAGGACAAACGAAAGACAACGATACAACGAATCTTACCTGGAAACAAACGTGGTTGATAGGGAGGAAAGAGGAGGAGAGATAGTGAATGGATAGTAGAGGAAGTAAATAAGGAGCGGCATATTGGGGAGGAAGAGAGTATGGGGAGAAGAAGTGAGGAGAGAAAGTGCACGGAAGGAGGTGAGGAGCGAAAATGGATAAGGTGTGGTAGTAAGTAAAATAGATAAGGTTACATTAAGATACTTACCTCAAAAGTGGCAAAACGCCCCTGCGTCCTGTTTAGGGTTGTTACCCAACACTGGAACATTTATCCCCTGCAGTGGGAGAGTCAGTATCTTCAATAGACAGTTGGAAATTACTGGAGACGGGTTTAGTTTAGTTGAAAACTGAAAGTTTCTTTATACCACAGGTTGAAAAAATAATTCCGTAAAATAACAATTTTGGTACACGTTTGAAATAATGTTTTTTTTTTAACAGTATATAAAAGAGGCCATTAGCGTTTAAACAAAAATAAATTTACCCTTTCCTTAGATATACAAATACACAGCATTGATAGTAGTAGAAACGCAAATATTCAACCTATTAGATGATGTTGGAATTTTAAATTGACAATGTAATTTTTAACATAGGATTCGGTCTAATTCGTTTCATCATGATTTGTGTTGTTTGTTTATTTGCGTTCATTCTCAAACTCCCACCCGATCTCGCTTGTTAAAGAAGAATGGTTCTGCTAAATTTCCACGCGGTGTAGCTCAGAGAATGGGAGTGCGCCATTGACCCGGCACATTTGTCATTGGCGGAATTTGTGTTAATATTGACTACTTTAACGTCCAGTTTTGCTAGGATGATAATTGATAATATATCGCATTTTGGACAGACAAAAATTGACACATGGTGCAATCACCTCTCTCCACCAACGAGAAGAAATAACTATATATGCACTATTATTTCCTAACCGCTGTTTCCTAACTAGCATTTCTAAAACAAAATATGCTTACCACCAATGATCCCTCTAAGTAGAAATGCAAGGTTGCCGCGAATCCCGCCAGAAAAACCCACTTCACATACGATTTATAATATTTATAAATCTTAACGAAGATATACATTAAAAATTAAAAAATGTGCGTGCGTGCGTGCGTGCGTGTGTGTGTGTGTGTGTATGTATGTATATATGTATGTATGTATGTATGTATGTATGTATGTATGTATGTATGTATGTATGTATGTATGTTTGAGATAACCATCAAATGCAAATAAACTGGTTATATTTCGTATCTGTAAAAGGAACAATCCCATGAACCAAAAATCAATGTCAGAAACATGCGATACATTTCAGTTTAGGTTACGTTCCTGTATGTTGATTATCGTCTTCGTACACCGGACATATACATAAGGTGCTCAGATTTCTTTTTCATTAAATGTCTCACAGGTTAGCCACTGTTGGTCATTGTTCTGTGTTAGTTGAGTGTTCTTATTGGAAATTTTCATGTCGTGTCTTCTCATCTCTCAGTGACGTGTAATCTCATCTCTCAGTGATGTGTTCCCTCATCTCTCAGTGATGTGTTCCCTCATCTCTCAGTGATGTGTTCCCTCATCTCTCAGTGATGTGTTCCATCATTTCTCAATGATGTGTTCCCTCATTTCTCAGTGACGTGTAATCTCATATCTCAGTGATGTGTTCTCTCATCTCTAAGTGATGTGTTCTCTCATAACTCAGTGATGTGTTCTCTCATCTCTCAGTGATGTGTTCCCTCATCTCTCTGTGATGTGTTCCATCATTTCTCAGTGACGTGTAATCTCATCTCTCAGTGATGTGTTCCCTCATCTCTCAGTGATGTGTTCCCTCATCTCTCAGTGATGTGTTCTTTCATCTCTAAGTGATGTATTCTCTCATCTCTATGTGATGTATTCTCTCATCTCTAAGTGATGTGTTCTCTCATCTCTAAGTGATGTGTTCTCTCATCTCTCAGTGATGTGTTCCCTCATCTCTCAGTGATGTGTTCCCTCATCTCTCAGTGATGTGTTCCCTCATCTCTCAGTGATGTGTTCCATCATTTCTCAATGATGTGTTCCCTCATTTCTCAGTGACGTGTAATCTCATATCTCAGTGATGTGTTCTCTCATCTCTAAGTGATGTGTTCTCTCATAACTCAGTGATGTGTTCTCTCATCTCTCAGTGATGTGTTCCCTCATCTCTCTGTGATGTGTTCCATCATTTC
Organism: Meghimatium bilineatum; assembly: GCA_034231615.1. Lineage (NCBI taxonomy): Eukaryota > Metazoa > Mollusca > Gastropoda > Stylommatophora > Philomycidae > Meghimatium > Meghimatium bilineatum. The sequence goes on from CM067299.1 coordinate 99,306,405, forward strand.
TCAGTGACGTGTAATCTCATCTCTCAGTGATGTGTTCCCTCATCTCTCAGTGATGTGTTCCCTCATCTCTCAGTGATGTGTTCTTTCATCTCTAAGTGATGTATTCTCTCATCTCTATGTGATGTATTCTCTCATCTCTAAGTGATGTGTTCTCTCATCTCTAAGTGATGTGTTCTCTCATTTCTAAGTGATGTGTTCTCTCATCTCTAAGTGATGTGTTCTCTCATCTCTAAGTAATGTGTTCTCTCATCACTTAGTGCTGTGATCATCCTCTCTCCAAATTCACACATCTATACGTGCTCTCATTCATTGACCTCAAAAGCATCCTATCATGCAGACTCTCGTAGCGTATTGGTAATGTCTGCCCTGTACATAGGTGGGCCACTTGTTATAGAAGCAGTATCAAAAAACATGTATATTGTTTCCTCCCGCACATAGTATGTGCGTTTATCTGTGAACAAAGATAAAAGTGATTTTGCACAGTGAGAACTAATTCTAGCGCCCTTCATGATGATTCCATCCATAATCTGGCAGTTAATAGTGTAAACTGTACAGATAATACTCTTCAAATCAGCAACAATAGATTGCAAGCTCAGAAAAAAAATAGTAATAAAAAAACAAGAATTTAAAATACTGCATGGCGATTAATGGGATTAGAAGAGTAATCTCATTGTTCACACATTGTTCTCCAGTGTGTCCATAGTATATAAAAAAGACAGAAAAAGCTGCTAAATTTTTTTTAAGGTTATTATTGTAACCCTTTATCAAACAGGGTTGAGTCATGACTCTAACATTCTTCTGCATGGTTGTTTCTGCCATGTTAAGTGATGTCTTTCGGAATAACAGTGCAGGAATTGCTTTTGATATCGAGCTGATGGAGAGCCATTCATTCTTAGTAGAGTGAAGGCCAAGACCAAAACTAAGACGGACATTGTTCGCGAGCTCCTGTTCGCCGATGATTGTGCACGCAACGCTACGAAAGAGATGCATGACAGTAACGACCTATATTCTGTGGTCTGTGTTTTGTGTTTTCTTTTCTACTTGTTCACAACATTTTATTGTTTTTAAAAAAAAATGCCACACTCATCTTCCCTTACAAAGGAGGACCATTGTCATCCTCATACTTTTATAGATATCTTAGAAACGTCCATGTTTCCCCATCCCAATGAGGAGGAAAGGTGGGGGGTGTTAACTCCAATTTTGCCATTTATCTTCGTGGCCCCCATCACAACTCTATAACCCCAGGGAAACCAATTAGCCAATATTGAGAACCACTGAGCAAGGCAGTATGAGCAAAATCTCACAAACAGAGCATGGATCTACACTAACGTAATTTTATTTTCACTTTAATCTGGCAAATTCCATTACCATTTGAATGAAAGTTGTAAGCTTGATAGGCTTTATCCCCCATTCTTCTCCATACTTTACGTTTCCTAAGCTTACCGAATGACAGTGAGGGCAATATTCTGCTACAAAGGACATACAAACACGAATGAATAGACAAAGCCTGCAATATAACATATAATAGAAAATGTGTTGTTAAAAGAAAAAAAATATCTTTTCTGCAATGAATGATTCGTGGAGAGGAACAGAGTGCATATTGGCTAACCCGTACGATGAAGTCAATCATTTACGCCTTCCCAAACACTCGTTCTCTTTTCATATATACATGTAAGGACGCCGCACGTCACATAACAAGAGTACTGTACATAATAGGCATACTACATGATTCCATATCTTCACATTATCATTTCCAGAGATATACACAAGACGTCGCAAGCCGAGTTCGGACCTGAAACATGTTGAGTACAAATACAACGATTTTACTAGTTGGCTACAAAGAACCCCTGAGTATGCATGTACATATATATATAATTACTGGAGGTGGAGGTGATAACTGGTGGAGAACTGACGACGCAGACAGTTAGATTCTCCAAAGCATACACGTAAACACATAAAGGTATGTGGGAATCCAGAAAAAAATCATAGACATGTGTATTCATAAATACTACTAACATGTATGGACAATAACTTTATTGAAAATAAAATGTTGCTTATTACATGTAATATTGATAATTCATTGTACTATACCTACACCATTTGTCGTTTTCTCAGAAGGAGCATATCAATCAACCAATGAACCTGTAACCCTTCAGGGTCGTAGGAGTACCAGATTGGATGCTTCAGCACACAAGAGTCCTCCAGCGAATTCTATCCTCAGCCATGCGGATGAGTGTGGAGATATCATGTCCTGTCCATTCCTTGATGTTGTCTGTCCATGCCTTTATTTGTCCTCATCTGCTTTTTTCCCCTTCGACAGTTTCCTACAGTATTGTTTTTGACAAGGAATCGTGCCTGCATACATGTCCAAACCATGCTAGTTTTCGTCGTTTCACTATTGAAAACAATAAGGAGCATATACATAGAGATTGATGGTAGTTCCAATTCATGAGTATTCGACATACAATTGGTCATGAGCAAAACCATTATCTTTTGATTGCAGAACAACCACGTGCAAGGTTTGTTCCTAAGATTTGTTAGTGTACAAGACAGATCTGAGCTCAACATCAAGTTCTTAAACTGATTGGCAACTCTGTAGTTATTTATTAAGGTTGGTTGGTTGGTTGCTGATCCAGCGGTCCATGGGCTCATGCCCTTTGACCCAATGCCATTGTGTGATATATGCATGTGTTTGTGAGCTGTTGTTTTGTTCCATACAATGTGTTCCATTTATCTGGCCCTGGAGGGAATTATTAAGGTAGTCTTGAAATATCGTCACCTTTGTCAAAATGTGTTTGAACGTGCGCTTTAAAAATCATGGGTAGACAAGGCCTTTACTGCCAATACTGGAACCATAACAAAGCTTTGATGGATTAATATTTCGTAGTAATATTTTATACGTTCCGAGTTTTAGGAACATCTAATGAATGTTAAATTTGTATGGGCAGTTCACAACGTCATTATCATCAACAGCGGTGTCAGTCGATTTGTAAATATAAGGCTCGTCAGGAATATAACCTAGTAAATATTAATATAGTCAACTGTAACACTTTTTGGCGCCAATATTGCCCTTTCGCACAGTCATGAGATCTGTGTAGTTGCATAGCACATAAGGAAACACTCGTTCTGTTAATACATGAACACTATGAACAACAATGTTGAACTGTGGCAGTGCGCACTCTTATCATAATCCATTGCTGTTGTTCCGTTGCCAAGGTGTAATAAATTGACAAGCTATTTTGAATTTCGATCATTATACAATTTAGTTCTCATATTAGTTGCAATTTTGTAGGCCACAACATGGTGTTTATTTTATTGAATCAATTACCTAATCCCGTCGAAGACGGATGTGTCGGGCCATTGGCACAAATAAAACGGCGACACAACGCATTTCCATTCTCTCGAATACATGCTGCTGGAAATTTAATAGGACCATGGTCCTGATACAAGAGATATCCAGTGGGAGTTTGAGAATGAACGCTGAAGAAGAATTACCTAATGAAATAGAAGAAACATCTTTAAAAAATATTATCCAAAGTATCTTTATTCCAACCCTGTGCTACCAATGTCAAACATGGTTCTTAACAACAAAACATAAGAGAAAACTGGTTACAAAATGTAACCAGATGACATGTCTGAGAAAAGTCACAGGAGTGACCAGAAAACACAGAATTAAAAACTATGTCATAAGAAAAAGAGTGGGTGTCATATCAATTCTACAATACATACAAAACCAACAGATACAATGGTTTGGTCATTTGGAAAGAATGCCGTGTGATTCATTAGTTTATAAAGCATATATGAAGAGAGGAGAAGCCGAAAGAAGAGCCAGGGGTAAACCTAGAGTACGCTGGATCGACAACATCAAAGCGACATTACCCGAACACCAAATAACATTATCTGAAGCTGCCAGAAAAGCGAGAACAAGAACACTGTATCTTTCTTGACACCCGTAAAGGGTAAAAGAGGAAGGAAGGAAGGAAGGAAGGAAGAAGAAGATAGAAGAAACGATTGTAGAAATAATTTCTAATTTGGAAATACATCGCAAACGTCGATAGAAACACAATTGATAAAATTTCATTAATCTCATCATTAGATCAAACCGATACACTTACCAAAATATATTTAAACATACTTGATCTGAGGTCAGAGGTGAAAGGTTACCCAATCATGTGAATGGTCACCTTTACCTGGACATCTAGACAGTAATAGATTGCTGGCAAGAATTGACTTAGGCTATACTCATATTGTCACATTTTTACTTGTGGTTTTTTTATGTTTGTTTGTTATGTCCGTATCTTGAAAAAGGCCTATTGTACCGAAACGTCGACTTTGTCCTGTGTATTGTTATCTGTAGATTATATTCTGTGTTTTGTTTTGTTATATGTACCATATTTACATCCGTTAGTGATAGTGTGTAGTGTTTTAGTCATCATTCAGTAGGACTTCATTACCTGTTTTACACGTGAGTATTATTTTCCATTATGTTCTACTAGCAGTACCACCTTCTATTGATTGCTATAGTGGAACCAACGTTTAGCCGTCTGCTTGCTAAATACGAGAAATATGTGTGTTATAGGAAAACATAGTTAACGGAGTTGTGAAGTTGTCATATATATATATATATACTTGTTTTCTGCGTCAAGCCAGCTAACTTTTTTTCTGTGCTTTTGGTTAGTTGGATGGTTGCTGATCCAGGGGTACATGTGTTCATATCCTTTGACCCATTGACATTAATATTGCCATTAAAATGGCATTATGGTGCTGGGAAGTCTGTGGTTTTTCGACCCACCCGGGGCCAGAGTCAAAGAATAACTACCACACCACAAGAAAGGTAGGTTTCAAACTATGTACTTCTCCGAGTCACTGCTGCAAAGATATGGTTCACTGTGCTCAGTTAGTTAGTTATTCCTCTTGGACCAAAGACGGCACATAGGGCGGATGTCATAGATTTCCATGTCTCTCGTTGCATTGCAATATGCTTTAGATCTTCATTGTTTCTGATACCGATGGTGAAACGTTCCCTTGTAATAGTTCTACATGAAGCTTCTTTTGGTCTTCCTCGTTTTCTCTTACTGTGCTCAGTACCCGCCACCAATTGACTACTGGTTTTACCGAACTTCTCTATTGCTCCAGGTATTCAACCAAATGTTAAGCCAATATGATTGTCATGTTCTGAGTCAATGTGCCTCTATGATGGGCCTCAGCCAAAGGAAAAACAGTACTGTCAGTTTCCTCCAACGCTGTGCAGTACATCTCTAGCTCCCTCCCAACCTAAGATTGTGCACACATATATGCAAATGCCAACGCATAAAAAACATTACAACAAAATAAAAGCACGAGAAGCATAATTGTATAGATGAAGTGTCATGAAGTTTCTATAAGAAGATAACCTCAATATAACGACATGTCATGAAGCTTCTATAAGAAGATAACCTCAATATAACGACATGTCATGAAGTTTCTATAAGAAGATAACCTCAATATAACGACATGTCATGAAGCTTCTATAAGAAGATAACCTCAATATAACGACATGTCATGAAGCTTCTATAAGAAGATAACCTCAATATAACGACATGTCATGAAGCTTCTATAAGAAGATAACCTCGATATAACGACATGTCATCTAGTAAGGTTTTCTGTTGCATGGGTGGTTTGTCTAGTTGGCCATTGATGAGACCCATATACGCAACTGCATGCGTTTCTGTGCTCTTAGGTTACTGAGTTTCTAAATTTTGTGTATGATATTCATAGTCTTTGAATAATATAAAGTGTGTTTTAGAGGGTAGTTACGATTAATCTGTCAAATGTATTTTAATTTTATTATTATAATAAACCACATCCATAGAACATTTCTTGGCACAATACTCCTGTAGTTTGCCGATGCTTTCAGGAGGAACATCCGATTTAAACTGACACCGAGGAAAACACATACGTTCTCACTCGCCATTTTGAACATTCAAGAATGCCTGCGCATGTCACTGAAAGATGCAGGACAACTTGCTCAAGACCGCGGAGAATTCAAGAGATCCATAGGAAAGACTACGTTCTGGAAAGAATATGTCACTTGACGATGATGATTATAATGAACATGTATATTTAATAATATGAAGTTTATGTGTTGCTGCAATTTACTTCAATACACTCAACAACAATGAACAGTTAATTATTATGTACCCCAGTAACGTATCGCATGAGTACACTCCCAGTGGACGGCCTATGACGTCATCAGGATCCACCCACAACTGACAGCCTGTTAGGAAGTCGTAAAGTTGGTTATGACATGCAGAGACTATCTCCAAAGATATGACTGTCTTGTTCAAATATTAGTCGTAGAGTCTGATTTTCGACGAATTTTCGCATGTGAGGAACGATAATTTATCAACCCACTCGGTATGTAGACGAATTCCAGCCTGTATAAACGAAAATAAACGGCGAATCCTGTAATAACCATCAAGGCATTACTACTGTCCATCATATAGAGGATATTTGCCAAAATCCTTTTCAACAGGTCTTACATCTCATCTTAATGAAAGATTTTTACCCGAAAACCACTGTGGTTTCAGAAACAAGCGGTGAACAACTGATGTGGTCTTTGCTGAAAGATAATTTCAAGAAAAATGTCAGTAATTACACTATGACATATACACATAATTCATAGACTTAACAAAACCATTTGACACAGTAAATAGAAAGGATATGTGGATTATTGTGACAAAATATGGCTGTCCAGCGAAAATTTATCACAATGATGCAGCAATTGCTTGATGGAATGTACGCTCGAATTTAGAATGCTGGAACGTTTTCTGGCACTTTTCCTGTCTAAAACGGAGTTAAACAGGAATATGTATTAGCACCTACCAGTTATAGTATCAAGTTCTTTGCTATTTTAGATGATGCTTTCTGAGATCTGCACCTCTGAGTAGACATCATAAATCGCGTAGATGTACATTTTTTCAAAACTTCGGCAGGTTCGTGAAAAAAACAAACAGTCACATCCCTCATTATCAGGAAACTTCCATTTTCTGATGAATATGCACTAAATGCCAATTCTGAGGCCGATCTACAAATTATAATAGACAGATTCTTCACAGCCTGAACCAACATTGGACGTACTATTAATACGGAGAAAAAAACACTGAAGTCATGTTACAAGCATCCCCTGGCAAAATCTGTCACGAACCCAGCATAAAGGTAAATAGTGTAGCACTAAATATTGTGAATATATTCACATACCCAGGTTAAGATTCACTGAATGGAGTAGTATGGTTTGATGCTTAGCGTCTCACCATGAAGCTATCGTTATTATGCATCTTTAGGAAGTATCCATGTGCACGCATGCATAAATTATTGACATTCACTGGGTGTGTTAAATTCGTAGAGTACACACGACTTTGAACTGTATTATATATATATATATATATATATATATATATATATATATATATATATATATATATATATATATATATATATATATATGTGTGTGTGTGTGTGTGTGTGTGTGTGTGTGGGTGGGGGTGTGTGGTGGGGGGGTATGGGTGTGTGCGTGTGTTTGTGTAGTTTTGAATCATATATATTCATTTCTATAAAGTGCATGCTTATATAATCACGTACCTGGTTGTCACTATTAGTATATATTTATTTGTGTGGTTGTTTACTTAGTCATCAATGTGGCTGGAGCCAGTTGTTAACACTATTGAAGAGAGTATAGTGTTTATGGTTTCATACAATCTGTCAGTGGTGTTTCACATCATGCTTCACATACAGCAAGGCAACATTGCTCATATAAGGATATTAGTAGATCGTCTATGACATGACCGTTCACTATTCGTGAGTTAACTAACTCTACTTGTGTTTCTAATCAGCATGCTATATGTGGTTACATATTTATATCGTATACTTTACTTGTACTCAGGACAATTTTGGATATTCTGAACTGTCTCTAGCTGCGGGGTTGGTCAGACAATAAATAAATAAGAGCTCGAACTGGAAAGAATGTCACATGATAGTGATGATTGCAGTGATATCATCGATGTTATTGTGACCTCTAGGAGTGTTCATTTTTGAACATATTTAAATAATGTTTTATTTTAGACATTACTACTACACTTTACCTAAATGATGTATTATATAATAACATTGCGGTTACAAATCCTTTAATGGTGTCTTATATTATAACTATGACTACATATCTTCTAATAGTGGCTTATGATATGTTCGTCTGTCGTGATCGACGATGACCAAAAACTCAACCATAATAATAATAACAATAAATAATAAAATAATAAAGTTAATAGTGCGTTTTTAAATGACTAGCAAGTCCAATGCGCGCACAAAATGTTCTTTTACAGAATTGACAACAATAGAAGGTATCTGTGTGAGGTTGAGATGTTTTTTCTTTTCTACGTGTCCGCTTCTGTCTTGCAGTTTCTTGTCCGAATTCTTCCGCCGCTAGTGCTCCCGTTCTAATGCTGTAACGCCATGCTGTTCTATCCTGAGCGAGGCTCTCCCAAGCGCCTACGTCAATGTTAAGATGTTTCAAGGATGACTTGAGCGTGTCTTTGAAACGCTTTTTCTGTCCACCAGCTTTTCGAAATCCTGCCTTGAGTTCTCCATAATATATTTGTTTTGGCACACGCGAGTTCTCCATACGCACAAGATGGCCTGCCCAGCGTGCCTGCGCCTTCATAAGTATTATGTGGATGATTATTGAGGTTGATTTTTCCAAGACCTCGTAGTCTGGTACTTTGTCCCACCAATGGATGTTTAGTAATTTACGTAGGCAGGTAAGATTGAAATGGTTTAACTTTCTTGCATGTCTAGCATACACTGTCTACGTTTTGCAGGCGTATAGTATGGTTGGTATAACAGCAGCATGATATACTTGAAGTTTGGTGGTTGTTCTTATACCTCTTCTGTCCCATACATTGTTGCATAATCTGCCAATTACAGCACTAGCTTTTGCCAGTCTATTGTTAATTTCCACATCAATGTTGACATCGCGAGAGAGAGTGCTTCCAAGGAATAGTGGCTTATATTATAACTATGACTACATATCTTCTAATGGTGTCTTATATTATAACTATGACTACATATCTTCTAATGGTGTCTTATATTATAACTATGACTACATATCTTCTAATGGTGTCTTATATTATAACTATGACTACACATATTATAATGGTATCTTATATTATAATTTTACGACTACCTATCTTTTAATCTTACCATTAGACCATCTCGAAAAGCATGTCAGCCTTTTCGACCAAAAGGCGTAAAGTCTGATTTTCGGTGAATTTACGCGTATGAGGCAAGATAATTTAACGGCATACCGGGTACGAAGACGAATTCCTCACCGCGGTGTAGATTGCATAGATCATGGTGAGACACGTAGAAGTATAGGGTCAGCAATTACATTGAACGTAATTTTCAGTGGTTTCGATTCGTCTTGTCACTGATTTTAAATCAGATACACCAATATAGTGAGGATGACGCTTTGCAAAACTTGATCACTTAAATCAAAATTCCCAGAGAAAGTCCACACTCCCCTACATAATTTCAGGCATGCTAAAATTATACACATGTGTAAACGCAAAGGGAACCGCCAATCCTGCAATAACCATCGAGGAATCTATCTACTGTACTGTTGTTGTAGTCCTTGTTTCGACTGGTCTGTTCTCAGTGACTTGAGTACACAGGCTGAAAGTCTTGACGAGACAACATCTTTTTTTGAGGATGTTGTTGGTCAAGTACTGAAAACTTGTTTACTTGTGTTGCAAAGAGATTCAGTCCTGCTAGAACAGACCTTGTTCAATTCTCGTCAGTTGTAAGAATTACTTTTATTTTATCCTCATGCTAATGCTTCCAACTTGAATCTACTGTACAGGACAAGGAAGATATTTGCCAGAATCCTTTTGAAGCGTCGTACATGTCATATTAATGAAGGAATATTACCCGAAAGCCAATGTGTTTCAGAAAAGAACACGGAACAATTGGTATAGTCTTTCATGAAAGAGAACTTAAAGAAAAATGTCAAGAAAAAGACTATGGCCTTTACACATAATTCATAGACTAACAAAGCACGCGACCCGGTAAATAGAGGGCATGTGGAATATTATGACAACAGTTGTTTTCCCACAGAAATGTATAACATTAGTGCAGCAGTTGTATTATGGAATAGAAGTTGGAGTTTCAGATGATAGAGTGTAACCTACAATTTGTCCTGTCTCAACAGGAGTTAAACATGGATGCTCATCAGCACATACCCTGTTTAAGATCATGTTCTCTGCTATGTTGGGTGATGCTTTCAGAGATGTTGACTTGGGAGTAGACATCATATATCACTTTGATGGAAAATTGTTCAACCTTCGGTGGCTTCGGGCAAAAAACAAAGTAAAATCCCTCATCGTCAGGGGTCTTCTAATTGCTGATGAATGTGCCCAAATATCAACTCAGAGGCCGTTCTACAAACTATATTAGACATATTCTCCACAGCCTCAAACAACTTTGGACTTACTATTAATAAGCAATAAAACTGAAGTCATGTTTCAAGAAGCAGCTAGCAAAATCTATCACGAGCCTAAGATATCGTTAAATGGCGTAGCGCTTAAATTTGTGAATATAGCCAATTTTGTGTAGTTAAGTAAAGGTAGGTCCCATGATAAAGTGTATACAAGGCTCGCTCAGCAGATTTTACGAAAATATTTGGCAGAGAAATGACATTAACCTACTTACTAAGCTGAACTTGTACATAGCAGTGAAACTTTCAATGCAGAACTTACTTCGTCTGTACATTCTTTCAGCAATTTCCACTGTAGTATTTGCTCAGCTAACAGCAACAAGATTGTAGATGAGGTGCTGGTACATACCTCGCAAAGGTAGTTGTTCAAATCCACAATATAATTTTTACCTATGTCTAATTCCGACACACGAAAAGAAATATTTGTCAATTCATTAAACCAATATGTGAAGAGAATTATCTGTTGTGTTTAAGGCCCGACGTGTGTAAGATACGTTTTTGCTAATAGGAACATCTTCCCAAGACGTACCTTAATGGCATCTCTAACGAACGTATCGATCTTTGACAAAAATATCACGTGGTTGTTTGAACACAACTAAATATTGTGTATCACGTGGTTGTTTGAACACAACTAAATATTGTGTATAATCTAGGTTGTTGAATAATTTGTACACAGCGGGGCTATTATCCATAGATACATCTTTACATTATTATATTGCCTAAATATTTATATTGCCTAAAATTTACTACAGCAAAAGGATTAATTATGGATGTAAAGACTGCAAGGGAGAGGAGATGGCTACCGCCGTCATTTGCTGAAATGTGAGATCGCTAACATCTCACACCCCTACGACATCAAATAAATGCTATGGGTAACTTTACTTTTTTTTAACTACAGCAAAAAATGATGGGCTAAGCTACCAATTTTTTTTTACATCTTACAATTTATATGAAATTATTTCGTGTTTTACAGTATCGTACGTATTTTAAATAAGAAATTACCAGAGTAATATTTTTGGGGGGGGGGGGGTGGAGCAGAGAGAAGCAACTAATAATGACAATATTACCTGCAAAATATATCGTAAAGGTGACTCAGAATGTTTTGGGGTTGAGTAGTCTATCTCATCCCTTATAGGATCAAAGTCAACTAGAAGCCATGCTAAAGTCGAATTTTTCATGCCAAAAGGTGCAGTTATTGCAGCTGAGCTGTGAACTATGACATAACGCACTCCGTTCTCCAGGCTACATCCTGCTGATTTGCAGGAGTTTGAGAACCGATGGCAGAAAATGAAAAATAATAACTGACACTTATGACCCTGACCTGATAACTTCATTTCAACTTGTGAAGTATTTGAAACGTTAACCCCTTAGTAACGCTGAGTGAAATAGGACAAATCGTAACTGCAGCGCAGGAAAATTTCAAGAGCTGTTACATTTTATTTTCCCTAACAAATTTGTCCACTGCATTCTCATGTTAAGGAATTCGAGTGAAGGTCTAATATTACAGGATGATCTAATTTATGAATTTACAAACATAGTGATTCTGTAAATTATGGTGGTGACGTGAAAACCTTTATATACATTCGACTCGCAAAATGAAAATTTTTTCAATCAAATCCACATAATCCTATTAATCCGTTTTATTCCATGCTCATATTTTTTCCTATGAGTAATATAATTGCCAGCATATTTATTTGTCGCATTACAAATATGTTGTATACAAGTTTCTGGTGATACACGTCAATGCACAGAATAAACGCACCGAGAAACATTTAAATTGACGTAGAGGCCTTAAAATAATGAACCATAACCAGCTACCAACAAGAACATATAACATATGAAGATCCGGATTTCTTTGTAATTATCAGATCTGTTGTTTCGAGGAAAAGTGTACGCCACTGATTTTAATGCTAGCTATGCTTCTTTTTCCTTTACATGCAACAAGTAAAGACACGAACTCATCAACGCGAAGAAGTTTTCGAATTTGCAGACCAACAAATTCCCCATCTCTTATTTTAGCTTCACTAAATCATATACATTTTCTGAAGAGGTATTTTAAAGCTTTATCAGTTCTATCAATTGCCTTCGCACAGTATTTCATGAGACTTAATGTGCAAGAATGGAAAGATAATCTTGCTACTGTCAACAAGAGCTGGGTTCACCACGTTCTTAATGCCACGCTGTAAATGACGGCCTGATTGATCAATGTCTTCTGATGTAATGGTCACGTCGTGCACGACTATCCCACTCATAGAGAAAGCAATAATACTTGGTGTATCCATCCTCTAGTCCAAGGAAACGAGCTACCACTTTTATGTCCCCACTTAGTGGCCAATGACGAAGATCGTAATTTATGCACTTCAAAAGTTGCTTAAAAATTTCAAATGTTTCTTTCATGTGAAATGAATGACCAACTGGAATTCACGGTAAAACATTACATTATTCAACAAAACAACTTTAAGACTTGTCTTGGAATAATCAATGAAACGCCTTCACTCTTCCGGGCTGTATGTGATATTGAGGGCTGCCATTAAACAAGAAATGGTGTGACACACAGACAGTCACCTCTTTAAAACAAAGAACTTAGTAAGCGGTTTCAGGCTGTTCATAACCACATAAATTGTAACATCTCCTGCCAGAATATTCGACTGTTGTAATCTGGAATCCAGAAGCTCCACCTTTTTATTGGGTACATTTAGATCTCTTACAAGATGATTCAGTTCACTGCTGATTATTAAGTGTGGTTATGTAGATATAGTTTGTTCAAATTTTGAGTCTTTTGAGGTTGATGACTCAAAAATCTCCTCGTCTTCGTCATCGAAGCAGCTGAACATGATTCTAGCACTTTGGGAGATGATATGATATCGTCGTGCGATACCGGACGTATTACAGAGGGGATGCTTGGATATTGCAGAGTCCAATTTTTCACTATATATATATAGTAATTTTTTTTAAAGTTGCATTTATACAAACAACTGGGGCAAATGAACATTTGTTAATCTCAGATTAGTTTTCAGCACCCCAAAATTAAGTAAGGTCACATTTTTTCATTACTGGTACACTTTTGATGTTGACCTGGTGATAAAGGTAACTTTTCATCGCATCTTTAAGATTGCTTCTTCAGGGAAGGTGTTAATTACACAAATAAGGGAATATATGGTGAGCAGTGCGACACATTGTGTTTACTAATTATTTCATTGGTGCATGTGGTTTAAAAAAAAATAATATGTGTACACTAGCAGTAGTTACCATTTTCAGCTTTAGTCCAACATTAAAAAAAAAATATCTCCAAATTTCGTGTGTACTCTCATAATAAATATTAAGCAGTAAACACACACACACACACACGTGCTCACGCTCACACACAAAAACACGCACACCACGACACAGCCATTGAACACAATGGTCCACCACACGACCACCACCACACAAAATGAAATACACAATCGTACAGCATAGTAACTTGTGTGATGTGGTGTTTAATTTCATACATGTTCTACTACAAGATCTAGATGTTAAATTTCGAGGCTGATTGACTGATAACGTGTACAAATGCATGATCGGTGAAGAATTGATTTAGATCATTTCCACTTTGGCAGAAATGATGATAGCACAAGTAATTTTTCCAATACAAAATATAACAAATATTGTGTGATGTTTGGTGAGGCTAGCTCATGACAATACAAAATATAGCAAATATTGTGTGATGTTTGGTGAGGCTAGTTCATGCCAATACAAAATATATCACATATTGTGTGATGTTTGGTTAGGCTAGCTCATGTCAATACAAATACCCAGATGTTGGTATACATATATTGAACTCCCCTTTTCGTCATCAATGAGATGTGACTTATATTTCTTTATCTGCGTTAGATTAATAACTAACACGAATGTTCGTATGATTTCCTCAGGGAATCAAGAAGTACGTTGTTTTTTTACAACGGAACTACGTTTTCGTGCCTTTCGGCCCAGTACATCTGTTTTCGGCATGATAATTTGTTCACAATTTTACTCCCATGATTATCTTCTCTATCACCGTCACAACTATTTTACAATAAAATTTCTATCTTACAAAAGAATAATAAAATAATGAAGTCTTTTCATGTTGACTCAGGTCTTATTAACACAACAAATTGGCAACACTGTATGGAAACTTATACAAATAACTTCAAGTATGAAGTGAGCAAACAGGATTTTCCGTACTTGACTAACCGCAAAAAAAGATGCGATTGTGTGAAGACTTTAAAACTGTATACTCAAGTCACTGAGAACGGCCAAGTCGAGACAAGGACTATTACAACAACAACGAACATCCCTTACAAGTATTGAAGTACCCTCAGTAACACGAACATCCGTATTCGGTGCCACTAGAACGGGCCTGGTTCATATCCCGTTAGTATATAATTTTTACTTTTTCTCATGCTTCCTACTTGAATTTACTTGTATACGCAATTATTTGAAGCAATATTGTACTGTCTATGTTATTTATGTTTACAAGAAAACCTATTGGCCCTTGTAGTATAAATACGGATGGTGTATGTTTGTGTTACTGAGAATACTTCAGTATGTGTACGGAATGTTCAATGTTGCTGTAATAGTCCTTATCTCGATTGGTCCGTTTTCAGTTACTTGAGTACACATTTTGAAAGTCTTCACAAAATCGCATCTTTGCAGATGCAGTTAGTAAAGTACGAAAAAAACCTACTCGATTTGATGCCGTTAGAATAGACCTGGATCATATCCTGTTAGTTTCTAGAATGTGTATGGAAACTTGCAGTTGTAAACTAGACATCTATCGTTTCTATTCGTTCTCAATTTCAGTTAATTCAGGTGAATTCACAAACATGTACCCAGAGACTGTCTTAAAACTGGTTTAAACTCCACCACAGTTTAAAATTCGCGTATCTTCACTGATGGGCCAGTCATTTGTTAACAAATATTAGCTTGTGCTTTCTTTGCACGGCCGGTTATATCAAAGCTGTTATCATAACAAATAATTGAGATCGTGATGCAGGAGATCTTGCCACCACATCCCCCACGAGTAAGTAATACATCTCTACTGAGTTGAGCTAAGTACATGACGATCATCAAACATTTCATCTTTAACAAAAGCAACTAGGCTTGACCTACTTTGTTCTTCACTTCAGAAATTATGTCACAGAGAAATCAAATGAATGTCTTGCAAATATTATTTCTTCAACTAGGTCAACATCGCAAACATTATTTTCTTGATGCGCTAAGATCATTCGCAAAGATTACACATTAAAACAACATTAATAGTACATGACTCACAAGGTAGATAGGGTTTCTCATACAGGCGGAAACGCCCCTAGGGGGCAGTGAAAGACTGAAAGGGGCGTTGTATGATCAGAAGGGTGGTAAGTTAGGCAATGTAAGATAATGGGGAAGAGATAACATTAGCGAGTACTGAGCACATCAAATTACATTACTACTATTAAAAGTACTTAGCAATTAAAATAAAAATTACATATAACAATATGTGCATTTGTGTTGATATTAATTGAATTCTCTCTGAATCTGGACCCAATTAGGATTATTGAAACCACTGACAAGCTACTGTTGATAACTGAAGGATTTTTAACTGTATTAAAATGAATAAATCTGAAACACTTCAGCAGGGGTAGAGGTTGTCGTACATAGGCATTAAAACCTGGAAATTCACTTTGTAAACTGACGCCCTTACACATCCAATTTCAGCACGGCTTCTGGATCATATTGACCCTATATGGATTTGACAGAAAGGTCCACCCCTAAAACTGCTTTACCGTCTCTTACGACATGCATGATAGATATTCCTTGTTGCCATATTAATCCCAACTATACATGGACGTTCTATTATTAATAATGACAAACTAAACACTGAACTGTCTATCTAAACACTAGACAGAATATGGAAAAAGAATTTAAGATCAAATACTTAGGAAAAGGAATAAGATAACATCTACAGGACAGTAGATACGTTTTCCTTAACGGAAAGACGCGGGTGTTACCTTAAATTCCTTATCTGCAGGCGTGAAGATCTATATAGCTGAGATTACCACAACCCAGAAAATATAACACCTAGAGTCTTAGTAACGCGGTAAATAAAGCAGAAAGGCAACATTAGATCAACACGTCTTACAAGGAGAGAGCTTGCCACGTCAGATATTTAGTCTGTATAAGATTAATGACATTACGATGACATATTAGTGTACGTTATGTAATATATGCTGACATCCTGACTCGGAAATCAAGGAAGAAGTGGAAAGCAATGGAAAACTTGTGAATGTGAGGCACATTGAATACATGAAGTTTCGAAGTTATTGTTGCTGAGCATCACAGAGACGATTGTTTAATTTAGCTTTTCCATGATATTCAGGAAACGTCACCATTCACACATACAGGCAGCGTTACCACTCAACACATACAGGCAGTATTACTACTCAACACATACAGGCAGCGTTATCACTCAACACATACTGGCAGTATTACTACTCAACACATACAGGCAGCGTTACCACTCAACACATACTGGCAGTATTACTACTCAACACATACTGGCAGCGTTACCACTCAACACATACTGGCAGTATTACTACTCAACACATAATGGCAGTATTACTACTCAACACATACTGGCACTGCTACCACTCAACATATAGTTGCGGCGTTACCACTCAACACATACTGGCAGTATTACCATTCAACACATACTGGCAGCGTTACCACTCAACATATATTTGCAGCGTTACCACTCTTACCACTCAAAACATACTGGCAGTGACAATAACAACAAATAATGATTTGCTTCCCCTAGAGCTAGATACAAAACATACCTGGTCATTACTGCGGACTGAGAAATTATTTAAATAAGCTAAGTAGGTTGGAAAAACTGAGAAAAATTCCAGAAGTTTATCCGAAAGTCCTGTTTGACCAATCTGTTGGGTCATCTCCGAAAATTAATGGGTGAATTCAGCAATTATATTATTAATAGTGAATTGATTATGTGAAATTCTTTGTATCCATTTCGTATTTATTTATTTTGTCTATTTGACTATTGAAATTTGGGGACGGGTTAATGTTTTAATATAGCTGCGGTACCTTAATCGTTAACATTTGTTGACAGGGAAGGAATGGGTCAAAAAGTGGCATAAAATTGTAGATGAAATTATCCAATCTCTCCTCCCTCTCTACATTTAGCATTTAGTGTGGAGGTCAATTCTGGTGGAATCGCTGGTTTGTTTAAGATACCGTAGTTTCTGTCGTCCAACTGCTCATCTTTTTACCTTAGTATTACACTACCTCTTTCTGCATTTGAATAAAAGTTACAAATTTTGTTACGAGAAAACTGAACACAGCACACACTGAAAATGTAATAACTTGCAGAGCTGTTGGATAGCCTACTATGTTACACAAAGTTATAAATCACAGAAAAGAATCACATGAAATAAAATCTCTAATGAGACGAATATGATCAAAATTTATTCAATCAGTTAGAGAACGTATTTCCGGTATACCCACTGATTCGTTAGAAGCTCAACAAGCACATGAACTGACACAGCTAACCATAAAATCACGTGTTAACATTAGTGAAGCTGCCAAATCCAAAGTATACCCACAGCATCAGCTTTCTCATTGAAATAATCACTAGGACTTTCATGGAGACAGGAACAGAAACATGGATCATTTATAACACATTATGGTGCTGATCACAAAGGCAATGTGCAGAAGATATCACAAAAGACGGGGTGAATGTTGAAAAGAAAGAATTTGAGAGTAATAAGTGTCTACCAAGGGAGGCACCATTGGGTTACATTAATACGTTAGATTTATTTGTTTGTGTTCTTCATAGTGATTCCAGTAGAGAGGGTTTGTTAACTTGACACAATGGATATATTCCAGAACATCAGATTTGGGTTAGGGTATGAGGAATATGGGGAGGGGGTGATCATTGCAAAGAAGTTTTAAACTGACAATGCAGATTACAAACCTAGCGAAAACTATTTCAAAACATAACACAATTCTAATAGCAATAGAAAAATCACACACATACAACAATGCATATGCACTAGTGCATCACATGATAGCTAGAATAGAACCACTGACACAATTAGAATGGGAGGCTAAGAAAGTATTAGTTTTCGTTTTGGATGATTATGATTTTGTGAGAAACATTTATGGTTTGTCAGGTGGGCGGGGAACACACCCATGTTTATGGTGCCTTCAATCATATTCAGACATGCATGAACCACGTGAAAGTGTACACGCCATATGGCTGTCATCTATGAAAGACAGTCATGATAATTTCATTAGATATTGTAACAGAAATATAAAACATGCATCATACTTGCTTGCACGTTCCAATTTTGAATATTGAAAATGATAAAGTTGCACCTCTTTATCTACACATTTTATTAGGCATTGACCAGAAACACCACAATTACTAAAAAAAGCAGCAGACAGAATAGATACAAAGATATTGGAAAACCTACAAACAGAACAAGAATGCTCCAGTATCGCACATAATTGGAAACAATATGGTGCTAATTGGCAGTAGGCAGAAATGTTAAATTTAAACATAAAAAAATTAAATACACATTCTTTAAATTGTGATAAAAGTGGAGACATCCAGTTAGATAATAAGGTTAGAGAAGCAGAACATAGTTTGCTAAGACTTGAATTTGTATAACTATGTACAAGGTCTGGTCCAGTATGTTTACAGTTAGATACAGTACTAAAGCAGCACACCATCAAATCACAGACATTTCATAGATGAGCTTTGTTGGGAATTACTGCTATAAGTATTTGACATGTAAAGTTTATAAAGATCTCACAGATGGCATTATCATACGCACACAAATGTATACAAACAATAAAGACACCATAGATATGTCACAAGCCACTAGATATATTTTAATTTATTAAATGAAGCTTTTGAGAATCTGAATAATTTAATATTACATAGTAGACCAATTAATATTGACACAATTGCAGAAATTTATTCACTAATACAAGGTTACATGAAAATATACAGACTTCATTTCCCAAGAAAAGTAATTCCAAAACAACACAACCTAGAATACTACTTCATACAGTGGATCACACTGAATGATTTTACCTTGGAATTGTTTGGGGGACAAGGTGAAGCAGGTTTACGTTCAATGATAGCAAGCATAGAAAAAGACCTACTCTATTAGAAACAAACTGTAGGAATTAAAATTTATAATAAGCACACAGTTACTACAAGTTCACCAACTAGCAATGAAACTACTTTTTTAAACAAAAATTAAAATTTACAAATTGCATATTAGAAATATCGGTTGTATAGATCATGTTATTAATATAAAAATATCAATAATGTAACTAGTGTATGAATTATAAATTATCAATGGCCCATGTGAATTTTATAATGTAATCCTATTGAGTGCTTGCGATTGTCTATGTATGACGAAGCGGTTAATTGATGATACATGCTAAATTAGTTAGTGGGTTACAGTAATCTTGACTGAGATATATTCAAATATGTCTTGCTAAATTAGCTAGTGGGTTACAGTAATCTTGACTGAGATATATTCAAATATGTCTTGCTAAATTAGCTAGTGGGTTACAGTAATCTTGACTGAGATATATTCAAATATGTCTTGCTAAATTAGCTAGTGGGTTACAGTAATCTTGACTGAGATATATTCAAATATGTCTTGCTAAATTAGCTAGGGGGGGGTTACAGTAATCTTGACTGAGATATATTCAAATATGTCTTGCTAAATTAGCTAGTGGGTTACAGTAATCTTGACTGAGATATATTCAAATATGTCTTGCTAAATTAGCTAGTGGGTTACAGTAATCTTGACTGAGATATATTCAAATATGTCTTGCTAAATTAGCTAGTGGGTTACAGTAATCTTGACTGAGATATATTCAAATATGTCTTGCTAAATTAGCTAGTGGGTTACAGTAATCTTGACTGAGATATATTCAAATATGTCTTGCTAAATTAACCACATCAAAGTTTGTGTAGCATAATTTTTTTTTTTAAATTCGCAATGTAAACTCAATAGAAATCAAATTTCACTGCTTCTCTTGCGCGATCACTTAGCTAGATTTAGAAATACATTGTGCTGTTGAATTTGCACTCAATTTATAAATCAAAATTTGGCATATTTAGAAAAAGAGATAAAAAATATTTCAGCCAATTTCAATTTTGCAATTTCTTTTTATCGAAATTTACAATGGTTGTACAGACTGAGGCAAAATTGTCCCCGTATCACCAGCAAGAGAAACTATAGTTGTAATATAGAACTGAGACAAATTTTTATAATATTCCCTAGTACAAAACCATTGTGCAAGTATCATCTTCTATTAATGTACTCAAATTCCTACAGATCTGCAAGATATAGTCTGAAGAACAGATTGATTCGTGTCATATACAAATATATAACTGTCCTGATGACCTGTTACTGTCTTCTACGTTTAGGCCAACAGTCATCTTGTGTGATGACGATAACGATCGCAATAATGATTATTATATTGATAATATAATCCAGAGAGTGAGGTCATCATTCATGTTTCAATTATCTGGCAGTGAAGTTGTACTATCAACCTCATATGTATGTGCTATGTGATATGTGATATGTGCTATGATATTGTTTACAAATTAACTTTCCTTAGAGTCTACAAATTTACTATTGCAATATTATGGATGTGACTCTTGTGTAATCACCAAAATTCAAGATCAATTTCAATTTAAATTTTTAAATATGATTTATAATTACAAGATTTATGATTCTAGCTAATTGTAAATTTAAAAAAAAGTTTTAACCTTATTAATTTTTAATTGTTAAAATTACTTGTTAATCTCTTATGTTCCTATCTATTCATTGTTACAATAACTCTCTTCCATAGTTACTTAGTGATTGTGTTACTCTGTGTTTCTCTCTTATGCATCTAGCTATTCTGTGTTTCTGTAACTCGGTGCAACCTTCTTCCTTAGCTAATTCATGTTTTTATCATTCTTCTATTCTCTTGTGCAATTGTGTTTAATGTATTGTTATCACCATTAGCACAATGTCCCAATGTCTGCTCAATTTTCAATCACACTTTATAAAACACATCCATCTAATGCAATCTGCATCTTAGCACCATCTATCGAATATTTTTCCCCCCTTAATATCGGAGGTCATGAGATTTCATAAATTCGGTAAGCAAATGGCACAGACCTAATATCATGAAGCCCCCGATATCGACAACACATGCATATTTCACTCAAATATCATAGCAAGGCTCAAACTCGTTGCCTACAAGCAAACAAGAACAAAACATTATGAATATCACCAGAGATTAGCTCGTACCTGCAAGTCATTGACATAAAACAACTACAAAATGACAACTTTAAGTCTTTAGTGTAAATTAACAATTTCAAAGGAAATTGCTGCAATGAAATTGATTTGAAATGACCCTACAAAACACATCACATAAGGAAACAACTATGACTCTTGGGCTATGGATCAGCAATGAAGAGACAATATATTCATTTGAAATGCAATACTATAGACATGTCCTAAGAATATTTCATGCACAGAAAGAAAAACGAACATAGTCGTCTATAGAGGACCTGAAAGTATAAGATAAATTATTGATGAACATGTTCCAGGAAAGAGAACACGTGGATTACTGTCATGGATTACTAGATATCGAAGTCTGACAATAATCGAGTATTGACTGTTTAAAGAGAACATATTTACTAAAAAGATCAACAAAAACACGTCACGTACAAATATGGAATGCTTCTACTGAAAAACATATGCCGTGGTTTCGATTGTAAATTGAATAATAGGACCAGCCTACACCACATAATGCTAGACATAATCATATCGCTCCCATTAACACACATTGATAAATAGTATATAAAGTACACAGGTAACTCTTAAAACCTACATGTCAATGTAAGTAATAATTAATTAGCAATAAATAAAAGAACAAGGACTTTTGTTTATTAATATTTGTTTATACATTGATAGTTAGGCTTTAAAAGTAACATTTGTACTTTATGTAGTATTTATTACTTATTCGTTTGGTTACTGTCAGAAGAAGTAGTTTGTGGTGCTTATATCCCTCCCTTAGCCACTGCAAACATGGCTTCTAGTACTAGACATCTAGCCAAATTGCTCGTAAAAACTCCTCCCTTAGCGATGTATCACACACGAAGGTCCTAAAATTGCCCGTCAAAAAGTGTAGTTTTCTGCAGAAGAATTTCTATTACAAAATAATTGCAATGAACCCCTTCCATACGGTAATCATTTCTACGGCCTTGTTAACACAACATTGTGATGTCTGCATGACTTTCTGTCATGTTTCTATATGAATCCTTCAGCTGACAACGTTTCTCATTATTTTATTGCTTTCATATATGGAATAGTTATATAAATGTTCATACAATCCTATGATACATTTTCATTTCTGCACTCAAGATTAAAAACAGACAATACATCGAATCCTTCAGGTACACAAGTCGTAGCGTCTAAACAAACTTTGCATTACAATATCTTGAAAACTATAACCAGTGCCGCAGTGAAACTATTCACAATTACACATCTGCTCTTTATAAATGATAATATTGCAGTTTTTTTAGTGCATATTGCATTTTTATATTAGCGACAACATGTTTTCCGTGCCAGGTACAATCATAGCAACCATTGTGATATGTTCCCACACAATGATGTGTCGTTAGCAACGCCATTGATCAAAATCAACGGAATTATACCTACATATTTTATAATTTACAGTGAATTAACCAATTGAAAAATAGTATGAATTATATGTTGAAAAGATATGTACATTTTCTGACACCAATTGAAAAGAAATTATGAAGGTCCCTTTATATGGCCTCAACCTAAGCTCAATACCGTAACGCAAGGAAACCGTAAAGTAAGGCGTCAACACTTTTTACTAAATAGAAATTTGGCCGTGTCACACTCCTGAATGTATAGTGACTCGTGATAGTGGTAGTATCCGTTGTGTTCAAAAGAGAAGTTCACCTTCTATGCCAATATTGACCCCCTTGTCTTTCTAACTTATTCTTTCTATCTATTCTTTTTATCTAATACGATAAAGTGCGCTTTGGAATATGTTTTCTCATTACGATAAAGTATAATCTACATATGACACTGCAAAAATCTGATCTCTCAATATGATACCGTACGTTCTGGAATCTGCTCTCTCAATATGATACCGTACGTTCTGGAATCTTTTCTCTCAATATGATACCGTACGTTCTGGAATCTTTTCTCTCAATATAATACCGTACGCTCTGGAATCTTTACTCTCAATATGATACCGTATGTTCTGGAATCTGCTCTCTCAATATGATACAGTACGTTCTGGAATCTTTTCTTTCAATATGATACCGTAAGATCTGGAATATTTTCTCTCAATATGATACCGTGCGTTCTGGAATCTTTTCTTTCAATATGATACCGTACGTTCTGGAATCTTTTCTTTCAATATGATACCGTACGTTCTGGAATATGCTCTCTCAATATGATACAGTACGTTCTGGAATCTGCTCTTTCAATATGATACAGTGCGTTCTGGAATCTTTTCTTTCAATATGATAACCTACGTTCTGGAATCTTTTCTCTCAATATGATACCGTACGTTCTGGAATCTGTTCTCTCGATATGATACCGTACGTTCTGGAATCTTTTCTCTCAATAGATTAGCGTACGATCTGGAATATTTTCTCTCAATATGATACCGTGCGTTCTGGAATCTTTTCTTTCAATATGATACCGTACGTTCTGGAATCTTTTCTTTCAATATGATACCGTACGTTCTGGAATATGCTCTCTCAATACGATACAGTACGTTCTGGAATCTGCTCTCTCAATATGATACAGTGCGTTCTGGAATCTTTTCTTTCAATATGATACCGTACGTTCTGGAATCTTTTCTTTCAATATGATACCGTACGTTCTGGAATATGCTCTCTCAATATGATACAGTACGTTCTGGAATCTTTTCTCTCAATATGATAGCGTACGATCTGGAATCTGTTCTCTCAATATGATACCGTACGTTCTGGAATCTGTTCTCTCAATATGATAGCGTACCATCTGGAATCTGTTCTCTCAATATGATACCGTACGATCTGGAATCTGTTCTCTCAATATAATAGCGTACGATCTGGAATCTGTTCTCTCAATATAATAGCATACGATCTGGAATCTGTTCTCTCAATATAATAGCGTACGATCTGGAATCTGTTCTCTCAATATAATAGCGTACGATCTGGAATCTGTTCTCTCATATAATAGCGTACTATCTGGAATCTGTTCTCTCAATATAATAGCTTACTATCTGGAATCTGTTCTCTCAATATGATACCGTACGATCTGAAATCTGCTTTCTCAACATGATACCATACGATCTGGAATCAAACTACTTTTGATTCTTTGAAGAATAAGTTCAGGTGCAGATTCTGCTGTTTCCCACTGTGGTCTCAGTCTGGTCTCAGCAACACTTCTGATTCATCCCTGCAGTATATTTCGTGAATTTCGTCAAATCACTATCAGTCAATCAATTATTTCTTGGTAAACAGCATATACACAGAAAAACAGACTAATATCATGATGAATGGACACAAGCTTGAGGAGGTGAATGCCTCCAAATACCTCGGATCCAGTATATGCAGTGATGGTTAATGCAAAGCAGAACTAAAAATAAGGCTGGAGATGGCGTTAGCGTCCTTGTCAAGGCTAACTGTGATTTGGAAAAACAACATCAGTGTTGGAGTGAAAATCAAACTGTATAAGTCGCTGGTGCTTTCTGTTGTGTTGTATGGTTGTGAGAGTTGTTCACTCACTGCGGACATGGAGAGAAGATTACAGGCTTTCGAGTACAAATGCTACAGAAGAATTCTACGAATTTCCTAAAGGGAACATAAGACCAATGTGTACGTAATAAATAAAGTAGAGATGTGTGCAGGTGTTCAGTAGCCATTGCTTTCAATAATGAAACGACGAAAACTAGCATGGTTCGGACATGTATGCAGGCACGATTCCTTATAAAAAACAATACTGCAGGGAACTGTCGAGGGTGGAAGAAGCAGAGGAGGCTAAATAAAGACATGGACAGACAACATCAAGAAATGGACATGGCAAGATATTTCCACACTCATCCGCATCGCTGAGGGTAGGAATCTGTGTGCTGAAGCATCCAATGTGGTACCCCTATGACCCTGAAGGGTTATGGGTTTATTGATTGATTGATTGAATCAACTATTCACACCCAAAGTTTATCTGATGTCAAATCAAATTATTCTGTGACTTAAGATAGCAAATATTTGAAAATATTGTTTTTTATAAAGATGCCACCTCCCCTGAGGGACACACAATCTTCGTGACAATGTCCAAAGTCCTGACTTCCTGAGCCAAGTAACTACTAAAATGTAACTTTTCCAATGTGTTGTATGCCAAAGTCATGACAGACATTTATAAAAATAAGATACTGGTTCAAAACGAGTACTCAATTCTACTGGATGCATGATTGCAAAATCAAGCTGTCCAATTTCATAACGGGAAACTCTCCGTCCTCCTGAATCTATCAATGTATCTTGAAGTGCAGGATGTTCACAATTTGTAAGTGACAATAATGTGGGCTGGCCCACAACAATTTGTTGATCTAAGATGTTCACAAAGTCATCGTCTATCTATTCAAAGTTACAGTTTTTGGCGATGTGTTCTCTGTCATCTTTCTTGATTATTCTTGATTGGAAACCGGCTTCACTGCACGCGGGGCATTCCCATAAGTGATCCGCCCTTCGTTACAGCAGCCATCCCAGTGTATCTAGACTGAGAGGCCCGGTCAAATGTTGAGTGTGTGATCTTTGGGAATTTATAAAACATTTACTTGTTCGTCCCTCTTTATCTTAGATACTTCCATTTCTAACATTCCCTGTAAGTGTACGTTCTCAGCCTCATTTACATCATCTTATTGTGAAATGCATTTATTACTGCCTTAAGTAAGTATGCTTTATCGCTTTTCAGCAATGTGCCGTCTATCGCCGCATTGCCTGCTAATAAGCCGGATATTTAGTTTCCTCTGACTCCAGCATGACCAGGGCAGTATATCCATGTAATTCTCTGGACAATTGAGTTGTTCAATACGCCCCACCATTTTTTCTCAGTATGAACTTTTCTATCTTGCGCAGTATGCTTTGAGAGTCTGTGAATATTACAGAGTGTGTTGATGTATCAGTTATCAACTAATAAAGTGCTGATGTAACTCCCTCTATCTCCATTCACATGTTTGATGTAACAGTGGAATATGCTGAATATTTCTCAATCAACTTCACGCCGTTTCTGTAGGCAACATGTATCTCTGTCATCTATGAGATATTAATGTCCCTGAAGTGCATTTTCAATATTACAAATTTCCCGGACTGAAAAGATAAGGAACAGTGAGGTTTTGAGTAAGCTGAATATAGAGGAAGGATGGTTGTTGAATACAATTTTATATAGAAAACTGAGTTATTTCGAATATATAAAAAGACACAATCGCATGGCAGACGCATGTTAGAGGGTTGAATTCCGGGAAGTAGAAGAAGATAAAGATCTTGAAGGAGATGGAAAATGGCATCAAAGACTTTATGAAGGTATCATTGGAGGCGACAGGCAGATTGGCACATCATAGTGTCGGATCAGAGCCGTAATAAGCCATCTTTGTGCCCTAGACACAAATCCACATGGGTGTCCCCTTCTGCTCCGGGTTCCCCATCCTCCACTGACCGCTGCTATGTTCAATATTATACAAACATCTATCGAAGAAAAGTAGTTGTTAACACATATGTTTGTACTACTATCACACATATAAAGCCTACAATAAGGTATTTCTGTATTAAAATTATTAGTTAATTATTCTTGTAATAATAATAGACAAAAATAATGAAACTTTTTAAAACTTTTTTACACATTTACATTTTAAAGTTATTTTTTCTAGATTTACATCTGGCAAAGTTTTTGAGTACGTCATCAAAGTTAATTGTCGCAATAAGTCTGCCCCAATCATTAGCAGAGATAAGGAATCACGCCTTTCTTGTTTCATTGCCGATCTACTTGTAATTTGTGCACGTTCCAACTGAAAAAAAGAGCGCCCAGTTGAACAGTTCGTACGGATTAATGTTAAAAACATGCGTAAGGCGATTTCTACATTTGGAAAAGCACACTCGATGTTGTCTATAATTATTACTTTGTATTATTCTGCATGACTGAACGTCTTGTTTTCAGATTTTGATGCACGAAACTTTTGGCGAATATATGAGTGGAACTGTTGTAGTTCAGTATATAAATTATTGTTCAGATCTTCAGGATAAGCATTTATTAGTCCTTCACAACACTGAGATGTTTGTGTTACATCGACCAGACAAGAAAATCGAACTGCTATATCATTATACACCCGTCCTCGTCTATTCATCTCTGTCTCAAGTTTGTCAACAATGACGTAGAAACAGATATACAAAATTTCTCTCTGGCATTCAGAGATACCTCAGAGGCATCACCATCAATGATCACTGTCTTTCGTTTACGTTTATGGGTCAAAATTGACTTATAATCCACACCTGTTGTTATTTCTTTTGCAGCTTCTTCAAATCTTTCAAATTCATTCCTAGATTTCTTAAAAAGTTTACAAACAAAGCAGTACACAGATCCCGTGGATGGTGATTACAATAACCATTCATAACAATAACTGTACTGCTCACCATTTGCTTTTGTGCCGTATAATAGTTTTTGAGAACAATATCTTGTTATTTTTTCTCCAGCGTAAATACGGCAAGATTTATTAAAGTGAACATATTGATGCTGACAGTTAGTGCATCCACAGTCCACCCAGTAAGCCACATCATTAGCGGATACGTCAATCCACAGCCCTGGATCTACAGCTTAATTTATACTATCATCTTCATCTTTATCATCATCTTCAGCAGATTGAAGTGGGTCACAACAAACTTCATTTTCAAGCACTAATACAGTGTCTGGATTTGCAGAACAGCCTATAGTAGAATTATCAAGAAGGTTGATGGTGTCAGTAAAATCCTGTTCCACCTATTGCTCAACTGAAACTAAATAATTCGTTAATTTTCTACTCTTAGCTTTTACAAAAGAAAGAGTATGCTCTTTTTGTTTATCTAGTTTTCTCTTTTGTGTAACACTTAACTGAACACGTTTCATCTTCGGGTCTGAAATTGAAAAAAAAGTATGTGAAAAGATGTAAATGAAAAATGAATAAATGATATAATCAATATAAGTGGGTGTGCTAAGGTATCATTTTCCGATTATTCATAATTAGATCTTTTAAAACGAAAATGTAATTACATAAATATTAGAAAATTATGCAAAATAAGGCTAAGAAATAATATACTTAGGCTTCTATCAATAATTGCTTTACCAAAATCGATAAAAGCACATTTAAAGCGCAGTAATGAACTCCTTCAACACTAACTACCAATAGACGCCTATATATATATATATATATATATATATATATATATATATATATATATATATATATATATATATATATATATATATATATATATATTTACATACATATAAATATATCGATTTTTTAGAATTAAAAACCTTAGATGAAAACCAGAACGAAAGTAAAAAGTGTAACCATTAGCCTTCGTCAAATCAAGTTTTGCTGTGTAATCTAAATTAATAATATGAAATCAGTAAAAAGTCTATACAAAAGTTCGAAAAAGTCAAAGTAGTTCTAAGCCGTTATGCAAATGTACAGTCATTCAATGTCACATCGGAAAAAATAGCACTATTCACAATTGTTTTCACTAGCAGACCAAAACGGAAGTGAATTTGTCGCTACACATTAGTGCGCTACGTAGCACAAACATATACTAAACAAGTAAAAAAATCACACCAAAAAAACCTAGAATAAAAATAGCAAAAAACAAAAACAACTGAGGGGGGGGGGGGGAATATTTTAGCACAGATTGTGGGACCAATGTTAAATAATGGGCTATTCGATATTACATTTGCTATTTGCTAATGTTATGTCCATTACGCGCGGCAACTGGGGCATATTACACATTTTCTTGAGGACTTGTGGTGCCCCCCTCCGCAACACTTGGTGCCCTATGCACGTGCCTTGTTTGCCTAATGGTTAATCCAGGCCTGGTCGGGTTCAGGACATCACTTGCAAAGACAACATTCTGGAAAGAATGTGTCACGTGATGATGAAAAGCAATATGCTCATACTTCATCCACATACGGTATATTTACACAACACAATGTTTTTGCACAATGATGTCAACTAACTCTCATTGTCACAATCCTAAGCTTATGAAAATATCTATGATCTCTAGTACACAATATAACCTAATACTTACTATTCTCTCTACACAATCTCTCCCTTCAACTCAACGGGAAACATGCAGTATTTGACAGTTGACTTACTATTCCATATGAATTCCATTTTAGTCAACACTAATCCTGTCACATCATTGATAATCCAATAATTTAGTAAACAAGAATCAGGTCCTATACACAATCTTCCAGGTTAACACGTGAGATTTCGGAGGCTTCCACATAACTTCCAGACTTCAACTTGCCCAGGTCAAAATCAAATCTCTTATTACTATTTTCCGATGTATATTCCTATCGTAATTCCTAGTCGAAGTTAGTAATTACTATTTTCCTATGTATATTCCTAGCTTCCTACCAGTCGAAGTTAGTACATCTCGTTCTACAATTTCTATTAAATAAAATATTTGTTTACAGGTTTTTCTCTAACTTTGTTTTTAATCTTACTCACGAATCCTAATTTCTGGTGGTCAATAGTTGTTCAATTGCTATAATATTCCAGTAAAAATATTTGCCGATTATTCTCACTCAATTATATTTAAGATTCAGACGACATAAAGATTGTGACTGTTTAACTGTTTACAGCATAATAATAACACACGTTCTTGTATGGACCCCGTGTCTATTCTTTCTCATGTTGTGTGTTGTGTGTTGTGGACCTCATCCTACTAGCTCTGTTAATGTTGCTCGTATAGATGCAATCTCTACGATACTTTTTTTTTCTTGTTGGGATTCGAAATGGGCGCTACAAATGTTACTGTTACCGAGTGTTACCTGCCATGTAAAAGATTAAGGAGGTTCTTGTGTGGAATTGGCTATCAAATCCATCAGAGGGACAAAGGTATACAGAAGTCATACTGAAGTTGAATGTGTGAGGTTGAAAAGCGCAGTTGTTAAATCCAAACTCTCAGCCATGATATAAAGACATTCCATTCTCCCATTCTCCGTACTACATCCTGCTAATCTGCAGTAGGTTCACCAGCGCACAAGTAATCTCTATGTTTAGCATGGACAGATATTTCAATATAGCTGCGTCTCTATGTTTAGCATGGACGGATATTTCAATATGGCTGCGTCTCTATGTTTAGCATGGACAGATATTTCAATATGGCTGCGTCGCTATGTTTAGCATGGGAAGATATTTCAATATGGCTGCGTCTCTATGTTTAGCATGGACGGATATTTCAATATGGCTGCGTCTCTATGTTTAGCATTGGCAGATATTTCAATATGGCTGCATCTTTATGTTTAGCATGGGAAGATATTTCAATATGGCTGCGTCTCTATGTTTAGCATGGACGGATATTTCAATATGGCTGCGTCTCTATGTTTAGCATGGACGGATATTTCAATATGGCTGCGTTTCTATGTTTAGCATGGGCAAATATTTAAATATGGATGTGTCTCTATGTTTAGAGTGAAAGATATTTTAAATGGGCTGCCTCTCTATGTTTAGCGTGGGTAGATATTTCAATATGGCTGCCTCTATATGTTTAGCATGGGTAGATATTTCAAAATGGCTGTCTCTATATGTTTAGTATGGGCAGCTATTTCAATAGGGATGTGTCTCTATGTTTAACCGGGGAGAAATTTCAATTGCGATGCGTTTCTATGTTTAGTGTGGGAGATATCTTAATAGGTATACGCTGTGCTCAATTTCCAAAGTCCATTTATACTGTGTTCACTGAAATAACATTCAAACAAATAAAATATTTTGTACAAGTAAAAATGTATGCAATATTGAAGACCCTAATTGAATAAAACGTTAATGAGTTGCGATCAAGAAGTAGGCAGAGATAGACGTTGGGAAGATGAATTGCGAGTTGGACAACACACAATCTGCCAGAGCACACCACTAACTACGCATGAGCAAGTCTACGACGACACATTACAGAAAAACAATTATAGAACAATTATTTGTAGATAAGAATGAAACATTAATTTTTCTACATGAACATTTTCTAAATGAGGACACTAGACATGAGGGAGATATGATAATAAGACCACTAACTGAAAGGAGATAATGATAATTTGAATACTAGACTGCAAGGAGATCTGATAATGTGCACGCTAGACTGAAAGGAAATATGATAATATGAACAATAGACTGGAAGGAGATATGATAATATGAACAATAGACTGGAATGAGATATGATAATGTACACACGACTAAAATGAGATATGTCAATGTGAACACTTTACTGGAAATACATATGATAATGCCAACACTAGACTTGAAAGAGATATGGTATTACGATTTATGAATGTGCAATTTTTCACCGAGACGAAAAGAACAGCATAATCTTCGTTATGTGCTGGGAGATACTGAGAACCTACGTGTTTGTCCAGAATGCGACAAAATATTTGTTTTGTTATGTGCTGATATTACTGTACTCCAAAGGGTATGCAAGCTTATAGTTCCTGTGGCTGCTGGTTAAACCACTTCATGTTCTACCACGCAAGCGTCCAGTCTTACATGTGCTACCTTAGTATCGAACTTCCCCCAATCACTGTCTACATTCATACATCAATCGCAATGTCTACATCTGACAGTCGTTCTTTAAGCAACTTCAACATATCTCTTTTATCCATCGTAAACACACTGAATATAAGTGCTATTCATGCAATTATGTTTACTATCTCATAACCACAAACTCCCGCATCTCTAGAACAGTAGGTCTACGTGAAGATTGCAAGAATTAATATATGACTAATATCCGTTCTCTATTTGTATTTCGCAGCATAGACTGAGTGAAGTCTGAGTGAGCCATTGGAAGGCGGCTGTAGCGGTTTGAACCTCCATCCATATACTGGAAGTAGTTGTTCTGCAGTGACGTAGCGTCAATAGACGTCTACACGATCTGCGTTTCTTTCAAACAACGTAAATATCCCACACAAATTAACATATATCTGTTATAAACATTACAGAAAGATAATAGATGGTTTGTTCTTTATTTTAGTATTAACCGCCCTTGTTGAACACACTAAATATCCGCTCGTGAAGTTTGAAGCCAGAGGCATTTGGCGTTCAAAAAAATATCTATCGGCCAAAAAAACAAACCACTGATATTTATCTGAAAGTTAAATATATACAACAGGAAAAAAAGACGTCACCTAATGCCTGGTGTTGGAAAACCCGTTGGTCTTTATATATCTACCTATGTGACGTGTACGATGGCTTCAGACCAATCATACTATTAGAGATAATTAATGATGACGTGTTTCCTGAGAATTGCACAACTGATAACATCCATCTATTTCACTGTGCATAGGCCATACGCTATTTTTTATCTCGTTATGGAATTAATTGTGGCGTGTATAATTGTTTAACTATGGAAAAAGTAAGTTTACCAGACTCAATTATTAACTTTCTTTTGAAAACTTCTATGTGTAATTTATCATATGAACAACAATGTGTTTTAAATGTCAAAGACCAACTCCGCGTTTGTCAATTAAAGAATTTTGTAAGAATAGAAATCACAATTTTCAATCGTCCTAGTATGATATATTTCCTTGGATAACTAGCTGCACTGCCAAACACAAAATGTTGTGTTATGTATGTCTATTGTTTGGGGCTACAGACTATGAATGGTGCAATGAAGGCATTTGTGATTTAAGCTACTTTATTACCAAGGCAGCAAAACACCAGCTTTCAAAACCGCATCTATTACACAATGAGCCATTGCATCAGTTGGGAAAAATACGAAACGAACATGCACTATCGGAAGATGCACTACTACAACCAATAAAACAAAAATGAGATTGTCTATTCATACAGACAATGCTTGCAGCGACTCATTCAGTCGGTAATATGTTTTAGTAAAGAGGAGCTTGCATTTTGTGGACACAGAGAGGATGAAAGTGCCGCAAACACAGGAAATTATTCAGAATTATTAGATTTACTTGTTCAAAGTGAGTCCATAGTGAGAGATCACTTGCAGTCTTCATCACTTCTAAAAGGCACTACGTCAGATTTACAAAATGATTTAATTGAAGTAATAACTGTTGCTTTAAATGATCGTATCAAATGTGAAATAAACAAGTTTCCATTTATTTCCATTCAAGTTGACGAAACTCTACATGTGTCATGTAAGGCTCACATGAGCATAATATTCAGGTATT
Organism: Meghimatium bilineatum; assembly: GCA_034231615.1. Taxonomy (NCBI): domain Eukaryota; kingdom Metazoa; phylum Mollusca; class Gastropoda; order Stylommatophora; family Philomycidae; genus Meghimatium; species Meghimatium bilineatum. The sequence continues at coordinate 99,340,428 of CM067299.1, forward strand.
GTTTGAATCATAGAATATAGGAAAGATTGTTACGACTTTTCCAAGAACAAAACTGCTGCTGGTTTATCTGAAATTATATAGCAAGTTTTGAATGACTGGGATATAGATGATAAAAAAGTCTGAAGTAAGACATATGATGGCAACTCAACAATGGCAGGGAGACAAGGATGGTTAAAAAACTATTGAATGACTTTTACCCACATGTTCTCTTTATCCATTGCTATTCGCACAAACTGAACTTGGCACTTCTATAAGGTTCGAAAAATATTACTATGTCCACTGAGCCGCTAATATCTACATTTTGGAGACCCACTATGCCGCTCTAATCTACATTTTAATATGAATTTACTATCGTGTTCGGCATAGCAGGAAAGCCGTACGGAGACACAGAGTTTTAAACAAGTTCGTATGTTTGTCTGTGCCTTGACTACTTTTCACACATTTTTCAGAAAGTCTTCACAAAGATCAGTTTTGTTAAGTGAAATGAGATTCAAGCTGCCTCAAGCTTCTACTACGAGATGTAATTTCCATTCCTGAGCAGTATTCACAATTAAAAGCATTTCAAAGAGTTATACTCTGTTTTCTTAATGAAATTATTGACGACGAAGACAGTGAATGGAACAATGAAGCTGTGAGTTGCCCAGTAGGCATCAGGCGATAACTGGGGTTGCCCAATTTGTGTATACTTGTGTTATTTCGACGATTCTTTATTTCGTATTGATCATCTTTGCAAGCTTATATAATCATCAACAGTGAGCATTGCAACATGTCACGGTGACATACATGTATCCATAAGAAATATAGAGAGCTTAAGGAATACATATTTTGTTGGAAACTGTACTTAAAAAACTTGCTATTGAATACAAATCTGATGTTTTATGATACGAAAAAAAACTCATTGAAAGAGTTGACTTTTGAAATAATAGATTCTCAAATTACGCAAATGAAATGAAGATTTGAAGATCTTCCTCATCTAATTGTTCTTGAATTAGTATATGAGAGTATATTTAAAGATGACAGCAATGAATTCCCCCAAAATATATTGAATAGTTTAATAAAACATTACCCATTCTTTGATAGCCACTTATTAGTAAATGAACTTGATAACGTATATGCAGATGAGACAATGCATTTACCCCTAAAGAACTCCTGGCATATTTGGTTGCAAATGGCCTAGACTCAAGTCTATCGGGAAGTAACAAAACTACCCGGCTTGGTGTTGAATATACCTACCACTACAGCCAGGCAGTGAAAGAAGTATGAGCACCCTGAAGAGAATCAAAACTTTTCTCAGAAATTCCATGAACAATCGTCTGTCATGTTTGAATTCCTTGGCGATATAGAAGAAACTATTAATTGCACTTTCATCAGAATTAACATTTATTGAGAGGATACTGAACATTTTTTTAGCAGACACGTAGCACAGACGCCTGGAGCTGTTTAACACGATTATATAAGGTATGTTTTTTTAAACAAAGAAATAGTTACTATTGTATATATGAAAGTAAAAATATGTTTCTGGTGTGGTCAAAACCTTGATTGGGGGGGGGAAGCTATCTACCTACCAATAAAAAGGTCTCTTGACCTCCCCACTCTAAAAGGTCACGCTACACTACTACTGATCTGTATGCCCCACATGCCTCAGCCACATTGATCTCCACGACGTACCAACCCTGAAGAATGCAACAGCCCTATAGACAGAGGATTTTCAGAGATGTGTTCGCTGTAGTCAACTACATCCGTGGAGGAGACAATTTACGATGGCCATATTTGATTACTGTAACCGTGATCATCGTCATCAAGTGCCGTCTCCGCAACGAAGGTTGGCTGCAACAGACCTCCAACATCCCCTGTCTCTTGTCTTGGTGGTGCACACTGTAACCGTCAACTATATATTATCCGACGCTGTGGCGAAGTGGTAGAAAACGCGTTCAGACCACTCAGAAAGCAATGGTAGGTAGCTATAAGTTTACCTCTTTTTTTTTGGAGAGGCGTGCCCCTTTCAGCAGCGGACAACAAAGTCCAGTTTGGCTATATCTGGAGACGCTACCATCTTATAGGTAATATTAGAGGTAATAAATACCCCGTATACTGGAATTAGAATGCAATGGCGACCTACTGAACATACTTGTACTAGAAAATCACTACAACCGCTACGAATTTAAAAAAAAATCATATTTAACAGAGTGCATGGGAGGTGTTAACATCAATTTTTTGTAAACATCAGATGAAAGAATGACTGCATTATGTGTCTAGTGTGTGAATCTTACACCATACACCATGACATGTATAACCGCGACGTTCTCGGTACAGCTTGATTGAGTGGAAACGGAACTAACAGGGAGAAAAGCATGTAATTTCAACAACGCAAAGTTTTCCTATTTGTTATTGTCAAGGCGAAGAAGCAAGAAGTTAGGCTCGTGTGCGGATGTAATAGGATTAATACCACAGGCAGAGGAATGAGGTTTTTGTTTTCACTGTCTAGACAGAAGCACACTTCCTGGCACAGTTCTGACACACAACACATGCGATACTCATAGCTCACAGATACAACGCTTGTAATTTTGCCTCACGAGTCGTGGGAGATGAGAAGAGAGCTGTTAATACAGAACAAGAAAGCGGTACAAGTCAGAAAACGTACAGTTCGCGTGTTGGAGTGCCTGTTCTGTTCCATCTGGGAACGTTAGTTTAGACGAATCGAGGCAACCGCGTGACATAATTTGTTATTGTTATTCACTACTCGTCTGAATTCTCTTTGGTTACGATTAATGTGCATTGTTCGACAATATTAATGACGGTTATAGTCGGTAACTTGTGCTAAGAAATGTGCATACCAGCGCGCAGGACCTTATTTATCTGTTTTATGTATATTATTTCATGTGTGCTAGTTTATCCCATTTGTCCGGTTCTGCAGCCGCGAGGTACAGTGCACGTCTGTGACGGTCAATGTACCGTTTTCTAATCCCGCAGCAGGAAATAAATATAAATACCATCAGTAGTTTGCCACTCCTTTCTGATCGGTTTGGATGCACTATTTTAATAATGTATCCGGACAGCTCAGAAAGCAATGGCACAATAATGTATATATTTATATTGTCTAGACAATCAATACAGCAAACAATGTTGCTAGGTAGATGGCTATGGCTTGAATAAGATATGCTAGCAATATCCCAGTTGAAGAAAGTCAGTGTACGTTATATTCCTTGTGCATCTTCTGTGTGTGTGTGTGCTCTCACACTCCTCGCTGAATCTCTTGCAACAGGATAATGATCCAATTAGATTCCCAATAGGAAGTAGTACAGAAAAAGGAGGTGCACTGTATCAACGTTTTATGTGTGTCAATTGGCCGAAACTTCCAACTTCGCCAGGGTGTATTATATTTGAAATATATCCGCGCGTTGAATTAAAATATCAAATACGTTATATCATGCTAGCTGAATTAATTAACCTGTTTTCATCGTTCACTGAGAATCGTTTCAAACGCACAGATAAACCAACTTGAAGGTGTACGCACGTGTGTAGCCATGACCCGAAAGGGGAGTAAAGTATAGTAACAGTTTACCATCCATGCATGTTGTAAGAGGCGACTAAAGATATTATGGGGTGGAGATGGCTGTTCCATATCATATAGGATACAATTGAACCATAATCCATGCCGAAGTCTGATGTTTCAGGCAGAATGACGCAAATATCGCAGCAAAGCTGTGAGCTATGATATAACGCATTCCGTTCTCCAGACACCATTCCGTTATCTGCAGGGGTATCTGAGAACGCACGCAGAAGAAGAAGAAGGTATCTTATATCTGAATATACCGATTCACTAGTACAGACTGCAACATCGACCATGTTCTTGTTGTGGGAGAGTTAAGTACACTGTTAAAATGATTAAGAACTACCAGTAAAGATAACACCCCAGATGTAAATTTATTAACACAGAACAACGATTTACAAGCACAGTACAATATAGGAATACAAAACAGTACAACTCCATAGAGAAAATAGAAACCATCGACGAACAGTGGATGATGTTAAACATGCAGCAAACATTTACAGAGATCCTACCACCTAGAAAATGCCTAGCAAATACAAATTGGATAACAGAAGATATCTTAAAGTTGATGGAACAAGAGGAAAAAGGCTAACATTTCAGAACATTACAAGATAAACTAAGAAATTAAGCAAATTGAAATACAGCAAAAGATGAATGGTTAAATGCAAATGCTGTGAAATATAAAAAATATCATGGAAATAAAAGGGATATACATAAACAAATAAATGTATTAACAGATAGAAGGAAATTTAACAAGAAAGGTTGCAAGAAGTCAAAGCAAGGGCATATTTTCTATCTATCTATACGCTGTGGCTCTTGTTTCCTTTCGGCATCAGGGGTGGAAGAGTTCTCTGGAGATGACATTTGTGTGTGCTGTTTGTAAGCTTGTTTCTGTGGCTTCTTTGATTTCTGTGATCCATCTTTTACATGGTCTGCCTCTGGCTTTGTCTCTGTATCATGGCCATCTGTGTCATACTGTCTGTTGGTATTCTGGAAGTGTGTGAAAACCACTTGATCTGTTGTCTTTTGATGTGTTTCAATACTGGTATTGTTTTGGTTATCGGTATGATGTTATAGTTTCTACTTCTATCTCTTAATGACACTCCCAGTATATTTGGTAAACATGTCATTTCTGCTTTCATTATATTTATTTTGTCTTGTGCTGTCATTGTCCATGATTTGGCACTGATAGCACAGTGATGGAATAATAATAGTCTTGTATAATGCAACATTAGTGTCTATGTTTACATTTTTGTTCTTGGATTTACGTGTAATCTGTTCTAGGATCTGGTATGTTTTGGTGCATCTATTAATAGGGCATATGGACATATGCTAATTTGAGAAAATGAAATCATGCACAGATGGTAAGAATACATTAAGGAACTTTACAAAGATCGTAGAAATGAAACAGGCATACAGCAATATAACGAAGTTCACTGTATATTAACTGCAGAGGTGGAAGAATCTATACAGCCCTTGAAGTGCAATAAATCTCATCGACCAGATAATATTACAAATGAAGAATTAGAAGTGCTGGAGGAGTATGTCATAGAAATAATCACCAAAATGCTAAATGATATCTACAACAGTGGCGATATTGAATCTGATTTATTGCAATCAATATTCATAGCCTTACTGAAGAAAGCTAGTGCAGTAGAATGTGAAGACCACTGAACAATCAGCCATATGAGCCAGATGACCAAGATCCTACTTCATATAATCATGAGATGAATAAGAGGAAAATTAAAAACAGGAATTTCAGAAAAAATGTGGATTTGTGGAAGGGAAAGGCACAAGAAATGTCCTATATATAACGCAAACATTAACGAAGAGGACAATGAAATATAAAATGACCTGTACTTGTTCTTCATAGATTATAGTAAAGCATTTGACTAGGTGAAGCTTTCAGAAAAAAATGTTAGGAAAACTCAATGTTGATGGGAAAGATCTAAAGATAGTAAGAAATATGTATTGGAAACAAACATCTGCGATGAGGGTTGACAGTAATGTAGGAGAATTCCAAAAGATAGAGATGGGCGTCAGACAAGGATGTGTAATGTCACCAGATCTTTCCTCCTTATATATAAAGGATATTATGCAAAACACAGAAAGCGTGCCAGGAATAGCAGTTGGAGGTTACAATCTAAATAATCTAAGATGTGCCTACAGTTCTGATTGTAGGGAGCAAACAAGAACTTCAAGTCCTGTTAGACATGGTAGTACAAGAAAGTAAACACAAACGCCTCAGTCTAAACAAGAGGAAAACAGAAGTAATGGTTGTTTTAAAGAAATACACACTGACAAAGTGAAGTATTACTATCAATGATGCAAAATTAAATCAAATGGATAAAGTCAAGTATCATGATATAATTTTAACACCAGATGGCAGATGCTCCAATGAGATCAAGAACAAGATAGCACAGGCCAAATCAACATTTCAAAAAATGACAAACATTCTATGCAATAGAGTAATATCAATGCATATGTGAGTTACAGTGATAGGATGCTATATTTAGCCAATACTTTTTTTTATGGAAGCGAAGCAGGGACAGTTAATAAAAGTGCCCACAATAAGCTGGAGACAACAGACATACGGTTTTTATGAGGAATGATGACAATTTCATGAATGACCAAAAAAAAAACTAATGTAAATGTTCTCAGCGTTGCTGAAGTAAAACGACAAATTATAGCGACAATTTGAAACAGAAAATCAAGATTTTTTATGCATGTGATTAGAAAAGTACAGCTCGAATATTTAGTAACCACCGGAACGATCAAGGGGAGAGGGAGCAGAGGCAGACAGAGAGATACATTTCTAGATGTGTTGTCACTGTGGCACAAAAAGATGTCACCAACGAACTTATTAACAACACAAGAGACAAAGAGTTGTGGAGAAGCATGATCGCCTACGTCACTCGGCATGACACTTGATTGATACCAATTCGGTAACATAAGCTCATTCTAAACACGAAATCTAGATATGTTTTATAATAATACTTGGATGTAACCAAGACCGTAGATGCATCTTTTCAGCAAGAGCGAGAGGGGTGTGGGTTTCTACCCAAACAAATTCATCGCACATTTTCGTGTGTATTTCCTCCTGTATCATGAGAAGTTTGATTCTCTTTCGTGGGAAACCGGTTAATCGGGAGTGGAATATTACTCAACATTTTATATTAAATCGGTTTCCAAAGAAGACGTATGTGTCGGGCCATTGCCACACATAAAACGGCGACACAACGCATTACCATTCCCTGGACTACATCCTGCTGGAAATCTATTAGGACTATAGTCCTGCTACAAGGGAGGTCCAGCGGGAGTTTGAGACTGAAAGAAGAAGAAGAGATGAAATCGGTGAGTGGGAAGATGTATATTACCCAACATATTCTTCTTCTTCTTCAGCGTTCATTCTCAACTCCCGCTGGATCTCTCTTCTAGCAGGACTACTAGACCTCCAGCAGGATGTAGTCCAGAAAATGGAATGCGTTGTGGCGCCATTTTATTTGCGCCAATAGTCCAACACATCCGCCTTCGGCGGAACCAACATATGATTAAAGTCTTAGTACTAAAAGTCATCTTCGGATTTCCTAGATAGGGAGGGAGAGGGAGGGGTGAGGGTTGAAAAACACAACCCACAAGCCCTTATCTACAGGCTTCGAAGTAACTATTCTTTATCAACAGACACAAACTCATATGATCCATGATTCTTGATTAGAAACTCGCTTCACGGCACGCGGGACATTCCCATGTGCTCCGCCCTCCGCTCCAGCAGCCATCCCAGTGTATGTAGACTCATAATTCTGGTCAGGTGTTGATTGTGTGATCTTCGGGACTTTCCAAAAAATTTACTTTTCCTCCCCTCACCTCTGAATACTCCCATTTCTAACATTCTCTGTATGTGGACGTTCTCAACCTCATTGACATCATCTGCATCTTGAAATGAATTTATTACTGCCTTTATTAAATCTGCTTTATCTCTTCTCAGCAATGTGTCGTCTATCGCCGCATTGCCTGCCAGTAAGTCGGCTATCTCGTTTCCTCTGACCCCAGCATGACCAGGACAGTTTATCCATGTAATGATCTGTACAACTGAGTTGTTCAATAAGCCCCACCATTCTTTTCTTAGCATGAACTTTTCTATCTTGCGCAACATGCTTTGAGGGTCTGTGAGTATTACCGATTGTGTTGATGTATCAGTTATCAACCAATTAAGAGCTGCTGTAACTCCCTCTATCTCCATCCTCATGCTCGATGTGACAGTAGAATATGCTGAAGATTTCTCAACCAACTTCACGCCGTTTTTTTGTAGGCAACAAAACCCCAACCGCTTTTATTTGTGTTTCTGTTAACAGAGCCATCTGTGTAAATAATTATGTCTTGTTGTTTGAGTGTAGTTGGGCGAGTTCATGCACTGTATCCTGAGCCCTGACTTCCGTCAATTTTCGACACGCTTTATCTAAAGTCCGTTCAGAATCGTTTGCCGAGATGTTAAATTATTTTTATCAAAAACGTATTGTTCATTTGGATTCATCATTTGAAGTTAGGTTTAGAATAATCATGTCGCTATAGAAATATTTTTTTATCAAAGAAATGTGATCCAGTATCAAAGATACCTTATTTAACCTATATTAAAAAAAAGTTAATCTAAATTATAAACAACCGCTGGATTATGTAGATGCTTACATCTCACATCTGATTATTAAATATAAAGGCATGACCCTCACGGTAGAATGTGCACCGTTCTAAAAGTAGTTGTTTCCACTGTACATTTGTATAAAGCAATGTTACATATGGAAATTCCCGTTTAGCACCAAATATTATTTTTCCTGAACTTAGAATTATGTGAAATCAAAAATGGATATTGACTCGATTTCAAGTCACAAGTCAGAGGCACGTCTCAATATTTACAGAATGTAGGCGGCACTAAGCATATTACCTTCTGCAAGTCTATGTGAGAATGAATCTGAAAGCGAAATATTTTACTGAGCATAACATTGCTATAAAGATTTATCAATACTTCTGCAGAGAGCATAAAAAGGGACATCTTTATTGTTCTTTATCAAATCCTGAGAAGAGAACAATGCATATTTTAGGTTTGTGTAAACGTTCATTTGATCGAATAGTGGAAGCAAGCGGATATTTATTGCCAACAAATTCACGAAAGCAAGGAAGGAAAGAAAAGATAGACAGTTTCGATAAGGACCTAGTAAAAAGAGAAATATGTAGAATGTTTGATAAAAACGAAGAAGTGACACTTAGAAAGTTGAAGATTTGGCTGAAAACTAATAACGACATTGAAATATCAAAAACTTTATTATGGAAAACTGTAAGAAATGCAGGCTTCACCTTTAGAAAGTATGCTGGTGGAAAAAACATTATTTGTGAAAAGCCACATCTGGTAGCTCTTAGAAGCAAGTATTTACGTGAAGGGAATGCGCGAGAATGGTTATGATATTGTGTATTTAGATGAAACTTGGATCAACGCTCATCATACAAATGAAAAGGAATGGCAGTTAGCAGATGGAAGTATTAAAAGATCAGTACCAAGTAGTAAAGGGCAACGTTTGATAGTTGCACATGCAGGTAGCAGACATAATGGGTTGTTGCAGAATGCTCATCTAATTTTCATTTCAAAATCCATTGACAATAGAGACTACCACTCCGAAATGAATGGGCACATATTCGAAGACTGGATCGAAAAAAGTATTCTTCCAATATTAGATAGACCTTCTTGTCTGATAATGGACAATGCTTCATACCATAACGTAGTGAACGTAGAAGATAGAATCCCAACATCATCAAGTACAAAAGATGCAATCAAAACGTGGCTCATAAAAGAACACATACCATTTACCGACAGGTACTTGAAACCCGAATTGCTTAACCTTGTAAAACAGACACAACGAACAAAGATATTTAAAATAGACAAGTTAATTGAAGAACATGGTCATAGATGTTTGAGACTACCTCCATATCATGCACACTTAAATCCTATAGAGCTAATTTGGGCAAAAGTTAAAGGACACGTAGCATCTACAAATACAACTTTCAAATTATGTGATATTGAGACTCTTACAAATCAGGCTCTATCCAATATACATAAAGACTACTGGGTGAAATGTGAGGATCATGTGTTACGCCAAGAAGAGGAATATTGGAAAAAGGAAGGTTTGTTGTTTGTTCAGCCGAAAACAGTAATCGACCTATTTGACTCGTCTGATTATGAATGATCATTACTCTGATTAAGTCTACACTAAAAAAAGTTTGATTTGCAAAATTTACAAGTTGATTTGTAAAACATTTCATTGCTCAATACCACCCAAGCAATTCAAAAAAATGTTATAAGCAAACCATCAACCATTACTTATAAAAATTAGCCCGCTTGATTCAATACAGAAGTTCAGATATCTTGGATCAACTATTACAGACAAAATTTCCTTACATGAAGAAATATATGTACTTATTTCAAAGGCAGCGACAACATTTGTGAAACTCACACCAAGAGCATGGAACAATATCAAATTGACTCTACGAACAAAAGATATATTTTAAATTTTTTTTACACCTGCCACCATGTAAAATTTTGTGGACACGCCTATGGGTCATCATTGCACTAGATTACTGTAAAATATTTTGTTTATGGTCGAAATAATATTTACATGGGCAAACATCAAAAGAATTCGCCGCTTTCAAATAACCGTTACAGCTAGACATCAAGTAACACATATGTTTTCGCGACATGGACATTTTAACAACGTATGCCAAAATTCATGTGAAATCATCAAGAACTTTTTGAATTATAAATCATAACATCTCGGCAAACGATTCTGAACGGACTATAGCTGTATTATTGCTGTAGTCAGTGATTTCTTCTCAGTTTCTACCTCTTCCCATTCACTGACCTTTCATATGATCCATCCTTAGCTAACGACAAATCTCTAGTGATAATTCTTCAGAAGTGTAATCTTATCTTCAGATGCATTTATTTATATCAAGCCGAGTCCCTGTCAATTATACAGACATATGTGCTCATCCACTATCAACCTTTAAAAGTAAGATATTCGTCTTTTTCCGTGATTTTCATTGGTAAGTTTGTGTATATTTGTGTCGACAGCCAATTAAAATTACGAGAAAATCAAGTAGCTTCACTTTTGAAAGATTGATGAATCCACAGTACTGTATTATTGACAAGGGACTCGCTGAAACATACTGATTTTTTACATTACCATCTCATTAAGATGTGCAACACAGTGCTTCCTTAGAAAACCATTGAGCAATTCAAGTCTGCCTAAGAAACACATACAACAAACTTTTCGCCATTACACAAAAGGTATTAAAGTGAATGCAGCAGTCAGGGAATGATTTGTGTGAAGCTAGCATTAAAGGGCCATATATATAAGTTATAATTAGGCTAGATTAAAGATCGCGTCTAGCTGGTATTAACACACACGGTGTTTCATATTTCATAATGGAGACGAACGTGGAATAGTAATTACTGTACAAGTCGCAGTATTATTTGTACGTAGGAGTTTTATTTTAGAGATTGGTAATTTAAATTTCAGTACATGGACTGTTTAGTGTACTAATTGCCGCATTTAATTTATGTGTTGGTTATTATTATGTGCTCGTACTCGCTACTCGTAAGTCATGCTGAGTAATACATTTTAGGAAGCATATTTTTCATTTTTTCCTTTCATTATTTTGTTTATATTTTTAATGATCGGTTGTAAGACATAATATTCCATTTTTATGTTATTCTAGTTTTTTAATGCAACAATGCCAATACATTAAAAAAAAACACATTTCTTTTGTCGAATAAGAAGGGTGTGATTCAGAGAATGGAATACATCAGTGTCATGTTTACAGCTTGACTGCGATGTTTGCGCATTTTGGCCTGATACGTCCGACTTCAGCTTGGCTTCTGTGTCACTATGATATGGGACAAGCTAACGCCACCCTCAAAATCTCCCTAATCGCGCCTGTTTACGTACTCTCATGAAGGGCAACAGTGTCACTATTTCTACTACCTTTTCAAGCTTTATCAGTGCACGTGTCATTAGCGCAATTATTTGTTAGATTTAGAGAGCAGAAAATTCGGATTGTTATAGTGCACAAATACTAAGAAAAACCAAGAATAGTCTTACCAGAGAAATCAAATTAGACATTGTGGTAGTTCTGAGCAAGCTCTGCCTCAGACATTATATAAACTGTGTGTAGTTCGGTTTTGTCTCACTTCTATATTACTCATGGCGTCCACAACCAGATATGCTGCCCCTGTTTAGTTTCCTTCTTAATTTTCAAATATAACGCCACATTTAGAGTAGTTATATTTTTAGGTCTGGCAGTCTTCAAAAGATAAGAAACAAAAATTCAAGAAATAGGCTGCAAGCAAAGCACAAGAATATTGTATTTAGTACAGGTCAGTTCAATCATTAACAAAGAAAATCTTTAAAGATGCTAAAACTAGAAGTTGGCACAACTATGGCGAATCATTAAGTACAGATTACAAACATGCACCAAATAAATTCTACACGAAAATTTACAATATGAGAAACAGGGATGGCAAATAATAACAACCGACATAATAAATGATGAAAATGGAATGACAATCATGGAGAGGTGACACAGTGTTTTAAAGAACTGCTAAATCTAAAAGACGGAGAAGACGACAACATAGTAAACAATATAACGGGAGAGTTAAAAACAAAGATATCGCTTGCACACATAGAAAATGTCATGAAACAGCCCCATTAAACAAAGCCCCAGGACTCGATAACATACGTCTTCTTCTTCTTCAGCGTTCGTTCTCAAACTCCAGTTGGATCTCTCTTGTAGCAGGACCATGGTCCTATTAGATTTCTAGCAGGATGTAGTCCAGAGAATGGAAATGCGTTGTGTCGCCGCTTTATTTGCGCCAATGGCCCGACACATCCGTCTTCGGCAGTGATAACTTACAAGTCGAATTAATCACAGCAGCGGCATATATAGGGATACAATTGTTACATGGGCTGTTTAATATAATATGGAACACACAAGAAACACAGGAAGACCGGAAACATTTGTAATAATACTTATATGGAAGAAAAACGTCAACAAAAGAGATTGTACTGTACAAAGTACAGAGATATTTCACTTCTAAGACACTCTGGAAAATACAATATTTTTAACATAATTCTAGAAAGACAATTGCGAGCATTCATAGAACCATAGTTTAACAACACTCTTATGGGAATCCGTAAGAACAAGATCTTTACGGATGTCATTTTTACACTCAGACAACTGTCAGAAAAAAACAACTGAAAACAACAAAGAAATCTACATCGCATTTGTCGATCAAGAAAAAGCCTTAGAAGGACAGCAACTTTGGAAAGTACTATCACAATATGGGGTTCCACAAAAATCAACGCATGTAGGAGACGTTACAGGCAGCCAATGCGCAGTTAGAACAAGTGTTGGGTTTTCAAATAAATTCCACATAAAAACTGGCGTGTAACACGGATTTTCGGTAGCAAATTCATAATAATCAGTCTTTCTCCCTTGTTATTCATCACATGTATCGATTGCATATCTAAAATTAGCAAATGGAATCGCTACTTTCGAAATGTGATGCTACAGAATACATTTATGTATACCATGGACAGCTAAAATAATAAATCAAGAAGTGTTAAGATCAATAAACGTTGAAGAGGGGTGGCTCCTTACCAACATCTTAACAAGAAATATGTGTGTTTTTATTTGGTCATAAAAAGAGATACAATAGCATATCAAGATGAATAGATGAGGGCTGAGTTAACGGCAACAGGACAAGAGGGTGCCCAAGAAGATTTTGGAATGATATATCAGATTGCCTATCTGGCAAAATAAATGAAGATTGCCTACATGTCTCTAGCTGCGGGAGGTCAGCTCGCCAGAGTCGCGGAGTGTTTAGATAATCCATAAGAAAGACCACGTTCTGGAACGAATATGTCAAATGATGATGGTGTACAATAGCTAACACTAGTGAAGACGACAACCAACACAACCTCCTGAGTGAACTTCTTGTGAACTTCTCAACAAATAGTATCAACATCAAAAGAACAGCTACACCATATAAAGAGATTGCACACAGTATATAGGAATTTTAACATGAAAATAAAAGAAGGAACAATCGAAGTAATTTCAATAGCAAAAAAAACAGAAATAAACAACACTATTCTAATCGATGACCAACAACTTGTTGTTTGTTTAAGAACCCCAGGAATTACTAGCCATTATCTATGTCTTCCTATGTGCATTGGGGATAGGGGGGGGGGCTTCTGAGGTTTCTTTCATACCCAAGAGACTTCACTTTTCAGCTTCGTGCAATGCTTGTTTAATGAGCCTTCTTTCTGCTCGGATGGCGGGGTAAATGAGACGAGACGAAGCGAGCTGATAGTTTGCTTGGTCACACATTATTTGTATATCATCTGACGAGGCGCTTCGCAGCCTCCGCAGTGAACTGTTCCTTGTGTAGGAAGAAATTCCATTGCCACCTTTTGTGTCCCTAGGTCCCAGACCTAATTTCATCGGTATGAGCAGTGTTGGGTAACGGCGACGGTCGAATTAAACTCAGGGTTGATACACCTTCTTAGACGTGGTGCTGCTTTGCCAAACACGTAGGTGGTCTGGGATTTGACCCGTACATTTTTCACGCACTCGTCTCGACCGCTTGAGATGGCCTTCCAATCCATCGGCAGACGCTGTCTGAGTATTTTATCTCTTCACCATTGCGTATATTACCCAAAAAAGTAGGTACGTTACGAATCTCAGACAAGGAGCTAAGCAGTGGGCTTTTAGTTGTTGAACCCAATTATCTCTGTATGAACTGTGTTGGGCAACGGCCAACAGTCGAATGGGCTATCTTTGCAGTATCGTTAAAGACTTGCGCCCCCCTCTACCTTACTCGCAGTGTCCAGATTCTCAGTCTCAACACTGCTTCGGCTAAATGTTTGAACAATGTGCTCCCCGACATGTGTATACTGCTTGTCTTGTGTGTAATAGAGCTGTATTCAAACCTTTCTTCCATACCCAGGAGTGCATGTTCAAGTTGACGTATCCAATACCCGAGTCAACAATCCTACTTTAAATGGGGCCATTTGTGATGCGACGCGTGGGCTTCTGTGTGTTCTCGAGCATGAACAGTCGAGTCGGTCTCGTTCATGGACCATTGTAACTGCGTTGCCTCTGAGTCGACTCACGTACACTACGCTGCCCTCTGGCGTGTTACCTTTTATGATTCGGTGTCTACTTGTATGATCAGCGTATGTTAGGGACATTTATTGCCCCTCCAATGTTTCTGCTTTTTAATGCAGGCCAAGACGGAATGCACATATATTTTGCATATGATGGATGTAATGGTAATTCTCATTCCATCTACATCATCCACATCAAGGGACTCGAACTAAAATGTGTTAGCCAGGAATGCAGTTGCAGTTCTATTTCCAGGGTGCACCACGAAGATATACTTTTAGGAACCAGGGTTATCATTTAACCCTAGGTCCGCTCGAGAGCAATGCGATACCCTTTGCACTTCGACTAACAACTTAAACAGGTGAAAGAATTCATGTATCTTGGAAGCATCATATCATCGAATGGGATTAACACCAATGGAATCCAACATAGATGCATACCGGAACTTGGGGCAGATCTCTCCTAATTTCAAAAACAAATATGTGACCATGAACACTAAAACTGCACTATATAAAACGATCATCATACCATCACTATGCTACCAATGTCAAACGTGGACACTAACAACACAAAAGAAAACTTGTTACAACAGAAATGATTTGTCTACGTGGAATTCTTTAGTAACAATAAGAGACAATCAGAAATTAAAACATCAGAAGACTACAGAGTAAGCGGTTTAAAAATACTTTTAGACTTTCATCAGACAGTGTTCCTCAAAATACAGGCACAAAGCCATGGGCAGCCCGTGCAAACGATGGATAACAGAAATAAGAGACAACAAAAACAAATACATAAGAAGCAAGCAAAACTGCTGTCTCCAGAGAACTCTTGTACCTCTGACACTGCAAGGCATAAGGTGGTATGAAGAAAGAAGAAATGTTCGGTTCTTCAATTTCGGTTTTGACAGCCCTGGATATTATGTTGTGGCGTCCGCAACCAGCAAAGCCGCACCGGTCGACCCTTCCTAATTTCGTTACTGTTTTTAAAATATCACTTCGACACATGTGGTTCAGGAACCCGAAGGGAGAGATTCCATACATGTCGTAAGATATGACAGAGGTGGATTTGAGGAAGAATCGGTTGTCCCATTCCATATATGATTAAAGTGACCTAGAAGAAACACTGAAGTCGGAAAGATCAGACTAAAGGCGCAGATATCGCAGCTAAGCTGTAAATCGTAACACACCGCAATCAATTCTCATATCTACATCCTACAAATATGCAGCTGTTTTATAAAGAACGCTGAAGAAGAAGAAGAAATATGATATCCTGTTTAGAGTAATTATATAGTAATAGGCTAGGTAGCCTTCATGTGACCATTGCCATATACATTTGAATTCACTTGATCCGTTGAACTTTTCTACCTTCGTATTTCTTATTTCAGTGATGTCGCTGGACGTGCTTAATAACTGACTAATCGTTTACATTGTACATACAAATAAGAAAAACGAATAAACTGGGGGGAAAGCACTAACATTTGTTTGAGGATTGCCTTTATTATACGCGGGGTATCCCTTATGTACTCCCTAACGAAGAAACATGCTGCATGCCGATATTACCACTCTTAACACGTAACGCCGTATCTTCAAGTAGCAAACTCCAGGGATATCCGATACAAATTAACTTTATAATCAAGACGTCTCAAGCTGTATTGTAACCCACGACCTCTTCAGTACAAAGCGCACCATAAGACCAGGCAGATCACCTGATCTCCCGAAGTAACAAAATTCAAAGCTTTACAAATAAATATAAATATTACATGTTTGATGCGAACGTTTGTAATAAGATATCCCATACAATTAACTTGGTATTAATTCGGAAAGAAATATTAGGTATTATCATTGTGAATAGTGTTTCTACACAAGAAAATATGTTTATAATATAAACAATATGTGCTAGCAGGATGCGATTCAGAGAACTTCTGTCAATTCGCATAGGCAGCGCAATGGAAGAGATATGTTTCCTCCTCTATGTTACCTTCAGAATAGACTATTGACCATTTGTTTGGTCAATTTTACTGATCCCTGCACGTGGAAAGTGTTTTGCAACTGACTATCTCATTCTTCAGCTAACGTTACACTACAGTGTAGAGATGATACGACGAATGAGCAGTTTATATCGCCTCTATCGCTTTATAGGTTCGTACGATTATGTTTTGTATGTTGATTGTTGCTATATAATTTGCTATAACCTGTATTGTTTACTTTGAAATTAAGTTATTTTCAAATATTTGCATTTATACTTTTCTTCTTTCGTTCACTTGAAACATGTCTATATCTGTAATTCTGTCTCCTGAATAAAACTCACTGTCTTTTGTAGTTCATACAGTGTCCCATAGAGCTTTGATTCCAGTGTTGTTTCCTCTGGCCAATATGTCTGCCTCAGCGTTTCATGCTCAGAACACTCTTGAAGTATATGTTTGGCACTCTGTGCTGCCTGTCTACATGTACACATAGCCGTGTTGCCAATCTTGAACTTTGTATACATGTGAATTTGGAGTCAGTTGTGTTCTGTTCTGAGACGTAGAATTATAACTTTCTCTGATCTGTTCATAATGTGATAGTCATCTTGTGTTGGCGTTTGTGGCTTTCTTATTGACTTGATCATCTGTTTTTTCTGATGGTAGGTGATTGGTATATCTGGTTGGTCTTCGGCAGCACCTTCCTTAGCCAGTTGGTCTGCTTTTTCATTTCCTGGTATTCCACAGTGAGAGGGTATCCACTGCATGGTTACCCTATACTGGTAAGACAATTCGCTAAGTAGTTTTTTCAAGTCTGTTAGTTTTCCAGACTGGAGAGCTTGAAGCACTGACCTTGCATCTGTCAGGAATACCACAGGCTGTAGGCCAGAGTTGGCGTTCAGCAGTTTTTTAGCTGCCACACTAATTGCCTGGATTTCTGCATCATAATTATTGCAGAATTTCCCCGTCGGTGTTCTGATTGTATCTCTAGGCTTGTGTGGATATTCTATATATATACACCTGCACTTCCATTCCGCACATCATTCTGTGCTGACCCATCTGTGTACACTCTGACCCATATATATTGTGGATATTCCTCATCCAGGAAACTGAGGGTGACTGTCATTCGCTGCACACTGTTCTGTTCGTCCTCGCTTAGTATTCCTTTCACATGGGTCTGAATGTATATTGGCATTCCATGGCTTTCACTCCACGGAGTTTGTTCTGGTACATACCTTAAGGGGCTATCAACTTCAGGTAGGTCTGTAAGTTGTCTACGGAGTCGTTTAGATTGATGGATGAAGCTGCTTCTTTTCAGTCGCCCCATTGCTAGATTTTGGAATCTTTCCTTCATTGGATGACTTGGCATACACTGGAACTTTTCTGCTTGAATTAGTAGTTTTGTGTCTCTGCGTTCGCCACGTGTTTGCATTCTTCCCATTTTCTCCATCTCTGCTATGGGTGTTGATTGCATTGCTCCCAACATTATTCTAAGTGCCTGGTTTTGCACTTTATCTAGATCTTGTTATGTGGTGTTTGATGCAGGACACCACGCAGCTGAACCATATTCCAGGTGTGGTCTTATGTCTTGCTGGTAAACTTTACTAACTATATTTCCACTGGCTCCCCATGTGGTTCCACTTAGTTTTCTCAGGATAGGTAATTTCCTCCTGTCTTTTGTTGTTGCTTTGTTTATGTGCTGCTTCCATGTCAGCTTATCATCAAAAGTAACTCCGATGTATGGGGGTTGTTTGTCTTCTTTCAAGAGCTCTCCATCTATCTTGATATGACCAGCTTTTTGTTTTGGTGAGAGAGTAAAGAGTGTAGTGCTGCACTTATCTGTGTTAATATTGACGCACCATCTATTTGCCCATAAGGTTAGGGCATCGATAGCTCTTTGTATTTGTTTAGTGGCCACTGTTGCATGTTCTTCCGTGCACCAGATCACCAGGTCGTCAGCATACATTGCCACTTTGATCCCGTGTGGTAGTTCAGCAACTAGGTCATTGATGGAAACCAAGAAAAGTGTGGGTGACAGGACTCCTCCTTGGGGGACTCCATGACTCAGTAGAACTTTCTTGCTCTTGCGACCATCTAATTGTACCCTGGCTCTTCTATTATGCAGGTATGCTTTTACCCATTTGTACATTCTTGAGCTAACCCTGCAATTTTGCAATTTCTTTAGGACCCCTTCTTTCCAGACCTTATCAAATGCTTTCCTGAGGTATATCCATGCAGCTAGTACCAGTTTCTTTTCTTGGAAGGCATCCTCAATCTCTTGGGAGAGGTAGGTTGCCTGATCTTCAGTAGAGTAGCACTGTCTGAAACCTGCTTGCTGTGATACCAGAAGGTTTTCACTTTCAAGGTACTACTGCATCCTAAGATTGATAATGCGCTCCATTGTTTTACATAGATAGCGTGTGAGGCTGATGGGCCTGTAGTTGGAGACTGTGTTGCCATCTTTTCCTGATTTGAGGAGTGGTATCATTATTGCTTCTCTCCATGCCCGTGGTACATTACCTGTGGACCAGCTTGTGTTAAAGATCTGCAGTAGCTTTGCTCTTGCTGCAATTCCCAGGTTTCTAATCATTTCATTGAACACTCCATCAGCCCCAGGGGGACTTTTTCATTTTTAATTTGGATATTGCATGCTCCAGTTCTCTCATTGTGATTAGTGCCTCCATGACTTCAGGTATAGGTTCGCCTTGTCCAATGTTTTGCTGGTTCTTTCGAACCTCCTGTTATTTGTCTGGGCTGACTTTGACGTTATTTTCTTCTGCAAAGGAATCTGCAAAGTAATCAGCTGCCTGTTTACCTGTTAAAATGTTTCTATCTTTATAAAGTGTGATCCTGGTATTTCTCCCTGTACCTTCATCATTTAGTTGTTTTACAAGTTTCCATAATTTCCTAGTATCTCTTTCTAGGTTCAGCGACTCCTATACTTCTATAAAGACTCCTTTTCTTTCCAGCTGCTCCGTCTGGCTTGTAACTTGGCTCTTTGAAATTTAGCCTTTGTTTGCTGATATTTGTTGTGATGTTTTTGGCTATGTCTGTTCTCAGCCTGCTGTCTAGATGTTTCCATCTCATTTTGCAGCTTTTCCAGTTCATCATTCCAGTAGGGTTTGTAGTTTTTGCGTGCCCCCATGGGTATGGTTTTACTAGCAGCATGTAGTATACATCTAATAAATTCACTCACTTCTCTATTGATGTCTTTGTCCAAGTTCATGTCCTTAGCTAGAACACTGATTAAATGCTGGTACATTTTCCAGTCTGCCCTTTTATAGTTCCACCTAGTGAGCGTGCTGCTGTCCTTGGTAAATTCATTGTGGATTTCCAGAAATACTTGTCTGTGGTCACTACCCCCAAGCTGCTTTCCAACGACACGTGTGATGTTCCATTCCAGGCCTGGTGAGTGGAATGCCAGATCTGGTGTAGAGGTGGTGTGCCATGCTCTCGAGTAGAAGGTTGGTGAGTCTGCTGGCTGGTTAATAAGGATGAGATTATTTTCATCTTGCCAGCTCTCAAGTTCCTCACCTCTCTTGTCGATATGATCATAGCCCCAGCTCTGAGAGTGGCTGTTGAAGTCACCACACACCATAAGTCTCTCTTTGTCTGGAATTGTGTCTAGTGCCAATGGTTTATCATTTGGGCAGTAGTAGTTCAGGAGATGGAATTCTGCACTGTCTGTTTTTAGGTGGAGCATCTGGTATTCTGCCCCTTCCATATATACTTCCAGCTGACATGCGCTGATATTGTTTTTAACAAGTGTCAGAATTCCACCCTTTCGCCTGTCCTTTCTGTCAGACCGGTAGCATTGGTAGCCTCTGATTTTGAAGGCTATGTCGCTGCTGAAGTGTGTTTCTTGGATACAGCATGTACTAACTTGTTCTTCACTGAGGACATTTTCACGTTCCAATTTTTTGCTGTATCCATCTATTTTACTGTTGACACCCTCAGCATTCCAGTGCATTATTTTTATTGGTCGTTTGTTTGTTTGGCCAGTAGCTCTATTCCCTTGCCTCCTGGCTTCTCGGGGCAATTGAGAAGGAATTCCAGTAAGTGAGGTTGGGCCCTTTCGAGGTATAGGGCTCGGCACCGTCCCTGCCTGAACGTCCGCCACAGGGCAGGCACCATAACTATTTATAGATGTAGACATGTTTCCATTGTGTTTTATACGATGGCATTGAAAATGTTAAACTAAGTTCAATTGTGTGGGAGTGTTCAGATCGATGATGATTCCAACCTGGGCTTTGCAAAACATGTTACTGTGTGTGCAGGCAGGTAATATGACATGCGATTAGGGAAACGTTGATGAGTTTGATGCCATGACTTGAGTGATGAGAAGTGGATTAAAGTTAGGGATAGTTGCGAAATGTCATCTTCACTCACTCACTCCCTCGCACATGGTTTTAGTGACACGAAATGTATGTGCATATATATTGTACAATATATAATAGACACATAGTGACTTGTGAAATCTCACTCACCAACATATTGCACCACACATGATACTACCATATATACGCCTCACCCTTATCTTCACATCTACTCACATATGTACTTGCACTCAAATACACACATCTTCACATCCACTCACATATATACTTGCACTCAAACACACACATCTTCACATCCACTCACATATATACTTGCACTCAAATACACACATCTTCACATCCACTAACATATATACTTGCACTCAAATACACACATCTTCACATCCACTCACATATATACTTGCACTCAAACACACACATCTTCACATCCACTCACATATATACTTGCACTCAAACACACACATCTTCACATCCACTAACATATATGCTTGCACTCAAATACACACATCTTCACATCCACTCACATATATACTTGCACTCAAATACACACATCTTCACATCCACTCACATATATACTTGCACTCAAACACACACATCTTGAAACATAAATTGGATTTTGCTGAGTTAATAATGTGCTGAATTATCATGAAAAAATCCTCTGAGTGCAAACATTTATAAATACATATAAACATGTGTATAAATTTATAAAATTAACTAATTATACATGAACAACCAGGACCGTACATAATCTTAGGAAATTGTATGGGATTAACAGAACGTAATTTCTTTAATTTCGAGGGTAGTTTACTAATATCCTCGAATTTTTGGTTATTTTAAAAAGAAATAATTGCATCTTAGTGGAATTCATCTTATAATTCATAATAAGAATTCATTCGGACCGACTAAATATGTATGCTATAATATACGTTCGCTATATACAGTACATAAATATAAGATAAATATGATTGAGAATTTTGAAGTGTTGTTATATAGGGACATTTGTTATGAAAGAATGCGTTATAGAGGGAGTGTAATGTTCTGACTTTCTAAAGCAGTGAGAGTTAATACCACCCTTTCCATCACTGATCTACGGGCTTGTTGTAAACAGACAGCTGTATGTGTGTCGACAGTGAGCCAAGATGGTTGAACAAATGTAGTAGGTCTGCTCAGTGTGAAATCGACGAAGTTTATCTCATTAATAAAACTGCAGGGATAAAAGGAATTACATTAACAGACTACTTCCTTCATAAATATCACTATCATCGCCACATTTTTCCTTACCATCCAATTTAAATAAATCATTTTGAGTCTGTGGCGCACAATTATATATATATATATATATATATATATATATATATATATATATATATATATATATATATATATATATATATATATATATATATATATATATATATATATATATATATATATATATATATATATATATATATATATATATACACACACACATATATATATATATATATATATATAACAAACTAACGTGAGTGTTTTATATGATTAGAGTGTTACAATGCATAATAAAACCATTTATTTTAATTACCTGGATCAGCTAGACCATATATCGGTCATCATCTTTGGTCTCTTCCTTTTATTTTCGGTTTAGCTGCGATGTTTTACGACAAACTGTTTATGTATCGTAGCATACTTTTCCGTTTTGATTTTTCGTAAAGATATGTACTTAATTTTCATTTAGTTGTGCAAACTGAACTTCTCAGGTTTTTGTCCTTTTCTTTCTGTCTGCCTATAATTAATATGAATATCTAAAAAATCATCATCATAATAATCAGCAAAGACACAGAAGAACATGAGCTACACATAAACATACATGGAGAGAAACTACAACAAGTAAAGCATTATCAATATCTTGGACACATCTTAGTCACAAATAATGGCAGAAATGAAACAGAAGTTAAAAGAAGAATAAGAATGGAATTATAAAATGCTACATCTATTCTATATTAATGTATGGCTCAGAAACATGGACACTACATAAACAATTAGAAGACAGAATTTATAACTTTGAGATGTGGGAATATATGAGAATAGGGAGAACATCATGGAGAGAGAAGAAAACAAATAAAGAGGTGCTAAAACACTTAATATGAAGAAAGAATTACTAAGACAAATAAAGATCAGGTAAATACAATATTTTGGACACATTAAAAGACATGACCCATTATTGAAGACCTTACTTGAGGGTAAAGTAAAGGGAAGCGTGCAAGAGGTAGGCAGAGATACAAGTGGGAGAGTACAACATCTCAAGATGGACAGTTTACAGTCTAACAGAGTGCTCCACCAAGACAAGAGACAGGGGATGTTGGAGATCCTGATGATGATGTCTATTATTGTGCGCGTGTATGTGTGTGTGTGTGTGTGTGTGTGCGTGCGTGCGTGCGTGCGTGCGTTCGTGCATGTCTTCGTGTGTTAACCCTCGACACCCCCCCCCCAATTGATGAACGACTATTTAGACCAACGTTTTTAGCCATTCTTGAAATAGTAGGTTTCCTTTCATTTATGCATTTCAGTGCCATTGCCAAAAATACGTGGACAACGCTACTTTCGAAGGATGACAACGTTGGCTCGAGTAGGGATAGTTGGATCAGTTCCGATACTTATTGAAGAACATATTGCTATGATTAAGTAACTGAGTGCACATGAAATTGAGTTGGGAATTCACCAAATCAGAGATACTTTTTCGGTCAAAACACAACCATTGAATTTAGTGATAGCGAAACAACATAGATGATGTCTTGAAGTTTGTTGTAATAGATAGTTGAAATGTTTTAACGGAGATACGTTGGTAGCCAAGATATATAATACTCAGGTAACAATTTACATTCAGAACGTTGTGATTATCACATCATTCGTTGGTTGTAGTGATCATTTCAACATGATTGTAAAAATCATCAAACATATTTTGATTGTAATGATCATCCTAGTTTGTTTTGATTGTAATGATAATTCCAACACATTTTCATTGTAGTAATTATCCCACCATATTTTTATTGTAATAGTCATTCCAATATATTTTGTTGTAGTGTATATCCTAATATGATTTATTTGTAATGATCACCCCAAACATAATTACTTAGGAAGAATCACCATTTGCCAAGTCTTATGCACGAAGCGAAGGAGGATCGCGCTATGAAAACAATTCTGTTACTGAATTTGTCGTGATATGAAACTGTTTATTAGTGTTTCTTGCCTTATGCACTGTTGCTTTATTTTGAACACCTGAACAAAGTAAAAATAATGTTCTACAACCGTTCTATCTATCTATCTATTGTATTTGCTCTACCTATTTTGTGAAGCATCGCATGATTGAATGTCATATCGGTTTTCGGGCAATCGCACGTTTGGTCGCTTGAAATGCAGTAATACTGTGACGTGTCAGAATGTTGTTAACTCCTTCAATATACCTTTTTCTTGGTCTTCTTCTATTTGTTTGTTGGTGGTTTGTCTTCCTAGAGAAAGACACACCTCTTTCAACCTTGGAATGGTTTTACTGTGGTTAGATCAGGGTGTATATTGTGGCCAAATGGCCTGGGTTGTCCTGTTAGGGACTGGTAGTTTGACCTGGGGTCTGGTCTGCGTGTCCTGATAAGGACAACATATATTGGGGGATTAGGATGTAGCATTGAGAAGGACTGCTTCCTAATCCCCCAATATATTTTGTCTTCCTATGTATTTTGGTGTTTCCATTTTATATGCTCTTGCCACCGGTCAATAAGGGTTCATTCTCATTAAGATTACAAAATCTAGCAATGGGGCGATTGAAAAGAAGCAGCTTTATCCATCAAGCTAAACGACTCCGTAGACAACTTACAGACCTATCTGAAGTTGACAGCCCCTTAAGGTCTGTACCAGAACAAACCCCGTGGAGTGAAAGGCATTGAATTCCGATATACATTAAGACCCATGTGAAAGGAATACTAAGCGAGGACGAACAGAACAGTGTGCAGCGAAGGACAGTCACCCTCAGTTTCCTGGATGAGGAATATCCACAAGATATATGGGTCAGAGTATACACAGATGGGTCAGAGTATACACAGATGGGTCAGCACAGAATGCCGTGAGGAATGGAGGTGCAGGTGTAAATATAGAATATCCGCACAAGCCTAGAGATACAATCAGAACACCGACAGGGGAATTCTGCAATAATTATGATGCAGAAATCCAGGCAATTAGTGTGGCAGCTAAAAAAAACTGCTGAACTCAACTCTGACCCACAGCCTGTGGTATTCCTGACAGATGCAAGGTCAGTGCTTCAAGCACTCCAGTCTGGAAAACTAACGGACTTGAAAAAACTACTTAGTGAATTGTCTTACCAGTATAGGATAACCATGCAGTGGATACCCTCTCACTGTGGAATACCATGAAATGAAAAAGCAGACAAACTGATTAAGGATGGTGATGCCGAAGACCAACCAGATATACCAATCACCTACCATCAGAAGAAACAGATGATCAAGTCAATAAGAAAGCCACACACACCAGCACAAGATGACTATCACATTATGAACAGATCAGAACAAGTTATAATTCTACGTCTCAGAACAGGACACAACCGACTCTGCAGTCACACATATACAAGGTTCAAGATTTGCAACACGGTCATGCGTACATGTGGACAGGCAGCACAGAGTGCTTAACATATACTTCAAGAGTGTTCTGAGCATGAAACGCTGAGGCAGACATATTGGCCAGAGGAAACAACACTGGAATCAAAGCTCTATGGGTCACTGTATGAACTACAAAAGACAGTGAGTTTTATTCAGGAGACAGAATTACAGATATAGACATGTTTCAAGTGAACGAAAGAAGAAGAAGATTAAGTGGTCGAACCATTTCAATCTCCATTTGTCAATATATTTGATCAATGATGTTGTTTAACAGTTCATGTAATCTCATTTCTCACATGATCTCTTATTGTTCTGTTTGAGCTTTTCTTGGACATCTCATTTTACACGTAGTAAGCTTTCTCTCTTGTTCTTTAGTTAGTGTCCATGACTGACATTGAAAATATAATGTTGGGATGAATATTGATTTTATGAATTGCCCTTTGGTTTCCATCGGGATAGATGTGTGTTTCATAATTTTTTTTAAGTACATAATTTACGTAGATTTTTAAATTCATGTTTCGAGCTCTCTGTCATATCTTCCATCGTTTGTAAAAATGCTCCTTAGATATATGAATTCTTTTAAATATTACAATTCTAAATAAAACCTTTGATCTGTTTAAATCTGTTTTCTTCTGCGTTCGTTCTCAGACTCCTATAGATTATCATAATGTAGTCTGGAAAATCTGCTAGAATACAAAACGAAAATTGATAAACAATATTTTTATACCAACCCTGTGTTACCGTTGTCAAATATGGCCCTTGAGAAAGACACTAGCGAAAAAGATCACAGTTTGCGAAATAAGATGTTTGAGGAAAGCTATAATTGTCACGAGAAGACCGCCGAAGAAATGAAGATATCAGGAAAGAAGTAAAGACTATCTAAGTCCCCAAACTACATCGAGCGGCAGCAAACCAGATGATTTAGTCACATCATGAGGATAAAACCCGCGCAACCTTCGTGCATACATCAGCAGAAGACCGGCCTACAAGGTATAACAAGAACTTGATGGGCAATCAAAGAAACATTTAATAGGCGCGGGCTTACCATGGCCAATGCAACTCAAATGACCAAAGATAAAATACTCAGAATACCTCCCACGACGCTTAACGGCAGAAGTGGAAGTTCCAATAGATAGATAGATAGATAGATAGATAGAAAGATAGATAAGATTATATTAGATTAGATTAGATTAGATTAGATAGATAGATAGATAGATAGATATATATAGATTAGATTAGATTAGATTAGATTAGATTTAGATTAGATTAGATTAGATTAGATTAGATTAGATTAGATTAGATTAGATTAGATTAGATTAGATTAGATTAGATTAGATTAGATTAGATTAGATTTGATTAGATTGATAGATAGATAGTCCGGAAAACGGGATGAGTTGTGTTCATATTTACAGATTAGATGTGATATTTGGTACGATAAATCCGATTTTAGAAGTATTTCTGGGTCACTTTCACCCTCTATTTGACAGAATAGCCGAAAAACTACCGTAATCGAATTTTTACTTTATGAATGGCATGTAATAATGTTGCTTTTCTGTACCACCCCCATTCGGATGCTAGCAGAGCACGGAAAATGTGAAATCATCGTTCCATTTGTAACAGAACAAAGAGACATGTTTGATGACAACTGGATATAATTAAATACAAAAATCGATGAGTAATACACTGAAGTGTGCAGGCAGGCACGTGAACACAAAAAAATGAAATTACATCATTGGTAAAACAGATGAGGATTTGCTTGAATGGTGAGACAAGAGTAAGATTGAACATTTATTCATGAACATTACACAATTTACATGCAGAGTTAGCATTCTCCTTGGTTGGATGCACATATGAACACGTTTGGATACACATATGAACACGTTTGGATACATATATGAACAAGAGCATTCTCTACTTGAGTTTCTAAACTAGAAGTTATCTTTCTCCCAGTTTGGATACACATATGAGCCAGATTATTCACTGATTGATTTTCTGAACTTGAAGTTAGCATTCTCCAAGGTTGGATACACATATGAACACGTTTGGATACACATATGAACAAGAGCGTACTGTACTTTAGTTTTTAAACTTGACGTCAGGCTTCTCCAAAGGTTGTATACACATATGAACACGTTTGGATACACGTATGAACAAGCGCATTCTCTACATGAGTTTATAAAGTTTAAGTTATCATTCTCCTAGGTTGGATACACATATGAACAAGATTATTCTCTGATTGAATTTCTAAACTTGAAGTTAGCATTCTCCTAGTTTTGATTCACATATGAACAAAAGCGTTCTCTACTTGAGTTTATAAACTTGACGTTAACCTTCTCCCAGGTTAGATAATAATATGAACACGTTTGAATACACATATGAACAAGATCATTCTCTAATTGATTTTCTAAACTTGACGGTATCTTCCTCTCAGGTTGGATACACATATTAACTAGGGCGTTCTCTAATTTAGTTGATAAACTTGAAGTTATTCATAATTTGGTGATCGTGGCGGCAGGATGATCATAACATGTGATATAGCTCACGGTTAAAAGGAGCACACGTTAGATTTAAATTAAGTAACCAAATTGCATAAAAGACCAACACTGATAAAAGTAGCTCCCGAATAGCTAGGGAGTATTTTTCTGAATTCATAGAATCCGAGTTTACAACAACAAAACGCATTATTACACGTATATCATACCCCAGTTTAAAAAATCGATTGAGACAGTGCCAGCATCGATATCGTACAAGAACTTTGTTTTTGAAAATAATGTGCAAGCAATTTTAGTTCCAATAGTAAGGTTCATATACATATATATATATTTTTTTTTTTCTAGACTAGGAAACAACCTTTTACAATTTTAAATATTTACATCTATATATTTTTGAGCTTCTGGAAGACATAAACTGCAATTTTATATCAGATGTAAATATGTAATATGATTTTTAATAAATGTTTAAATATTTTTTCTAGGCGCTTTTCATGTTTGTGTGCATATCCCCACATTTATTTAGCAACACTAGTCTGCAATGGTCCAGAAACCTTTCAAAATGTGAGGAACACCGTCTGCTACAGCAGTTAAGCACCATCTCGATAAATGTTATAGTCCAGTATTTTCTGTTTTTACATTTGTTTCATCTCTACGCATAGAGTTGATTTTTTGTATACATTTTATTGTCAGCTGACATATTTATTTATGCAGTACTTATGACTAGTAAGCAGAGAAACGCTGTCAATGGATTCATAGAACTAGGCTAGTCCCTTGTAAATTTAGTTGAAACAAGTCTGAGCTTTATCCCGTCCACTGGAAGCGACTTGATGCGATAACAAGAACAAGCGATTACGAGCATACAAGCATGACTGATGCAAATGATGGTAGTGCTATGGAACCGATTCTTCTACATGCTATCTTGAGCGGTCGATTTATTACTCTTGCAAAGAAGGTTTCGTACCGGGTTGCCAGGTTTATTTCTAACAAAGATACCGGACTTTCATTTTAGCGTATAGAAATATACATTGCAAAGTTACTTATGCATTACTAATTATTTGTTTTGAAAAAAAGGCCAACAAGCTAAACCAATTTTCGTGACGGCAAACAGACTTGAAAAAGGCCAACTTTATCGAATTTGTTCTTAAAAAGGTCAGTTTGGTAACCATGTATCGTACAACCCCTACATTTAAATCATTCACGTGTGTACACTCGTAATCGTGTGTTCTTGTAGTCATTCATAGTCGATACTTATATATTTAGCGTTGGGATTAAGCCAAGTCATGGAGTCAACCCTGCTCGCTGACCCCAAACATTATCACTTATCTTATCGACTGAATTGTTTTCATTGGCACAAGGCATATGCAAAATGATCAATGATCACTTGAGTCAGACAATGTGACATTTTTCTGGGATCAGCGCGCAGGACCATTGTAGTAAGGTCTTGATGATGGATGGTTGTTGCTAATCTGTAAGTGAATTTGCAGCAGTATAGAACTGTACTTAGAGAGAAAGTATCTCAACACCTGAAATTGATTGACAACAAACACTATAGATTTTGAAATGTTGACAGACAAGCACACGATGCTAAAACTTGCATCTGTTGTTACGTGTATGTCGGTCATAACGCATTAGAAACACATGTGTGACACATCTTTGCTTATTTTGGCCGATCTTTCCAACCAGAATCACCCTAATCTCATGCAACTATAGACTAGAAAACAGCCATATTGAAACTACATGCAAGGCATGTTTCTAATGTTCACAGATATCTAAATTCCAAAGGATATGTGCGACGTCACAAAAGCAGTCGGTTGTTAAGAAATAAGCGAGGATGTCTATTACAGTAAATATGCAATCATTTTCTAGATTAGTCCTGCTTCTAATCAAACATAGCGTCACTCATATTGGCTGTTTGAATTGATCATTGGCTGCCATGCGTACATTTTGTGTCAAAAGCCAATAAAAAGCATGAACGATGTCGGAAAAGCAAAAATAAATGACGCCGCGATATCACCACATTCCTATAATACATGGAATAATACTGGCGTCATAGACAGAGACGGCTGTTTCTTAAAATAGCGGAGGTCTCATGTACTATATTTACCATATTATTTACAGGATATACATGCACGGTGACCTCACTCATCGTGGTTGATGAGACTGATCATTTGCCGGTGTACATTGTCTCGCCGAGAAATGTAACGTACATGACAAGTCGGATATGCAAAGATAATGTGACGAAACATGCGATCAGTGCGCAAACTATCGCAGAGAAATACTTATTTTCTTTGAGTATTGGTTCTCTTCTTCAGAATTCATTCTCAAATTACTACAGGATCTCTTTTGTAGAAGGGCAATTGTCCTACTAGATTTCCAGCAGAATTCACTCCAGAGAATGGAAATGCGTTGTGTCGCCGTTTTTCTCGCCAATAGTCCGACACATCTGTCTTCGGCGGGAGTATTAGTTCAGAACGAGAAATCATATCGAAATCTGCTCGTGCTGATTCTGGCCAAAACATTTGTGGATCGTGTCCATAAATGTGGAGGTAGCAGATGGAAAGAGATTTGAATGCAAAAAGACAGGCGATATTACCGACACCTCTGCTCCACTACATGCAACAATCTGTCGACACACAGTGAAGATAGTCAGTTCAGCGGAAGCATTGAGGGGGCGGCCAATGCAGATGTTACGAAATGGCAGATGTTATGAGAAATATTAAGAATCGGTGCGGCAGTCACCATAAGGATAGCATAATAAGTACACTGAGAGGGAAGCACAGCGCTAGAGGGCAGCATCATGTGCACAGAAAACGTTTCA
This sequence comes from Meghimatium bilineatum, assembly GCA_034231615.1. Lineage (NCBI taxonomy): Eukaryota > Metazoa > Mollusca > Gastropoda > Stylommatophora > Philomycidae > Meghimatium > Meghimatium bilineatum. The sequence goes on from CM067299.1 coordinate 99,371,442, forward strand.
TGAAAAATAAACTAAAGTATAGTGGCTGTTTTCTCGAGACACGTTTCTAGTTACCGGTGATCCCAGCCCTGGCTCAACTCGTGAAAGACACCTCGGCTAAGAGGGTGAACGAGAACTAGCCCAACTCTTCTGTTGAGCTATTCCTAAACCACAACTAGGCTCTCGGATGAGAAAAGGTTCAGTACCCGATTGGCACGACACAATACGTCTAATTATACGAGACAAGTTTACTGACTGCGGAGCGCCTTATGCAAGATAAACGTAAAGGACTCGCCGTCTTTGCTGAGAGTCAGTACACATACGCCTCCTGGCGACATATAGGAAGGCTGTCACAGGCTAGTGTAGCCCACCAAAAATGTCTAGGCATGCCGAAATCGGATGTATTGGGCCTAAACGGCGAATAACGGTGACACAACGTAACTACGAAAAGAACGTAAAACAAAACAAACTATTCGTGATAATCTTCCAAATGTGTAGCAAATAACAATTCTTGACAAACGTTTTCATCTTTTATTAATCGTACGTAAGACAACAGTAGTGCTTAATCATTTGAGAGAGTTGATTCATTGAGATTAATGGGCAATTGTCATGTCTGCAAGTAATCGCACTATGGTTTGTCAACGTCTTCAGTCATTTCATCGATTCCTCTATGCACTAAATTATTGCTTAAAGAAATTTTCTGAATGATATCTGACGCTGACCTATGAAGCATGTGTTTATGACTTTTTTTACTGCTGGCTAGATTAATTCCTCACCAACTGTGTGTGGTTTCCCACCTTTTGCGATTAATATTTAAATATAAGAAGCTTATAATCCGTCAGTATCGTGTCCAGTGAACGAAGCGACATGTTTTGATATAGTTGGAATCTTAAAACTTTTTTCTTTTAGTACTTGAAAATAGGACAAATTTTTAACTTTTTTGTCAGAATGCATTTTAGTCAAATGTGTTTGTAGCCTAGAAGGTTTCATTGCTTTATTTGAAAATACTTTTTTGATAAATCAGGTACATGGGTAATGATTGGTTTGTAGGAGATTGAATGAATCCATATTTCAAATACTCAATACTGTACTGTCGACATTTCTTCCTAGATTCAGACATAATGAAGTAATACAATTGGCAACAGTATTCACAAAATAAGAGGTTTGATTTACACTTTGTATGAATCCACTTATATATCACACTTTGGACTGATGGCTGTGGGAAATCACACAAAAAATATAATGGATATTATTCCAAATCAACTGGAATTTTTAAATTTAAAATCTAGCATGAATAGACTTGCGTGCATTGACCTGATTGCGATGCCATCATAATATTATTTTTACTAGGCCTATATACTAAATTGAAGTGAACTCTTTCCAACCAACCGCCGATATATCGGCTATTTAACCTTTAGCATACTGCAATAAAATTACACAATCTTCCCTTGCCACTGACTTCATTTTTAAAAAAGTGCGCAATTTTTGGTTCGTATTTGGAAAGCGCAATAATTTTTTCATGTTTATAGATTTTAATAATGTTTGTACATTTAAATAAGCATTAGAATAATGCAAATATGTGTATAATTTGGTGTGTTTTTTGCATGTGTCACACAAGAGTAAGGAATAAATAACATGTACAATTAACTTTTCATGTCCCAAAATGGTGCTAGAATTGTTGATCCAATGTCGGTAACATCAGTCAATGTTCGATAAATTCTTGTTTCATATAATTTTGAAACCAAGAAGCACCACGGGACCAATAACGCTTTATCTGCTTTTTTTCCTTTAGATATAATGTGATCAGTTTATACTTCGTGGTCCGCTAAGAGATATTTTTATATTTAACCACATATTTTACTGCTTCATGCTAGATTACTTTCACTTCTATTTTCACAAAAACAAACGTATTTTTTCTTTAAAACTGATTGTTTTTAGTCTAACATTTGTTGTTTATTTCTGAAAAATAATGACACGCCCAACTGCTTCAGGACACGGTGTGAAACCATTTGTTATTCTTATTTGTAGTGGAATCTCTACACTGCATCTTTTTGTAACACATTTCCCTATATAACAACACTTTTCTCAATCCAGTTATATTTATTCTGTATTGTTTGTAGAGGGAAGCAGAGCGCTAGAGGGCAACGTCATGTGCACAGAGATCAGAAAACGTTTTAAAGAAAACTGAACTAAAGTATTGTTTGCTGTTTTCTCGAGACAATTTTCTAGTTACCGGTGATCCCAGCCCAGTCTTCTTTAGTGTATATAGCGAATTTCTGATATTACATACATATTTTGTTGGTCGGAACCATTTGTTATAATGGGACTTCACTGTAACTCGTTCATAGACAGAAGATTGTAGTATCAATTATAATTGTAGTTGTAATCAGCTGAATTACAGATAAAAATATTAATGCGGGTTGTTTTGGGAGGCAATTTGTTTTGTCGAGGGGGGCAATTCAGGGGGGAATAATACAATTTTGGAATATATATATATATATATATATATATAGAGGGGCATAGACATTTTAGATCGGTTTAGGTGGGGCAACTGCAAAAAAGGTTGGAAAACACTACTCTAGAGTATGTACTTTAGAGCAAAATGTTTTTGGAAAGTCATAATTAATAGGTATCGTACTGACTCATCAGGTATCGTACTGACTCATTGGGTATCGTACTGACTCATGAGGTATCGTACTGACTAGGATAGACGATCATGGATCTCCATAAGTATTTCCATAACATTTTATCATGATTGTTTTTGACGCTGTGGCATACAACGATGTAAAACTATCTATTTTTTTCTCACGTTATCGTCATGGATTTCTTTTGCGTTGTATCTTGCCTGTTGTAACTATGTTCTCCTTTTCTTCTCGTGTCATAGCGTATCCAAAAAATACATATTGTCTTTTTATATTACTATTAACTTCCGTCTCGGATTGTACTCTTTCATCAACCCCTCCTTAGTTTTTTCTAGCTGTCTATGATAATCTTAAGTATTACTCTGAAGAACAATATAACTTTGTTGTCACTAATTTTCTACTATTCTGTTTGTTTATTGCCCAAGACTCGCATCCATTTGTTATAATCGGTAGTATATAGCCCTGAAGAGCTCTCTTTCTCACATATATTTGCACGGCCATATTACATATCATATTCTTAATTTTTAGGAATGCTGCCGTTGCATGTTTCTTATTTCTGTTTAACTTCTCTTCTATCCGATGTTATAGTTTCTTTTTCTAAATATATGAATTAGATGACCGTTTGAGTACTGAGTCATTCACTTAGATCTTGTACTCTGGGGAATGTTTCTTACAATTACTTCTGAATTCTTGTTACTTAAGAAAAGATCTTTGTCTTCCCTTTACTACTATGTTGATTAGTTCTTGTAGATCAATATTCACTTTCCTAGATTATCATGCAGGAGTTAAGAGTGGAAGATAAAGTAGAATAAAAACGGCGAATTAATACCTACCATGAATTTGGGCTTTATGTGTCCACACACGCAAGCATTTCTTACGATCATCATCATTAAGTGCCGTCTCCGCAACGAAGGTTGGCTGCACGTATCTCCAACATCTTCTGTTTCTTGTATTGGTGGTGCACTTCTAGACTGTAATCTGTCAATCGTGTGATGTTACTCTCCCACTTGTATTCTGCCTACCTCTTGCTCGCTTCCTTGTTATTACTAGTTTTGTCCTGTGAAGTTTATCATGTCTATACAGCACGTCCAGTTTCTTGATACATGCTGCTGTATTTGAACGCTCATAAAGGTTCCCACACAGCTTTCTGTGAACATTTGCCTCTGTGGGCCAGTGCTCCTCCTTTAACTGATTTAGTGTAATGCAGTCTAGCAGGCTATGTTTCACGGTCTGTGCTGTCTGACCACATGCACACAGAAGTGATGGAACCAGTCTTAGTCTATTTAAGTCTCTAACCTAATGTGTCCTGTTCTGATACAGAAAATAATAGCTTCTTCAGCTCCGTCGAGACATTGATATCTGTCTTTATGGTGGTCAAATTTCCTAATAGCTTTTATGAGGATCCTCTTATCCTGGTAGGGGAGTTCATTCGTAGTTTTTTTACCTGTACTCTCCATCTTTTGCTAACAGGTGTGCATTTTCGTTTTTTGATATGCCACAGTCGGGTGGTATCCACTGAAGTACTGCAGTTTTTCGGATGTTCTCTTCTCCTATGGTTTCCGTCATGCTTGGCAACTTATCGCTGTCACGGATTTGTTGGACAGATATTTCATTAGTAAAGACACAATTTGTTGACATTGACTTGCATTTTTAATTATTTCTGCAGAAATGTTTAGGGCATATACTTCTGGAGAGTAGTTGACGCAAGTTCACAGTTGGTGAACTTATATATTAATTTTTCTTTCCTAGATATTCTATGTAAACTCTAGCACGTTCGTTATTCACTACTTTCCTGGATACTCTATGTAAACTCCATCAACTTCGTTATTCACTGCTTTAGTTGTCGATCAGTATTAGATCTATATTTAATAATGTTGCATACGATTGTTTTATTTTGGAAAGTATCTAGTTCTCCCATAGTATAAGTGTTGTTTCTAGTGGTTCCATGGAAATGAGAAACCTGTTGATGTCATTTCTTTTTTTTTATGTCCGGTAGTTATTCCTTGTATTATGTTTATTTTTTTGGATTGGTAAATAAAACTGTTTCTCTTCATCCTTCTACTTGCGCTTGATCACCTAATCTGGTCTTAAGTGGGTGTGCTGTTGTACTTTTCAGTATGTATCATGGTCTTAGCGACCACCATGTTTCGTACGGGGATGATGCTTGTAATTTTATCTATTTCATTTATAGGGGAGGTCTTCATGGCATCTGTGGTAAACCAAAGTGCTTGATTTTGAACAATATTATTATATTGCTCACATTTCATTTCACGACAACAAAACACACATGTGAACTCAATGTGAACTCAATGTGAACTCATGCTGTTATTTAACATTGACCTTATAGATATGTCAGAAATCTTCCAAATACCACAATAAGACGTAATCACTGCTAAAGAAAGACATGAAGATTTTCCCCCACATAATGCACCAAATGAAAAACATCGAAGTTAATGTAAATATCTAACAATTTACAAAATGGTTATTTTCTTATTATTTTCAACGTAAAAAAGACAATAAAAATATTTTGCTCAGTTTTACAGAACAAATGGTTGAAAGAATCGTTAATTTTAATAAAATGCAGAAAATTGTATGAATTTGGTTAAAATCGGTGAAGAGTTAAAAGTTTTTTTAAGAAACAGCAGACACTGAAAATATTCTATACAAACTTATAACTAGATAAATCGTGGTCGTAATCTGTTTAGATGTCAATATTTTTCTTATGTTATTGAAAGTACTTTTAGCCATTCGTATTTTCCGTTTTAATTTATGTTTCATATCTACTTTCATTTGTTATTATGTGACCGAGATATTTATATTGGTATACTTGTAGTATCTCTCTGTATATTCTTATGTTTAGCACCTGTTCAATGATTCTGTTGATTATCATGGTTTTTGTTTTGTTGAATGTTTATATCCAGTCCATATGGTTTATTAGATTTATCGACTTGATACAGTAGGCTTTGTAGTCACTGTTCACTTTCTGCTAAAAGAAAAATGTCATCTACATATTGCAGGTTGTTTATTATTTTCCCACTGATATTAATTCCTAGCATTCCTTCTATATGTTTACACATATTCTCTGTGTAAATGTTAAATAGAAAATAAAATATAGAAAATAGTTCATAGAAAATAGTCGTGCAATATTTTAAACAGCCATATATATATATATATATATATATATATTATATATATATATATATATATATATAACAAGACAGAATTGCATAGAAAGATTAATCATGGAGGGAAATATTTAAGAAAAAAGAACATAGACCAAGACTACGATGAAGACAGGCTATGGGCGATCTTCTGAATATGACAATGTAAGAGGATAAACAGCAACTATTTATACAACTATATTGCTATCGGACTGAATCTGAATATATGTATACAATTCTGTAGCTATAATAATGTGCATACATTTATGAAAGCCGAGTCTGTTTGTCAGTTAGTTCCCAGATCATTGTCACGGCACTCTAGACACGTCAATATATGCTCCAACCTGATACTCCGTATGTCGTTCAGTATGTGGTAACTATAAACTGTTCCATTTCTGTGTTGGTTGATAACTCGTATTAGTTTAATTCCTACACGCCGATGGTTTCATGAAACACCACGTGCCACTCTCAGGTACGACATTCTAGCCATAGATACAGAAAAACGAATATATCCATCTTCCAACTAGTCTAACTACTTGATTGCATTCAAAATATCAGAATAGTCCAGGGGTTTACAAAATGTTTAAAGAAATGACGCCCTTAACGTTCAGATTAATTCCGGCGGCGCCCTTAATATGAAGCAAAACCTTTATTTTTCATTTTGTTTTTCGTTTTGGCGAGGCTGACGCGGCTTCACTGGAGACTATTTGCGGCCCCCCGGTTGTGGCGGCGCACACTTTAAGAATCACTGGCATAATGCATAGAATTACTATGTAGCTATTTAGATGTGCATATATTTATAAAAGTATTTATCTATATTGATATATATGTATATATTGTATGCATGTTTTGTATCTTTATGAATGAATATTTGTACATCCGTACATATATGTATGAATGTTATGTATCTATATAGATGTACACATATGCATATATTTTATGTATCTGTATGGATGTACATATATTTTAAAAAAATGATAGTCAATCTTAGCCTGATCGACAATTCATTTACAAAAACTCCAAGTGTTCATGTTTCATATAATGCTCCTGACCGCGTGTTACCTTGGCCCAAAATGAAAGCAAAGGATAGTAATAATCTGATGTACAATGCACGTCATAATCTTTGTATTCGAAGAAGTCTTAGAATCTTCGTAGAAATATGTTACAAGTTAATATATCTTGATTATATTTGGAAAACTTTGCTGTTGGAATGCATGTCATATTTGAATATTAATTAACGTCCTTGTGTTGTCGGTACCCGAAAGGAGAGTAAAGAATACCAAAACTGTTTACCTTCCATGCATGTCGTAAGGGGCTACTAAAGACGTTATGGGGTGGTTTTGCCTGTCCCATCCCATATATAGTCAAAGTGGTCCTAGTGAGCAAAGTGGGTCTTGCTGAATTCGGATGTGTCAGGCCGAAAGGGACATATATCGCAGGAAAGCTGTAAACCATGACAACGCATTCTGTTCTCAGGACTACATCCTGTAAAATGCAGGAGTTTGATAACAAGAAGAAGATGAATAACACTATTATCAAAGTTCACTAACCTGTTAGAAAATAACTAATTAAGGGGCACAACTGTAATTTCACTTAGCTCGGAGTCGTGATAAACTATCTTGGATCCACTAAACATGCATGGCTATATTCTCTACTTCATTCATTATGTATTGAAAATAGCTAATTATACAAGAACGTTTCAGCCTGCCTCTTAATCTTTTGTTTGAGAGAATTCTTTCACGATATCATTACGAGAATTCCAATGTTAGGCATTCTTAATGAGGCAATTCTTAATGACGTATTACTCTGAAGTTTATTCTGACGGGCTAATCTATAGAACCGTGTATACATTGATGCCCTTCTTTGTATTCATATATTTTGAAACGTGTTTTAATATATATATATATATATATATATATATATATATATATATATATATAATTCATTTTTTGCATGTGGTCTTCTAGTAAAGACATGTTATAATGTCATTATATTGTATTTTACATAGTGTTCAATTATTTTCAGCAAGAATGTCACAAAGACTCAGAATGATCGTATACCATGTTATTGTCAAATGCTAAATAAATAATGCACGTGCAGACATATTGTTATTGGTAGTCTGTGATTCCTAGATGAATGAGAATCATTAGTCTGTGTGTATAACTTATATAGCAGAATATAGAGTGACTTAGGCTAAAGGAGAAAACCCATACTATTTGGTATGTTACCAAACAAGTGAATTAGTTTAGGGGAGAAAAGCCCAAAATATAATCCAGAGGGAGGGACCCTAAAGCAGTCGTTGGTGGCCATTGCATCATCTTCTAACATTCCTTGCTGTTGTTCTCGACTCCAAGCCCATTAGCTTTGCATTTCCTTTTGTACCCTATCGAGAAGACAATGTTTCAAGATGTTAGTTCAAGATATTAGTTCAAGATGTTAGCTCAAGATATTAGTTCAAGATGTGCAAATCACTTTTCACACATTGCCTGAGCAAGCAATCATATATCGAACACCTAGGAAATTCTAGAAATCACCACGTGATTTGGAAAGAAATCCTGGATTGTGGTGCCAGGAAATGTGTAAATGAGAAGAGGAATCATGAAAGTCTGGCCGTAAGGAGAAACAGTCCATCGATATAAATGAAGTTAGTTAGTTAGTCGTCGGATCATCATCACTGCAAACTGGACACGTCCATTTTTACCCCGATCTCTCCTTCTTGAGTGTATCCGCCATTACACTTCTGCTGACAGTACCGATTCTATTCTGGTTGACCATCATTCTTCTGCGCCCTAGAAATGTTCACTTCTAGAAACACCGCATTTCAATCCCTGATCTTTAATAATGGCTATTGAAAAGCAATCATCATCCACATTAGTCTCACTCTCGCGAGCTATATCTCTTAAGGAGTTCAAAACGTCAGCGCGATCCATTGCCCTATCACTTTGTGCCACAATCACGCATGACGCCTGGTTGATCCGCTCTTTCATTGCCTCCATCACCCACGTTTCCCGGAACGGAAATAAATGTAACTACTTTCAGCCTCGCCTTTCTCAATGCCTCAATCTACTATTCGTGAACGAGACCCACTTGTACCTTCCTAATCATACTCATAGATTCACTCAAGATTCAGATCTGTGTTGCTTTCTGTGTGCATACCCACTCTAATGCCCTGGTCACAGCCATCGTGTCCATGGTCATGCAACTCGTAGTGTTCGCAAAGGCACCACTCTGCTCCGTAATAGTTTTACCTGCACACTGAAATGTGAAGGCCCAAGCACTGCAAATATGTATAATCACAGATCCATCAGTGTATATAAACACACCCCCCTCTTTGGTATTCTCACTGATTAAAGCCTGCACTTCTTTCTCCACACCTGTGGGACACCATTCTCTGCATTCCCTGCTAAGTGATATTATTCTCAAACACGTTTCGAGACCTGTGGATAGACTTATCCATTCCGTACCTGCTGCCACATCCTGCAGTCTGCACACGCTTTTTATGACATCCTCAGCACGTCCCCTCCACGACATCCCTCTCTTAAGTCTGCTGCTTTCAACTTTCTGTATTTCGGAATGCAACGGGTGTTCATTATCTGCATGTATTTGAAGGTGCGCCAGTGCACGGCAATACTGTAATCTGTGTTCAGCTGTTGGACAGTCAAGTAGGTTTCGCATTGCTCTTGTCGATGTGTCTCTTGTGCACCCAAGTATGATACGCGTTGCTGCATTATAGATTCTATTCAATCTTTCTATCTGAGTTTGGCTAAGAGTCAGGATTGCCAGTGCATATTCCACCATAGCCACCACCAAACCCTGGTACAAAAAAATAACAACCTCTGCTCACACTGCAGAGCAGCCATAACCATTGCTGCTAAGCCGTTGCCTGCATTATGATAACGTGATCAACATGTTCCCTGAAAGGCAGACTTCTGTCTAAAACCACACCCAGATATCTCATTGTGCTGGTTCTTTCTAAACTTTTCCCATACAACGAAAATTGTGGCATGGGTTTTTTTTTTAAACCATGTGATTGTTCAAGGAAAAGTACCTTCACTAATGCCTTATAAGGATTAACCACTGCTCCAATATCTTGACACCAATTTGTCAGTCCGTCCAGCTCTTACTGTAGTTCCACGACATACTCTTCTCAATTTCTGCCCTTTCTATACACCAGGATGTCATCGGCGTATGACATAGTTCTGCAAGCACTTGTGAATTGATTGCCAGCGATATGCACTGTGTATACATTGAAAAATACAGGAGGTAGAGGCGATCCCTGTGGCGGACCAGGGCTGTTTGTTTGTTTGTTTTGCGTTCGCTCCATTGTAACCGTCACGGATATCCGTGCGATTTCCGCCGGGAGCGTGATTACGTTGTGCCACCGTTATGCGCCTTGTAGGCCTAGCACGTCCGATTTCGGCATGCCTTGACAATTCGGGTGGGCTACCCTTAGCCTGTGACAGCCTCTATATCTGTCTCCAGGCACGCGTAATGGCGACTCTTCGCCCAGACGATTTTTGCTCTCGTCTGACTCGCACGAGGTGTTCCACTGTCTATGAACTTGCCTCGTGTAATTGGACGTGCTGTGCCTGTGCCAATTGGGTACTGAACCATTTCTCATCCGTGAGCGTGGTTCCTTAAGGGGAAGAACTCAATAGAGGAGTTGGACCCTGGCTCTTTCGCCCTCTTAGCCGATGTGGCATTCACCGACATCGTGTACCCCTTGTCCAAGTTCGAGTCTCACACCACGCGTTTGAGAGCAAGGCGTTCTCGAGCTGAGCGTCCTTGTCCCAATAGCGCCTGAGCCCATCGGGTACTGAACCCTGTCTCTCTTCAAGTGTATTTCCGGTGTAGGAAAACCTGACAGTAGAGTTGGGCCAGGGCTAAATCGTTGTCCCTTTCGTGTCTGAGCCCATCGTGTACGGAACCCTTTCTCTCTGCAAGTGTACTTCCGGTATAGGAAACCTTGACAGTAGAGTTGGGTCAGGACTACCATCGTTGTCCCTTTCTTGCCTAAGCTCATCGGGTACAGAACCCTTTCTCTTCGCGAGCATATTTCCGGTTTAGGAAGGCTGGACATTAGAGTTGGATTAGGTCTTCTTGATTTACCAAACGCCAATGAATGGGTCAGTGTCTCTGCCTGTAAGGAACACAGGTAACTAGAAGCTCGCCTCGAGCTGACGGAGCTTGTAGTTCCCCTTTCCTAGGGACTTTTCACTTTCTATTTGCAGTTCGCGCTGCCCTCTAGTGCTGTTCTGCCCTTTCATTATTTCATTGTACTCGGTATGAAATCTATTTGTCTCTCGTCATGCATCTACCTTTACGTGCATTTTACATTGGCCGCCCCTCCAGTGTTCGGACTGGACTGACTAGTTTCACTGTATGTCGACAGTGTCGCTATATGTGGTGATGCTGCTGGTGTCGGAGATATTGTCTGTCTCTTGTGCAGTCAAATCTCTTTCCATCTGCTACCTCCACATTCTCGGACACGATCCCCAAATGATTTGGCCAGAATCAGCTCGAGCTGCTGTATTTCTGTTTCCAGGGTGCACCGCGTGGGGGTACATTTGGGATCTTGGTTATCTGCTAACCCTGGGTCCGCCTAGAGCAATGCGTTCCCTATGCACCCCGGACCAGGGCTAATAACCGTTGGTGCGATATCCAGTTACCACACTTAAGAACTACTATCCTGTGCATCAGGGCGGCACGAACCCACCGCACGACAAAAGAATTTACTGCGAAATTCAACAACTGGTCCATGAAGATATCCAAGGACACCCTACTGTGCTCATCCTCAAGATCTATTGCGACCGTACATGTCTCCATACGCGAATGGAACCCCCCAAAAAACATCCTGCGCAAATATCGCTGCATTCTGCCATGTCTTCTTTCCTGGGCGATACCTTCCTAACAATGCTGGTAAACACTTATTTCTCTCAAGATGACATGGTACCTTCCAGGCCACACTTTTTTCGAAAAGCTTTATATCGTATTTTACATTGTTATTATTCTGTAGCATTGTATCCTGGTGTGATCTTTCCCAGGTTTAGGTAGTGAAACTAAATAGCTGTGCAACCATTCCTCTTATAATGTGCCCTTTAGAAGGCTATTATTGAACATGTCTGCCAATTCTACCAACTCCTCATCCGTTTAGCGACTAATATAATCGTATATAATGCGATATGTCCTGGTGCTGTGTTTTCTGTACTTTTTAGCGCCTTCCTAATTTCTGAAACTGTTATTATCATATGTTTTCATATGATAAGACAACGCTCTAGAAAGAATATATCACTTGATATGTTTAGGAACAACGATAACATCATATACAGTACATTAAACAAAGATACAAGATAGAAAATGGCAAGCAACATTTCTAAAAACTACAAATATACTGTGTTATATGCTCCTGTCATTAGAAGTGGGAAGATAGTTCTTCAGATCTAGATAATACTGATTCTAACATATGAATCCGATTCTTAGAAAATAAATAAACATGATATTGGAAAACTGGAAGTAAAATAGATGCCGTTTTATAGAAGAATACTAAGAATACCATATGCAGTTCGAAAACTTATCGAGAAGGTATTGAAAAAACAAATTCAAGACGGAGGCTACTTAATAATATCAGACAATCTTTGTTTGTGACCACTTTATGCGACCTAGATAATATAGTTATACTGACAACATTGACGGCATGAGAAGAGCATTTTTAGAATATTGACATGACAAACACTCAGCGACGATCCAGATACATGATACTAGAGATAAAAAGCTGTGGAGGTCTATGAGATATAACTCTGTCAGCACGTCAGTGGATGATTATATGAGGCACAATGGAATAATGTAGAACTTCTGCTCATAAAAATCAAACTTCTATCAGTGTGCAAGAAGTCATCTTCCATCAGTGTGGAATACCCTATCTTCCATCAGTGTGGAATAATCGAACTTCCATCAGTGTGGAATAATCTATATTCCATCAGCGTAGAAGAATCCATCACATCTTCCATCAGCGTAGAAGAATCCATCACATCTTCTATAAGTGTAGAAGAATCCATCACATCTTCTATAAGTGTAGAAGAATCCATCATATCTTCCAGCAGTGTCTAACAATCCATCACATCTTCTATCAGCGTAGAATAATCCATCACATCTTCCATCAGTGTGGAAGAATCAAAGCAAAATTATTTGGAGATTTTCCATATTTTAATCATAACTGAAATCACCCTCTGCTGTACACTATTGTGTTGTTTTATGTTGCGTTGTGTTGTATTGTGTTGGTGAGAGGTACTTATGACATTCAGACGGATACTGTACCTGGAGAAATTTCAGCTGCAGACTGTGCATTCAGATGCTTCATTCAGATAGCAATGGTGCAAACTACCGCACATAAATAATTAATGATAACTAGAAAACAATCTTAGTCAAAAAATACTGTGTTAATCTCTACGTTAATCTCTTGGCAAGAACAGCATTCCAGAGGATGAAGAACATCTTGTGTAATAATTCATTATCAATAGAAGTAAGAAAGAACATACCAAAATGTTACACATAGCCCATACTGTTATATGGTTGTGAAGCATGTATAATTGACAATGTTGCAAGAAAACATCTGGAGGCCACAGAGATGTCGTTCTATAGAAGAATGTTGAAAATATCATGGGCAACTAAAAAGAGTAATGCTATAATTCTACAACTGGTCAACTCAAATAGAGAACTTATTAACTGTATTAGAAGACGACTATCACAGTTCCTGGGTCATGTCATAATAACAGGTGGGCTGGAGAACATCGTAACAACTGGAAAGATCGAGGATACGAGATACAGATGAAGACAACGTTAGAAAATGTTGGATGGCTTGAAAGCCTGGCATGATGCAGAATCATCAGAAACTATATTTAAATATATAACAAACAGATGACTGTGGAGAGACATGGTCGCCTACACCGGAAGGCATGGTACCAATGAATGAATGAATGAAATCTCTACGTTCTGAACATGATATGCTAACTTATTTTTATATCCTTAACTGTCAACACATTTAGTAACATACATTTTTAATAAAACACAACATAACGTATGAATCATATTTACTCATTAGTGTCAGTTTTGAAAATCATTTTTATTTAGACTAACACAATACTTCCCATTCTCACCCCTCCCTTTCCAATACGACTGTAATGTCTTCCTTGTGGATATCGATTTATAATACTAGAGAAATCAGCCTGGTTTTCCTAGGCATCATATAGCTAGTTACGCCTAGTACGAGCACTATGTTCTTGTAAATAAGAACTTGGAATATGTGAGTAATGAATTCAATAACAGCTTAACTCACAGCTAGAGTTCTATTATCTATCCATCTTTCAATATACCTCTATCCGTATGTCTGATGGTCGTTGCGGCCGCCGGTGAATGTATATCTGTCTGTCTGTCTGTCTGTCTGTCTGTCTGTCTGTCTGTCTGTCTGTCTCTCTGTCTGTCTGTCTGTCTGTCTGTCTGTCTGTCTGTCTGTCTGTCTGTCTGTCTGTGCCTGTCTGTCTGTCTGTCTGTCTGTCTGTCTCTCAATCTGTCTGTCTGTCTGTCTGTCTTCTCTGAGCGGTTATTCTCCTAGACTTCTCTGAGCGGTTATTCTCCCTAGACTTCTCTGAGCGGTTATTTCCCCCTAGACTTCTCTGAGCGGTTATTTCCCCCTAGACTTCTCTGAGCGGTTATTTCCCCCTAGACTTCTCTGAGCGGTTATTCTCCCTAGACTTCTCTGAGCGGTTATTCTCCCTATACTTCTCTGCAGTAAAAGAGAAATAAAATCTTTCAGAGTGGATAGAGTGCATCAGTTTAAAAAATATTCCATTACTGCGTATTTTCATGTTAAGAAGTGCAGGGATTCTGTTAAGGCTGTGGGAATAAAGGCCGCTTTGCTAAAGCTGTCGCCGCGACGTGTGCAGGAAGAATTATTTATATTAGTATCATGACAACAAATCTAAAACAGACCATACTGTAAGTGTAACAAAGAACTGCACTTTAACCAAGAGTTTGAATGTGTCCAAACAAACATTAAAGACGGCGCTGAATCTTGGCGATATGGGTTGTGCTTGTGAAACAGCAAATAGGATTATATGTAGGAGTGCGAAAGAAACAATATATTTGGAGGTACATACAACATGGAATGGAAGAATAGAAAATTCTTCACGTACGACAAATTTACATATTCTATTGACCAGGAACAGACGGCATACATGTAGAACTAATACAAAAGCTAACAACAACAGGTATAAAGTGGCTACACATACTGTTGAATGTGATATGGAAGACACACAAGGCACCACAGGAGTGGAATACAGCGGTGATTGTTCCCATCTCGAAGAATAGAAAGTAAGAGGGACTGCACTAAGTACAGCGGCATATCATTCTTAAGTCACATAGGAAAATTCTTTAGCAAGATACTAGAGAGAAGGATGCGCGCATATATAGAACCAAAGCTCAACAACACACAAATGCGTTTTCGGAAAAAAATAAAAGTTGTATAGATACAATCTTCGCCCTCAACCAACTTGCAGAAAGGGCGATATAACATAACCAAGACTTATATCTGGCCTTCGTAGACCAAGAGAAAGCTTTTGACAGAGTGGATAGAATACAATTATGGACAACACTACGGACATATGGAGTTCCTCAACATCTGATAAGACTATGTCAGAGCATATACGTCAATAGTCAATGCTTAGTAAGAACGATCACAGGTACATTTGATAATTGTCAAATTTACTCGGGAGTGAGACAGGGATGTATACTATCACCCGTATTGTTCTAACATACATAGATCACATTTACAAAGTAGCAAAGATAACGGAAGAAAATAATCTGAAGGATAAGTTAAACGAACTACTATTAGCAGATGACGAAGCACTAGTAGCATCATCAGAAGAGGAATTACAAAGACAAATATATAGATTACATTAAACATGCCACACCATTAATATGAAGATAAATATAGAAAATCCCGAAGTAATGAAGATAACAAGAACAGAAACACCAATATATATATATATATATATATATATATATATATATATATATATATATATATATATATATATATATATATATATATATATATATATATATATATATATATATATATATATATATATATATATATATATTGGAAACAACAGGTTTAGCCAGGTGATAGAATGTGCATACCTAGGAAGTAATATAACAACAGACAGCAATTGCAGCTAAGAAATACACATTAGATATAGTAAAGCATACCAAGTCCTAGGGCAAATGACACCAATCTTCAGAAACACAAATGTAGATTTAAACACCAAAATAACACTATTCAAAACGATTATTATGCTAACGCGTTGCTACCAATGCCAAACATGAACAACGACAGCACAAGACAGACATAAACTTGTACTAGCTGAAATGGCATGCTTACGCAGAATCTTAGGAATGTCGCTAAGACACAGAGTGAGGAATGAGGACATTACACAAAAAACCGGCACGACCCCAATGTTGGAATATATTAAGAGACAAAAGATCAAATGGTGTGCACACATCAGCAGGCTGCCATCAGCCAGCATGACACATCACATTATGCTACACAGATACAGTTAAGGCAGACATAGAGGCCGACCACGAAAATGATGGACCACTGAAACAAAAGAGTCGATAATTTCCACAAAATACACAGCACATAAGAGGGCCGCATCCAGAAAACTCTTCTACCCATGACGCTTAAAGTCAACAAGGGGTTTAGCGAAAGCTAAATAGATTGACCAGTATGTTGATACGATTGCACGATTTAGATTTTCCAAATGTTCCGGTTTTTATAGGACATTCTTTTGTGTTTAACCTCTGCCCCGTATACTATTCGTTGGATCTGCTAAATGTCCTTTATTTACGTTAGCAATCATCAATATTAAAAATGACAGAAGAAATTAAAAATAAAAACATTATTCCCCCGCCCCCTCACCTACATTTTTACATGTTTTTTTCAACGCAGGTATCATTCCAATTTGATTATATCAGTCTTCAACCTTTAAAACCATCAAACAAAATAGTTGAGGTCGCGGTTCTGGTAAACCAGTCACTACAATCACTGAAGATAACTTTTGAAATGCTAAGACCACGTCGCAATCGTTTCATGTATTCCTAATATAACGTTAACTGTATGCAGAAGCTAGCAAATATATTGTATTTATAACTAGTATTGTTTCTATACAAGAGAAGCTAAATATCTGCTCTTGGTTACAATCGAAGGTTAACAGTGTGAATGTTTTACATGTTTATGTTTGGTCTGTTGCTATGGCTTAAAATGTGAAAATAAGTATTGTTTTATTCGATATAAATTCAGCTAGAATTCCATTGAGAAATTTTTTAACATGCGCCATTAACTTATAGATATATTTAAACTTGTCGCTTTGACTTATGACTTTAAAATGGGCTAGAGGTTGTGGTGTTTTGATATGCAAGTCGAACTGCAATAAAACCATGGAATATGTGGCTATTTAGATGTGATTCTAATATGAGGGAAAGATGGAAGGCATGTATTACACAAAGACACTGGTTACCCTGACAGACCTGTTATCTCTAAATGATACTATTCTGATACAGTCACACCATTCTTGAACAGGTTAGGTCAGTTTTCCCAACGTGGTGCACACGCCCCATAGGAAGGCAGTGTGATTGTTCAGAGGGGCAGAAAAAATGTAGGGAATAATTCAATTTTTTAATATTAAATAATATGTATATGTTACATAGGGGGACATCAGAATTTTAGAATGACTTTCGAAAGGTGGGGTGGGGGGCATTATAAAAAATAGTTTGGAAAAAACACTGGATGTGGTAGTAAGAAAACCAGATTACCACCGTCTCCTAAAATACTCCGTCATGGTGAGATGCAGACGGGTATGCGAGCCGAAGGTGGCCATAAGAAGTGATACATGAGTGGTTAAAGGTTTGCTATGTACGGACACAAATATGATGTGCATGTTACTAGATCTTTAGAAAATTGAAGGCCAAACCACGTAATTATGTAACGAAATAACGACTATTTGCCTCAAACCACGTTAAGTATGTAACGAAATCACGACTGTAGTTTCCTAAATAACAGACTATTATCTCATTTTCCTCTCAATATGTGTTTGTATTTGAGAGGTGATGGGTTTCCAGTAATCAGTTGAACAATATATATATATCTCTGTTATTGTGAACTTTTCTTAAAGAATTAATAAATGCTAGGGTAGATGAAGCTAGCAACATCAACGTGAATGAAAACAGGTCCACCAATTGAAGTACGCGTATTTTAGTACAACGGTTAAAGCAGATGGAAGAAGTTCAACAGAAATCGGAAGCAGAATATGCAGGCAAAAACAACATTTAGAAAAATGAAAAATACATTGTTTAATACGTCCTTGTCATTATAGGTGAGGAAGTGAGTTCTGCAGTGCTATATAACTCCTATACTAACATATGTTTAGACACAACTGTTTAGAAAGACAAATAATGGAGCGCATGGGAAGAGGAGGAAAGGTAGATCAAAAAAATACGATGGACTGACGACATTAAAGATAACATGGGTACTTCGTTGGAAAATGCAAGCCGCATCGCTCAAAACAGAAGGGTTCAGGCAGTTCATTGGTTGGGAAGACAACTTTCTGGAGAGAATACGTCACATGATACACACTAACATATGGATGCGATTCTTGGACAATAAACAAACAAGAAATTTGGAAATTAGAAGCAGTAGAGATGTGGTTCTACAGACGAATGCTGAGAATACCATGGACTGCCTGAAAAACTATTATTGAATTGTTGAAAGAGTCAAATGCGACACGGAGCTTAGTCAATAATATAAGAAAAAGACAATTTTCAAGATACCGGAAATCTTGTGAATATAGTGAAGTTGTGAAGATCCATGGTCACCTATGCCAGTTTCCACAGCACATGATGATGACTTTTTAACAATTATTCGTTTGATGTTCGTGATTTACAATTTCACAATTCGTGTGGAAATAATCACGGTTGACGTCCATTTATCATCTGTTATGACAACCATTTTATAATTATCACCGTCATTCATTTGACTACACTTATCAAACACATACATATATTATCCATTATGTAACACTTGTTTATTTTCTCGGCTACTTAATATACACTCTGATTCCAAATTGAAAGGATGTACAACACCAAACTTTAAACTAAGTGATAATAAGATTATTCAGGTGATACAACTCTGTCTTCGTATTTTATCAGTGAAATGTCCATCTTCGTAAACGGCTGTGGAACATGGCTTTGTGAAACAGCGCCGGCCAAACGTCATAGACCCAATAAGATACCTTTTACGTCCACAATATTTTATTCGTTTGATTTTATTTCCATTATGTTAACTTATTTTTAATTCGCAGTGTTTTCAGAACGTCTTTGCTCTTATGCTTCTTTTCCCATGAAGTTCTTCACATTCTTCTGTGTATCCACAACACAATAAATTATGTGTTTAATATATTTGTTAATTGTCCATGTTCCTGAGCCATACATTATGTAAAATAGATGTAGAATTGTATAATTCTCATTTTAGTTTGTTTGTGATTTGTTTAGATGTCAATATTTTCCTAAAGTCAATGAAATCACTTTTACTCATTCATATTCTCCTGTTTAACTATCTGTCTCATATTTATCATTATTTGTGATTATGTAATATATTAGTGATAATGTCTCTCTCTGTGTAAATTTATGTTTTGTGTCTGTTACTCTGATTTTGCTGATTATCATGGTGTTTATTTTTTGGATGTATATATTTAGTGAATATTCTTTACTTGATTTATTGAATTGATATATTTTAGTCTTTCCAGTTCCTTTTCACTTTCTGATAAGAGGACTATGTCATTAGCATATCGCAGATTGTTTATTACTTTCCCAGTGATGTTGAGAAAATTGTAAATAATATTTGTGTTCAACAATAAGAAGAAAGCAATGGATTTCAATATCAGACATGTACTTATAATGAATGAAAACAGACTGCCAATACAAGCATTAAAATTGATATTAGCAGGCAAGACAGAGAAAGACTAAGACAAACTCTTAACGCAACAACCATAGAGAGGGGATTAATATGGCTAAGAGTCTCAACAATTCAACAACATGCTGCATACAGTAGCTACCATAGCATTGCTAAAACTGGAAAACAATAGTTTTTGCCCTATGCATCTAACCTCTCGACCACCCGCCACACAATGAATTAAGCGATGATGACTGTAAAAAACATCGTTGGCATTCTAGCACAAAATCCTCATCCATTGTTGGGGCACTTTATTACGAATTTATATGTTTGTCATTTGGACATTTATGTGTTTGTGTTTTCTATGCATTTGGTTAGCATTTTTCTCTGTGCAAATAAATTTTGATGTTTTTCAGCTGTTGTATTCAGCTGTTGTATTCAGCTGTTGGTTTTACTGTGTCACATTGGCTATTATCAGGCATATATTCACAGGCGGTGATTAAGGTGTCGAAGCTTTTAATGGTACACGTAATGATTTTATTGATCTAAAATTAGGAAGTGTGCGCAGTGAGAGCAGGTGGGGAACATTAAGAGGAATTGTGAGGAGAAGTGTGCATAATCTCAGGAAATAGGCAAATCACGTATATATATATTTATGTTTGTGCAGTAGAAGTAACAGAAAATATGTAATGGTAGAGGGAATATGGTTTCTTGAGCGATATTGAGGTCATGGTAACAAGAGCGTATAATACGTGTCGAAGTATTTCGATCTGTGAGTGTTCGTTAATCAATAATTCAAACCATTAAGCAATTAATGTAAAATACATTTCATGGGCATCAGCCATGGCAAAGGAAGCAGAATGTTGAGAGAATTATACAGGAAGACGTGGGGAGTAAATGATTAAGAAAGGTGTTTGTGAAAACAGCTATGTAAGAAAACGAACCATTGACCATTTTTTTAGAAAGATTTGTTAGTCACTTCGTTAGAAAGGTTGGTTAGTCACTTCGCTAGAATGGTTGGTTAGTCACTTTGTTAGAACGGTTAATTTGTCACTTCGTTGGAATGGTTGATTTTTCACTTCGTTAGAAACGTTGGTTAGTCAGTTCGTTAGAATGGTTGGTTAGTATTTTTGTTAGAATGGTTGGTTAGTATTTGCGTTAGAATGGTTGGTTAGTATTTTCGTTAGAATGGTTGGTTAGTCTTTTCGTTAGAATGGTTGGTTAGTCAGTTTGTTAGAATGGTTGGTTAGTCAGTTCGTTAGAATGGTTGGTTAGTTTTTTCGTTAGAATGGTTGGTTAGTCTTTTCGTTAGAATGGTTGGTTAGTCATTTCGTTAGAATCGTTGGTTAGTCTTTTCGTTAGAATGGTTGGTTAGTCTCTTCGCTGGACTAGTTTTTTTTAGTCACTTCGTTAGAATTTTTGGTTAGTCTCTTCGCTGGACTAGTTTTTAAGTCGCTTCGTTAGAATGGTTGGTTAGTCTATTCGCTGGACTAGTTTTTAAGTCGCTTCGTTAGAATGGTTGGTTAGTCTATTCGCTGGACTAGTTTTCTAGTCAGTTCGTTAGAGTATGTGGTTAGTCTCTTTGCTGGACTAGTTTTCTAGTCACTTCGTTAGAATATTTGGTTAGTCTCTTCGCTGGACTAGTATGTTAGTCACTTCGTTAGAATGTTTGGTTAGTCTCTTCGGTGGACTAGTTTTTAAGTCACTTCGTCAGAATGGTTGGTTAGTCTCTATTCTAGAATGGTTGGTTTATCACTTCGTTAGAATGGTTGGTTAGACTATGCTAGAATGGTTGGTTTATCACTTCGTTAGAATGGTTGGTTTATCACTAAGCTAGAATTGTTGGTTTATCACTTCGTTAGAATGGTTAGTTAGTCAATTTGTTAGAATGGTAGTTAGTCACTTTATTAGAATGGTTGGTTAGTTACTTCATTAGAATGGTTAAGGTAGTCACTTCGTCAGAATGTTTGATTATTCATTTCAAAAAATGGTTTCTTAGTCAATTCGTCGGAATGGTTGGTTAGTCACTTCATTAGAAAAGTTTGTTAGTTACTTCGAAAGAATTGTTGGTTATTCACGGATGATTAGTTAGTCACTTCGTTGAAATGTTTGGTTAGTTACTTCGTTAGAATGGTTGACGAATCACTTCGTTAGAAACATGTATTAGTTACCTCGTTAGAATGGTTAGTTTCTTTGTTAAAATGGTTTTCATTCTTTAGTAACTTCGTTAGAGTGGTTTTGTTCGTTAGTAACTTCGTTAGAATGGTTTTGTTCTTTAGTAACTTCGTTAGAATGGTTACTTATTTCGTTAGATACATAGTTTTTTTAGCTTCGTAGAAATGGTTGATTAGTAACTGCGTTAGATTCGCTGGTTAGTTAGTCTTTTCTTTAGAGAAGTTGGTTCCTTAGTCATTTATATTTCTTCTTCTTCAGCGTTCATTCACAAACTTCCTATGTATATCTTTTGTAGCTAAACAATGGTCCTGCTAAATTTCCAGCAGGATGCAATTAAGAGAATGTAATGTCGCTGTTTTATTTGCGCCAATGGCTTGACACATCCATCTTCGGCGGTATTAGTTTATATACAATTATTGATTAATTACTCGTCAGATAACATATGTGTACTCATAACACGTCTAAAGGTGTTAAATCTATCTTTAAGTATCCTAACATTTGTAGGATATTTGAATGACAGTTTATGTGTTTACGTAGCCATCATTCTTATAATCTCACACTGAAGCTAATGTCTGACGATACAACCTGTCAAAAATGCATCCTTCATGCCGAACACATATAAAATTAATCAATACCGTTGCAAAATTTTCTCGTACTAATAACTTTTTCTCAGAGATCGTAGTACAACGACCTCAATTATTTTTTGATAGTTATATTTTCTGATCTAACCAATTTCGGCTAACGTTTACGGTTGAAAGTGGCGCTCATCATCACAAGAGGTACATTCTAATTTCACCATTAAAAAATTGTTATTAACGAAAATGCAGATGTCATGTGGCAGGATATCCTGCCCTTCGAAATCCATTTCTGATAATCTTACTCAATGGTATACCAAAATTGGACCGGTAGTCGAAAGCTTCGCTCGTCGTCATAAGAAGTTGAAAACTGCGCTCCTCGTCATAAGAAGTTGAACACTGCGCTCCTCGTCATAAGAAGTTGAACACTGCGCTCATCGTCATAAGAAGTTGAAAGCTGCGCTTTACGTCACATGAAGTTGAGCAGCTTGTGCCTCTCTACTATCGCGTTTTTGTTGCGCAGCTTGTTTGATGCTCTATGCAGCTGCCACACCACTCTTGATTCTGCAATGCTAATCGAATCTCTCTTGTGCAAAATCTTCATATGGATGTGTGTCTATTTTGAAGTAGGTCAGTGACTCTTAAGAGTGTCTTTAGAACGCTTCTTCTGTCCTCCGGCCTTGCGGAAACCAGTCTGGACTTCGCCAGATAATAACTTCTTTGGTAGATGAGGATATTTCGGGCAGACCATGTGACCTGCCCAGCGTTTCTGCGCTTTCATCAACATTGTATGTATGCTTACAGACTTATATTCCATCAGTACATTATTGCCTGGTATTTTATCCTGCCAATAGATGTCGAGTATCTAAAGAAGGCAGCTTAGATGGAAGGAAGCTTAGGGAGTCAGTTGAAGAAATGCTCAAGTGAAGATTGCACTAATTGATATACTCAAGTGAAGATTGCACTAATTGATATACTCGAGTGAAGATTGCACTAATTGATATACTCAAGTGAAGATTGCACTATGGATATAATCAAGTGAAGATTGCACTAATTGATATACTCAAGTGAAGATTGCACTATGGATATACCCAAGTGAAGATTGCACTAATTGATATACTCAAGTGAAGATTGCACTAATTGATATACTCAAGTGAAGATTGCACTAATTGATATACTCAAGTGAAGATTGCACTATGGATATACTCAAGTGAAGATTGCACTATGGATATACTCAAGTGAAGATTGCACTAATTGATATACTCGAGTGAAGATTGCACTAATAGATACACTCAAGTGAACAGTGTACTAACGGATATTTTCAAGTGAAGATTGTACTACTGGATATATTCATTTGATGATTGTACTAATGGATATACTCATGTGAAGATTGTACTAACGAATATTTTCAAGTGAAGTTGTACTAATGGATATTTTCAAGTGAAGATTGTACTAATGGATATATTCACGTGAATATTGTACTAATGGATATACTCAAGTGAATATTGTACTAATGGATATACTCAAGTGAATATTGATCCTGTGTCCTACCAAGGGTCATGGTCGTCTTTTTGATCTGTTCCCTCATAGTTGTTATACGTTAAAATTCAGGTACTGTTCCCATGGGAAAAAATTACTTGACTAGGATTCGATAACGTGTCTGCATTCTTCCTGATATTTCTATTTCTCTTTCTTTCTCTCTCTCTCTCTCTCTCTCTCTCTCTGTGAGTGCGTGTGCGCGCTATATAGCAGGGGTTCTCAAAGTAGGCGATGTTTTCCCTATTGTTAGGTTACTAGTGATTTTTAGAACCGACTGTGGTATACTTCGGGCCGTGGCTATGGACTATAAAGTCCTTCTAACAGAATCAATTCGAACCCATTCTTAACGTTTTTGATTATTGCTTGGCCTATGATTAGTCGCTATTTACACACTTAAAAAGTCTCATGCCATAAATAACCAAGGCCAACCATATACATTGCTCGGAAATGGGCCCCCCTAGGTCATGTTTATGTTTTAATTTGGAAGGCGTGTAACACTATCGATAACCACGCTTCGCGCATAAGTATAGGAGTCCCGTCACTGAAGGAATTGTGAGAAAAGAATGAATTATAATGAGACAAATCAAACTCTAGCTAAATAATGCACTTGTTCACCGCAAAAGCATTTTTCTGCCAGGGTTGTGTCCTCTTTCATTTCAGTAAGACGCCTCATAAATATTATGACAAAGAATGTGACTTTATATTACATGAAAGTATAAGACATTTGCCATCTGTAACTTTAGAAATATTACATGAAAGTATAAGACATTTGTCAGTCTGTAACTTTAGAAATATTACGTGAAAGTATAAGACATGTGCCATCTGTAACTTTAGAAATATTACATGAAAGTATAAGACATTTGTCAGTCTGTAACTTTAGAAATATTACATGAAAGTATAAGACATTTATCAGTCTGTGACTTTAGAAATATTACGTGAAAGTATAAGACATTTGCCAGTCTGTGACTTTAGAAATATTACATGAAAAAATAAGACATTTGTCAGTCTGTAACTTTAGAAATATTACATGAAAGTATAAGACATTTGTCAGTCTGTGACTTTAGAAATATTACATGAAAGTAAAAGACATTTGTCAGTCTGTAACTTTAGAAATATTACATGAAAGTAAAAGACATTTATCAGTCTGCAACTTTAGAAATATTACATGAAAGTAAAAGACATTTATCAGTCTGTAACTTTAGAAATGTGCGTTATATTGTTTTAAAATGTATCAGTCTACATGCTCAATTTACCCTTGCTTTATACGAATATATTGTATATGCTAATAGAGAATATTTAAATAAAACAAGGAGAGTCTGGTCTATTTATCTTATTATGAAAATAAAAGACGATCTATATAATTATACGAAAGATGGTGATTACACCAAATAGTTTGAGAAACATTGTTCTATATGTTTTGCCGTTTAGGGTGAACCCTTACTCAAACAAAATAGCGTTCACACATAAGCAAACACACCAGCGCACACACAAATCCTCTTAGCAATTCACTCTGTCATTATTTTTCCTTGTCTTCTCTGAAAATGAGGCTCCAAACCGACCGCCATCGATCGACATTGGGCGCACTTAGATCTTGCCGTTGAGAGCGGGCCTGTAGGCGTTTGGGAGACAATCCACCTCCTGCTATTATAATCACGTGACAAACTTCTCGCACACTTTCCTGACCTCTGCATGGTGATCTTCTTCCAATGTTAGCCGCCCCCACCCCCTCAACACTCCCTTCCTATTTCTCCAACTCCCCCACACACTGTCTACAAGATTCTTGAATTTTCCATGCCTACAATTGTCCGTTTTCTGTGATGTTATTTTCATGTATGTGGTGGCTGATTAAATACGGTTTATATCTATATATCTGTCTGTCGGAATAGTTGTCAGTTTTATCGTCTGTCTGCCTAGTGTTCACTTACATTCGTATGTTTGTTTGTCTATCTGTCCAGCAATCAATCTTACCCCCCTCCCCCAGCTATTTTTCCGTCCAACGATATATCTAATTCTGTCGTCATATGTAATTTGCTACCTACCAACCTATTTACATGTATGCCTACTTCGCAAACTGTATACCCATTTATTTGTTTAAATGTCTGTCTGTATGTCTGACTGTCAACTTGCCCGCCATTATTGTCTCTTTTTTTAGCTGTATTATTGTTGATCTTTTAATCCTGCTTGTCTACTTGCATGTCTGCCATGAACTTATATAATTTGTCATGAAATATCTTGTCATGTGTATCTTCTACTTCTAAGACTTGTCATGTTTGTAATTCACTTCTAAAACTTGTCATGTTTGTAATTCACTTCTAAAACTTGTCATGTTTGTAATTCACTTCTAAAACCCCGCCGAAGACGGATGTGTTGGGCCATTGGCGCAAATAAAACGGCAACACAACGCATTTCCATTCTCTGGACTACATCCAACTGGAAATCTTGTAGGACCATTGTTCTGTTACAAGAGAAATCCAGGGGGAATTTGAGAATGAACGCTGAAGAAGAAGAAGACTTCTAAAACTTGTCATGTTTGTACATCACTTCTAAGACTTGTCATGTTTGTAGTTAAACTCTAAGACATGTCATCAACTTCTAAGACTTGTCATCAACTTCTAAGACTTGTCATCAACTTCTAAGACTTGTCATCAACTTCTAAGACTTGTCATCAACTTCTAAGACTTGTCATCAACTTCTAAGACTTGTCATCAACTTCTAAGACATGTTTGTGATTAACTTCTAAGACTTGTCATCAACTTCTAAGACTTGTCATCAACTTCTAAGACATGTTTGTGATTAACTTCTAAGACTTGTCATCAACTTCTAAGACATGTTTGTGATTAACTTCTAAGACTTGTCATCAACTTCTAAGACATGTTTGTGATTAACTTCTAAGACTTGTCATCAACTTCTAAGACTTGTCATCAACTTCTAAGACATGTTTGTGATTAACTTCTAAGACTTGTCATCAACTTCTAAGACATGTTTGTGATTAACTTCTAAGACATGTTTGTGATTAACTTCTAAGACTTGTCATCAACTTCTAAGACTTGTCATCAACTTCTAAGACATGTTTGTGATTAACTTCTAAGACTTGTCATCAACTTCTAAGACATGTCATGTTTGTGATTAACTTCTAAGACTTTTCTCACTTGTCATTAACTTATAAGAATTGTCATGTTTTAATTCACTTCTAAGAATTATCACTTCCAAAAAAACTCGACACACATTACCAGCTGTGTATAAAACCGATACTTGAACGCACACATTACCAGCTGTGTATGAAACCGACAATTGAACACATTATCATCATCATTAAGTGCCGTCTCCGCAACGAAGGTTAGCTGCATCGGATCTCCAACATCCCCTGTTTCTTATCTTGGTGTTGCATTCTGCTAGACTGTAACCTGTCCATCGTGTGATGTTACTCTCCCACTTTTATCTCTGCCTACCTCTTGCTCGCCTCCCTTTGACTTTGCCCTCAAGTAATTTATCACATTATCAGCTCTGTATAAAACCAACACTTGAACTCCACACATACTATCAGCTCTTTAATTGACATGCACATTGTTTAATTCCTTAACTAAACGTTGGGGAGGTTCACGACGTTCTTTCAGACAGGAAGTCCACGAAAGCTAGACAAACTGGTTGTGAACATAAAAATCTACAATGGTGATATACGCATGCGGTTGCGTCTGTGGGTCTGAACAATGGCCCACTACAAAACCACCCATGCAACAGAAAACAACATTAGTAGAGGAAATGCTGTTATATTGAGGCTCGCTTATGGAAGATTTGTAGCATGTACCTATACAATTATAGATCCCCTGAGTAGAATATTCCTTCAATAGGCATTGCACTAAGCCGAAAGCTGAAGTCTCTTGGATATGAAAGAAATCTCTGAAAAACCACCTTACTGCGCATAGAAAGTTAGAGCTAATCTCTAGCATTTCCATTTGTTCTCAAACAAAAAAAAACAATGGTAATATTAAAGAGAACCTGTACTGCGAGTTCATTATTTATTCTATGCTCTCATATAAACAAGTTAGACTCCTGTAGACAATTTAAAATAACGTGTTTCACTATAGGACGTCATGTTTATGTTAATAATTGACAATACTTGGTTAATGGATATATTCACAGCTTAGTCACCAACCACGTTCTTATTCGTGTGTGGTTTTTACTATTTTAATTTTGCAATGCGTTATTTATTTTAGTAGGTTCTCTTGTTTTCTGAAAAGATTGTGATTCCGTTAAACTGAATTGTGAGACGCTCTCATCACAGAGCTGAACGTACACGTCAATCTCATTGGTAGTATATCCCACGACAGGATTTAACAGTCATCATGACCTTTAGTAATTCGCGCCAATTTTGAGTTGCTTCTGTGAGTGTAAGTTCGAGAAATCTTTGATATCTTCTGGTCATCTTCTTTGTGATCTACACATTTTTCTTTGTCTTGGAACTATTCACTTTGGTATGTTCTAGGCTTTCTAGGCTGTCGTTTCCTTTGATATGGCCAACATATTTGCTTCAGAGAGAATTATTGAGTCCTTTTCTTTGTACTCTTAATACTTTCAAATGTCCATATTATTGGTTTTGTTGTGTGTGTTAGATCGATTGTATTCTGAGGATTATTCTGCAGCAATTGTTTACATGAAACTCATTTATATAGAATAATTTATTATATAAAATTAAATGGTGTTAGGTACATGACAGATGAGTGCCAAAAATAGTTGTAAGATGAACTGTACTTTGAAAACTGTTCAAGTAACTTCATATCTTCATGGATCGATTTCCACTTGTGATTGATATGTTTTCAACGTTACACGATTTCTGACGTCATGTCTCAGGTGTTCAGAGAATCCATAAGGAAGACAACGTTCTGGAAAAAATGTCACATGATAATAATGTCGTAGGAAATGTCTACCAAACCAGTTCTGGTAATGTGAAGGGCAGTAATGTCATGGTCACGCACGTATTGTAATACCTTTAGGTTTATGTTTAGTTATGGTGATTATCGTCTCCGAACACTGGACATATTTATAGCTGCTCACATCTCCGATTCATTAAATTTCTCAGGGTGTAGATGCTGATGGTTCCTATTCTGTGATGGTTGAGTGTACAT
Source organism: Meghimatium bilineatum (assembly GCA_034231615.1). Lineage (NCBI taxonomy): Eukaryota > Metazoa > Mollusca > Gastropoda > Stylommatophora > Philomycidae > Meghimatium > Meghimatium bilineatum. The sequence goes on from CM067299.1 coordinate 99,400,638, forward strand.
TTAGAAATGTTTGTGAGTTGTTCTCTCAGAGGCTGCACTTATCCTTACTCCTACTTCACTTGTTCTCTCAGAGGCTACACTTATCCTTACTCCTACTTCCTTTGTTATCTCAGAGGCTACACTTATCCTTACTCCTACTTCACTTGTTCTCTCAGAGGCTACACTTATCCTTACTCCTACTTCCTTTGTTATCTCAGAGGCTACACTTATCCTTACTCCTACTTCACTTGTTCTCGATACTGACTGATGCTCAGTGACCTGAAAATCCCCCGATCATGTAGATTCTCGTAGACCATTTAGCATGCCTGCTCTGTTTATAGGTTGACCGACAGCTATTGAAGCAGAACCAGCCAGCATGTCGGCTCGTTCGTTCTTTCCACACCTGCGTGTCCGGGAACAAAGATAAACGTTATTTCTATCAATTTGACCTAATTCTTAGCCCTCTTCAGTGACTCCACTCATGGTCTAAACACTTCACGTGCTTTTACTTTCTGGATCATACTCATTGAGTCTCTAAGCACCCGCATACGTGAGGACAGGCATGTGATTCCAGCGAGCTTAGGACCTTCTTTACGGTACGGCGAACATTTTCACTCTAATGTTAGACTACTTGTTGTTGTATTAAATGTTGTATTAATTGTATTAAAGGCACATGCGCACAGTTGGTGACATATGGCCGACCCATATGCGTAAATGACAACATATGTGATCATTACGTTCGGAGATGAGTGTTTTAGCCACGATGTCGACACTCAAAGCATTGAGTTCCATACATTCTCTGTTGAGTGTAATGATATTCGTGAACGCCTCTTGAATAAACTCCGAGACATATATCCATTCTTCACCAGGGTTAATGCCTTCTGATACACACATCTGTCTGACATTAACCCTCATCGCGCCCCATCCCCGATTTGCCTCTATTAAGTTTGCTCCTCTTCACATGATGGAGGTCTATGGATAGTGGATGTTCTGTATAAAATCACTCTGGGGTATGCACGCTAACTCCACATATTAATTTTATTACAAACGCTTGAAAAGTCGAAAAGCAACCTCATAGTCACACCATGTGGACTGATTGAAAGTCATCCTTCTAAAGTGACGCAGTTGGAATTGCTATGATTTTTATCAGTAATGTTGTGTATACTTTGTGTTGACATCCAAGGAAAATCACGAAGAAAAAGTCAAATAGTGTCACTTTAGAAGGATGGTTCTCAATTAGTACAAATGACTTTATTGCTAAAGGACTCGGTCACCATTAATAATTTGTGAGAACAGAACATTTCAAAGGTCATGTAAATGGCAGAACGTGTCAGGGTGATGTCTGTTATTAGCATTATGGAAGTTGAACATAAGTGATAACACCCTGTCACTAATGCCTTCACCAATAACCGTATTCTGGCCAAGAATAAATTACTATCAAGTCCTTTAATAATTTACAGGGCATGCAACCTGATCACATACACAGGGTGACTAATCGTGGATGATGTGACCGATCATTGGTCACTTTGTGTACACGTTTATATCCTCATCGTATGGAAAGGCTCTGATTATGTCGGATCCCCCTATACCCACCTCTGACCAATTGTGAGATTAGTGCACAGGCCACGTATAAAATAACCGTGTGTGATTTCATCGCTTAGGACAAATATAATGGAGAATACATTGCTTCTACCAGCAGCTACGTATGAGGATTAGAGTAGCCCTACTCTAGGGGACCATTATTTCTGCTTTAATATGTCTCATTCTGAAATAATTTAGCTCCAGGATAAAAATGCTTGGGGATTTAATTAATAATGGAAGTATGACCTTGACATTTAATCAGATCTGAAATGGTGTCGAGTCCGCATCACTTTTTATATGTAATTGATTTCTAACACACTCTCTCTCTCATTCAGATTTCTGACACACACGCTCATTTAGATTTATGACACACACACACACACTCTCTCTCATTCAGATTTCTGACAAACGCACACGCACACTCTCTCATTCAGATTTCTGACAAACACACACACAGTCTCATTCAGATTTCTGACACACACACAAAACCACACACACACATACGCACACACACACACTCTCTCTCTCGTTCTGATTTCCGATACACACAAATTCTATTTCTCATTCTGATTTTTTGACACATACACTCTCTCTCATACTGATTTCTGACACACACACTCTCTTTCATTCTGATTTCTGATACACACACTCTCTCTCATTCAGATTTCTGACACATACACACTCATTCAGATTTCTGACAAACACACACATACTCTCTCATTCAGAATTGTGACAAACACACACACAATCTCTCATTCAGATTTGTGACAAACACACACACACACACACTCTCATTCAGATTTCTGACAAACACACACACACTCTCTCATTCAGATTTCTGGCAAACACACACACACACTCTCTCATTCATATTTCTGACAAACACACACACACACTCTCTCTCATTCAGATTTCTGACAAACACACACACACACTCTCTCTCAATCAGATTTGTGACAAACACACACACACTCTCTCATTCGGATTTGTGACAAACACACACACACACTCTCTCTCATTCAGATTTGTGACAAACACACACACACACACACACTCTCTCTCATTCAGATTTCTGACAAACACACACAAACTCTCTCATTCAGATTTCTGACAAACACACACACACTCTCACTCAGATTTCTGACAAACAAACACACACACACACTCTCATTCAGATTTCTGACACACACACTCTCATTCGGATTTCTGACACACACACACTCTCTCATTCAGATTTCTGACAAACACACACACACTCTCTCATTCAGATTTCTGACAAACACACACACACACACTCGATCAGATTTCTGAAAAACACACACACACACTCATTCAGACTGAAATTAACCCATCTTATGGTCCTCTCTCCCTCCACCCACCCCGCCGTTGTGCATATTTATTTCTCATGGATGAGAACGTACGGGCCTGTCCATAAATTATGTAAACAACTATTTGTCGATTTATGCCCCTCCCCCACTCATCCTGTGGTGGCACCTGTCACCAATTCATGAAAGCTATTGCTTAATTGTGTAAAATTGTTTACCCCCCTCCCCTCACACAAATTTAAAAAAAAAACAATACTATTGTAAATTGACAAACTAATAGCTAATACATTACGACAACACTACGTGATTGTTTTAATTTTATTTTGACTGTTTAAAAATTTCTGAATATTGAATTTGATGTACAAAAACAGTGTTGTTGATGTGAACTTTTGTGAACCCCTCCTTGTCCACTCTTGTCAAAAATGTCAAAAACCTTCATCATAATTCATTCCTCATAATTCATTCCTCATAATTCATTCCTCATAATTCATTCCTCATAATTCATTCCTCATAATTCATTCCTCATAATTCATTCCTCATAATTTATGAACACTCTCTATTCTTATATTGCTGTTGTTTAAATCTCAGCCATTATACAGTGTGATATATGCCAACTATTATATTTATATGATTTTATTTGTCTGAATTATTCATAATCCTCAATCCCAGTTTTTTTTGTTTTTTTTGTGTGTGCAAAATATTCTATCTACTCTACTATTTCATTTGCAGGAACTGAAATAACAATATATCTCCAGATCTCAGTTGTACCGTTTGGGTATTGTTAACACGTGCTCATTGTTGTACTTTTGTACCTGGAAACGTGTAGTGGAATATAGTATCTGTCCGGGCGATCATAACGACAGTATCAGACTTGTGATATTGCATTTCTCTGTTGTGTGCAGTGATACATAGAAAGTGCAATTCTGACACAGAATAAAACAATTGCAGAATATATTTGTGTTCCTCCATCACAAGTGATGATGACCATTTGTTAAATCCACTTTTGAAAAATCTGTTAGATTTATAGAGAATGTGTAACATTAGAATATTTTCAAAAAATTCGAATTTGTCATAATACTTCTGTATTTGTCATATCAAAATAATTGTACTATTTCCATTGTTTGTTTTTTTTTCATTTAACTCTTGTCAAAGATAACCGTGTGTGTGTTTACTGTTATTTAATAGCGATAATCTGAAATTTTCTATGTGGTAGACTTTTCTGTATTGAATAACTTATATATTAGTAGCTACATCAAAACTGAACTTTTCAACATGTGAAACTAGAAAATAGGGAGATGAAGTTTTACTGATTACCCGAAACACTGATTCGTATAGTTTGTAGACACCATTAATCATAAAGTAGCAGACGAGATATCAACCAGGTCCATTCAGCTGACACCGATATTGTAGATTCTCATTTCGAATGTATCAATTTGGTCTGCCGCTACTTGATGAAGTGTTTTTGTTCATATTCATGTGATACGCCATCAGAAATGGAATTGTATATTTGGCCAATGATAAATAATGGACGTATGTTTTGTTTGTTTGTTGTTTTTGTTGTTGTTTTTAAGGGGGGGGGGAGAGGGGGGAGTGGGATCAGCAAGGGAATTCTGCATTTAGTTCACGATCAGCATTATTTGTTAGCTATTGTTTATGAACCGACAACATTTCACTTCAATAACCTATAGGTGGTAAGTTGCAACCCCCACCCCTCCCCCACCCAACAGATGTCTCAATTTATCCATGCTGATATATCCAGTGACGGCACTGAAACTCATTGCAGTGAAGATACTTTTGTTGTGGATGTAGTCTTGATAAAGACCATTTGGTAGAAACGTCGATGTGTGTGTTATTATTTCTGTTCCAAGTGGTTCAGCATTATTATCATCATGTAATATATTCTTTCTAGAACCTGATCTATATTATAGATTCTCCAAACTCTCTGCCATTATGTGTGATGACCTTCTACAGCTGAAGACATGTTTAATACAACCATCGTCGTCTTGGGCACACTTTTGCTGTTGCCGTTATCTCTGTTCTCAGTTATTAATATTTCCATGCTGTTATGTGTTTTATATGATAAAAAAGTAACATTACGTAAATTCTTCTCTAGCATCTCATTTCCAAAGCAGCGATTCTCTTTGATGCTACTGTTTTATTTCATAATCATGTCTCACAGCTATATATTGCTAATGAAAATACGCATGTTCTGATCATACATAGTCTTGTTGTGCTGCTGGTACCGTGCCAACGTTTTTTTCATTTGGGCAAGTTTCATTGTCGCCATTGCAATTCTTTTCTTGATTTCTACAGCGCAGTCTACTGATCTATGTTGTGTTTACTCGAAATGTAATACGTCCTCTAGTTCGTAATTGTCAATTATTATCTTTGGTTGCACTTTCACTTTATCCGTTGTCATAATTGTTGCTTTCTTAATATTTAAGAACAGCTTTCTGACTTCACCAGAATATCTAAAATATAATTACTAGGCATATTACTCCTCTAGTTTGTCATTGCTCTCAGGAGGAAATCCGTTTATCATATAGCACACAAAGAAAACGCATTCATTTTGTACGCCAGTTTTTTATCGGAAGCTAGTGATTATCCAAATTTAATTTCCTTGTTCGAAGTTTTACCGTTTCTGTATCCAGGGTTCACATTCTCCTTCATACCTCTTCTAATAGAACATTCTTCAAATTGAGGCATATATCCGTTATCTATTAACTATTCACATCCAGCAGTGGTTCACCAAGCGACTATGGTACGACATCCGTTTCAATCCAAAGATTATGTATGGACTTTATGCTCGACTCGCTGTTTCTTCATTACTAAAAACACCGGTGTGTACACAGCAGTATATATATATATATATATATATATATATATGGAACACGAAATGTGGATATAGATGTCATCCGCTCATATCCACGCTGATCGCTTTGAATATATTAAAGTATGAACACTGATAATCAGACACGATTCTCTTAGTTATATTAACTGTTAGAAAGTGTGTAAATGTATACATATAAGGTTGTTACGGTGAGAGATGCTATGCGATGATAGATTTGGACTTGATTCTCAGGAAACAATTGATTGTAGAGCTGGATTCTTTCAACGTATACCTTCTTATCCGTCACTGACTTATTATGCGCGACGTATTCACAAGTTGATATACACGTGGGTGATAACATCAATGTTTATTGATCACTAGAAAATTGACAATACATAATTTCAAGATTGTCAATGACACAACACTCAAGATATCTATGTAATTGAAGTATGACTGCGTTGATCGTGTGCAACTATCATTAATTATCCAGTTTGAAGACGTCCTCAGCTGATACTACATGCTCCCAGGCGTAATGATTTCGTCATGGAATTAAACTATGGTCGCAAATCACAGTTATAATGTTTCTAAGTCATAAGTGCCATACAGTACTTCGACTTCGTCTCAAGTGTCAATCACATTGTTGTCTCGGCCAAACCTGAGCGCATCCGCATCTGTTGTAAATTCCTACGAAAAATCCCTATTATGAATACGGTAGCAAACTGTCATTCGATTCCGTCTCTGTACTTCATCCGATCTAAAACTCACTGTTGGAACAGTTCCCTCTTGATACGTTTTCTGATCTAAACTAAATTGACAACATTTTGATAATTTTCTGCTCTAAGTTAAACTGACCACCTTTTCACACGTTTCTGCTTTAAATTCAAGAGACTATCACGAGCCAAGTATCTGCTCAAGGTCCAACTAACTACTTTGTGCTTAATTTCTTCTCTAGCTTAATCATGATCTAATTTCTCGCTTCATCTTTTCTTCTATTTGATCAAAGAAAATCATCAACATGAAAGCTATGATCTGATTCATTGATCCCACATCCAGCAGTTTTCCGGTAACCTCACGTAAGAACGATGCATTAAATCTCTAGATGGATCTAACAATCTCTGACAACTACATAAGATCGCAAATGTGCCCCTTTCTCTTGTTTTGGTTGTGCACTCTTCTAGACTGTAACCTGTTCATCTTGTGATGCTACTTTCCCACGTGTATCTCTGCCTACCGCTTGCTCGCTTCCCTTTTACTTAACCCTCAGTAAGGTCTTCAACAAAGAGTCCTGTCTGTTAATGTGTCCAAAATATTTATTTGTCTGATCTTTATATCCCTTAGTAATTCATTCTTCATATTACGTGCTTTAGAACCTCTTTGTTTTCTTCTCTTTCCATGATGTTCTCCCTATTCTTCTATATATCTACATCTCAAAGGCATCAATTATATATTTTCTAATTGTTTGTTTAGTGTCCATGTCTCTAAGTCATACATTAATATAGCATAAATATAGCATTTTATAATTCTCATTTTAACTTGTTTGTAATTTGTTTATTTGTTAATATTTTCCTCATGTCATTGAAAGTACTTCTAGCCGTCTCTATTCTCTTTTTAACTTTTGTTTCACATCTGCCGTCATTTGTGATTATGTATCCAGATTCACATAGTAATAATGAAGATATGCTTTATTGTTTATATACTTTGCAAAAGTAACTCATTTAAACACTTGCCTTAAGTTTGCATGTTTCCAGTCGCTAATAGATGGAAAGGGATGGTATGGTCGCTAGCGTGTCTGCAACTAGGGGATGAAAGTTGAGCGGGGATAAATCTCAACATGGTCAGACCTGCCGGCGCATTCCAGTCGCTAATAGATGGAAAGGGATGGTATGGTCGCTAGCGTGTCTGCAACTAGGGGATGAAAGTTGAACGGGGATAAATCTCAACATGGTCAGACCTGTCGGCGCAGTCATTACCGAAACCTCCAGCCTCACTGATACTGGATATATTAGTTTTATATGAGCCATTTCTTTTTGCGATGACTGCCACACATGCTCAGTATAAACTTACATGGGAATTTCCAACCATGACAGACAGAACCAACCCTGAACATAATGCTATCTCGAGATATTTCACATAATCGGTTGATTAATTTCATTGTCTGCATAGCACCAGTATCACATTTTCTCCTAAGAATAATTATAACAGTGTGGAATTTTTTTAATTTTTTTCTGTTGTAAAAGATTATTCTTCTCCATTTGGTATAGTTTAAACTTCTTCTTACCTCACCTTTTGTGTTCCCACCACCTGCCATTCATGATATACGGCGCTTGATTCTCGTGCTCTATTGATGATTGATATCGATCTGTGTGAATGACTCTGACCTACAGCAACACGCATATACGACGTTGCTTCGGTCGGAGCAGGATTGATATATCTCCAAGTATAGATATCGTGTCGCATTAGCAGTTGCCATGACGTAGACACGCACTACCCAATTTACATATTAAGATTGAAACGTTGAAACCGTCTTGTATACTGTTATTTTTATTGTTTCGTACCCATATCCTATAGTCGGATAGTCTGCGCGTTCATTTTAAAGGTGATCGATCTTGTGTTTTACGTAATTGCTATTGAAATCATGAGCAAATTTTGGACCAATCAATGGATGTGAAAAGATGTATTATTGGTAATATAAGAAAAATACAGTCAACATTTATTGGGCACATAATGAGAAAAGGAGGCATTGAGAATATAGTGACAACGGGAAAGATAGAAGGGAAAAGATCAAGGGGGAGACCTAGAGAAAAGAAATTGGACAGTTTGACTAAATGGCGTCGATTGACGATACCAACAAAAAATGATGACATATAGGGAAGATCGATGTACATGGAGAGATATGATCGCCAACGTCATTCGGCACGACACTTGATGATGTTTTGTTTTGTTTGTTTGTTTTTCGTTCGCTCCATTGTAACCATCAATGATATCCGTGCGATTTCAGCCGGGAGCGTGATTACGTTGTGCCACCGTTATGCGCCTTGTAGGCCTAGCACATCCGATTTTGGCATGCCTTGACAATTCGGGTGGGCTACCCTTAGCCTGTGACAGCCTCTATATCTGTCTCCAGGTACGCGTAGTGAAGACTCTTCGCCCAGACGATTGTTTGCTCTCGTCTGACTCGAACGAGGTGTTCCACTGTCTATGAACTTGCCTCGTGTCATTGGACGTTTTGTGCCTGTGCCCATTGGGTACTGAACCGTTTCTCATCCGTGAGCCTGATTCCTTAAGGGGAAGAACTCAACAGAGGAGTTGGACCCTGGCTCTTTCGCCCTCTTAGCCGAGGTGTCATTCACCGACATCGTGTACCCCTTGTCCAAGTTCGAGTCTCACACCACGCGTTTGGGAGCAAGGCGTTCTCGAGCTGAGCGTCCTTGTCCCAATAGCGCCTGAGCCCATCACGTACTGAACCCTTTCTCTCTTCAAGTGTATTTCCGGTATAGGAAAACCTGATAGTAGAGTTGGGCCAGGGCTAAATCGTTGTCCCTTGTGTGCCTGAGCGCATCGAGTACGGAACCCTTTCACTTCGCGAGCATATTTCCGGTTTAGGAAGGCTCGACATTAGAGTTGGATTAGGTCTTCTTGCTTTACCAAACGCCAATGAATGGGTCTGGGTCTCTGCCTGTAAGGAACACAGGTAGCTAGAAGCTCGTCTCGAGCTGACGGAGCTTGTAGTTCCCCTTTCCTAGGAACTTTTCATTTTCTATTTGCAGTTCGCGCTGCCCTCTAGCGCTGTTCTGCCCTTTCATTGTTTCATTGTACTCGGTATGAAGTATATTTGTCTCGCGCCATGCATCTACCTTTACGTGCATTTTACATTGGCCGCCCCTCCAATGTTGGGACTGGACTGACTAGCTTCACTGTATGTCGACAGTGTCGCTATATGTGGTGCTGCTGGTGGTTTCGGAGATATTGTCTGTCTCTTGTGCAGTCAAATCTCTTTCCATCTGCTACCTCCACATTCTCGGACACGATCCCCAAATGATTTGGCCAGAATCAGCACGAGCTGCTGTATTTCTGTTTCCAGGGTGCACCGCGTGGAGGTACATTTGGGATCTTGGTTATCTGCTAACCCTGGGTCCGCCTAGAGCAATGCGTTCCCTTTGCACCCCGCACTTGATGATGATGACATTACGTGGAAAAAGGATGTATTTTTTTATTTCTGAACAAAACATAGGCCAGCACGTGATCTGTATTTTTTTCACTATATACATCATGAATATAGTTAAAAATTGATTCTTCTGATATCTTTCTTTTTAACAGTATAAATTCACATTACCTGACAAAATTCAACTATTTCAGAAAATATACAGTTTCGTTTTCGTTAAAACAGTTTCAAGATTTTGAGTTTTTGAAGTCAGAATAACTTATGTCAACCAATAGTAATTTTTTTATCAATATGACATTTTAGATTTGTTTTTTTTTCTTTCCTCTCGTCATGACCATTTATAAATACCGTTCTATCATTCATTATTATTAAATACCTCATAAGTTGCTCACCAAATCATTACCTCCATGGTATAACCAAACGGGACTGAAGGCCGGGGTTGAAGTCAGCGCATCTAGCGATAAGACCTACTTTGATTTATTTGAAAAAATAATAGATTATATATATATACATTTTCGAATGTTTGGGTATAAACATGGACGTTTTGTCAATTATATAACTAATTTTTCTGAGATTTTATTTAGCACGATAATTTACCCAAATGTACACCTTCACTCCGATCACTGTGTTAGATAATTATGTATTTGATCCACTATCAGCTATATGATTCTGTATTTGATCCGCTATCAGCTATATGATTCTATATTTGATCCGCTATCAGATGTATGATTCTATATTTGATCCACTATCAGCTATATGATTCTGTATTTGATTCTTTATCAGCTATATGATTCTGTATTTGATCCACTATCAGCTATATGATTCTGTATGTGATCCGTTATCAGCTATATGGTTCTATTTGATCCGTTATCAGCTATATGATTCTGTATGTGATCCGTTATCAGCTATATGATTCTGTATGTGATCCGTTATCAGCTATATGATTCTGTATTTGATCCGTTATCAGCTATATGGTTCTATATTTGATCCGTTATCAGCTATATGATTCTGTATTTGATCCGTTATCAGCTATATGGTTCTATATTTGATCCGTTATCAGCTATATGATTCTGTATGTGATCCACGATCAGTTATATGATTTGTATTTGATTACCCATATGATACAAATAAAATGTTCCCCTCTACTCATGCATAAGGTAAAGTTTCAAATTACTATGAATTATTGTTCTAATCATATCATGAAGACCATACAAACGAGTTCTGATATTCAAACCATGACCATCTCAAATAAAGACCTTCCAAAAGAATTCATTAGGACCTCATTCGTTACGTCGTTTAAATATTCTTGGCATTTCTATTGGTCACTATTTATATACTTGGTTTCGCATGACAAAAATAGGCAAGGCGACTCCAAGTATATAGTGACCAACCGAACGTCCAGCAATACTCAAAAATGTAACGAGTGAGGTACTAATTAAGTATGTTGGAATGTATTCTATGCCTGCGCTTTCGCTCAAACATACATATGTGTGCGTGTTCATTGAATACAAATTATCTGAAAGCTGCAAGTGTTGTTTATATATGTGAACACAAATTACTGAAACTACGCAGGAATCAATTAAGTTTTTAATTTCAGTGTCACAAGTTGGTATGTTAATGCTGCGGCGAAACTAAGCAGGGGTGACCGGGTTTGACGGTGACAAAAACAATCTCAGGGACACCACAATTAAAATTAGTTTATGTACGAGGGCGCCACTGCCCGATCTTGACTAGTGCTACAAATGCCTAGTTTCGACTCTTTTATAATGTATTGCTATGTTAAGCTTGTAAGTTAAACATCGTCCATAACCACATCAAAAATTGTTTAGCCAATTTTTGCATTAACCACTTATGAAAAATGGCCTAGAAGTCAGGGATCCTAATTGCTTAATTACGTCAGAATATCCCACCCCAAAAATGTATATAGCGGAAAAAGTGCTTGAATACACGTGTTGTTAAACATTGTGAGAAATTAGTGTAAAATTCGAACAATGAATTATACAAAGCAGTATTGTTGATGTCATATTTCTTCAAACTACCTCCTCCCCCTTGTCAAGGACTGGAAAACTAATTCAAACATCTCCCTTATTGTTGTAGTAATTCTAGCAAAGCCCCCTACTGTCAGTTTCTTCTGGTGTGCACGTTTTTGTTGAAATATTTAGTTTCTGAAGGGTTGTCTTTTATTGAACTAAATTTAACCGGAAGAGAAATATTAAGACGAAATGCGAATACATTAGACCAGTTGCATTTATACACTCAGTCCATGAAATATTATCTGGGTGTCATATAATGGCTGCATTATTTATATCTTCCTGCCTTTTGCCACAACATGATTGATAAACATCCAGTTAGCAACCACTGTATTGTATGGTAGAGCCGAGACTACTACGATAGAGACTTCTGTGCAGTATTAATTAGGACCTCATTATTTAGTGTTTTTTTTATTATTGTCGTGGTTTTCGTTAGTCACTACTTATATTCGTGGAATCGCATGTCAAAATAGTCAAGGTCACCCAACGAAATGAACGGAAATAATCAAAATGGGCCTTTCATGTCGTGTTTACGTTTTCTATGCACAGGTCTTATAGTTATCGACGGTCACGATAAGTTGGTCCTTATCTCTGGGATAAGGTGAGAAGAATAAAGGTAAGAATAATGATTGCAGTTCTAAGGAGAGGTTTCATTTGAAAATGTTATTTCTACTTGAATTACTGAGGTCACGCACGAGTGCCGTCTCATTTTATGATACAAAACTGCAATGTCTAGTTGCATGAAACGTCTCCAATGAGTTCTAAATATCTTTATTTTCTCCCTCACTCGGCATAGGAATTCTGAATATTTCAAGTGTGTTCTCAATTTGATCAATGTGCACGCCATACGAACAGGACTATATTTACAGGTGCACATGTGTTCATGCGTATGTGTTTGTTATGGTTTAAGTGTGAATTCGAATTCATGTGCGTGTGTATTTAAATTTGCCTGTGAAGGCTTCCTTACAGATGCAAGTTAATCTCTCTGTATACGTGTATATGGGTATATGATTATGTGCACGTATGTGTGTTTGTGTGGAGGGGAAAATAACATCATAGGACTGTGAGAGAAGGTACCAGCATATGTGTGAAGTAACTAAATGTTTAGAAATGTGCACTTATCTCCACACCGTGTGTGATTGAAACTATCAGCATTGACATGAAAGAGACGGGTTCTCTCCCTGGAAAGTAGAACGCCGCATTACAGTGCACTTAAATCTGCCTGGCGGACCAGTTAAAATGTTTAACTGCCGGATTTGGCCCGCTGACTGTTGTGAATCCTTGAATCTAAACTAAGGTTGTTTCTCATAGAAATATCAGATCCGAATCCAGATAAAACAGGAAATGCTGAGTTCTAGGATAATGGGTGCCAGATTGTAAGACCTGTATATGTCGAAATTTCTAGTAAAATATGATCAATAATTGGCTAAACTCATAAAGTGTACAAATATTAATAAAGAATACTCACTCGGTATTAATAAAGAATAATCTTTAAAAATCTTGAATTCAGTGAAATACAATTATAAAATTAATCTCTACTTGTTGGATCTAGGAGATTAATGTAAATTATATTTCCGTGTTGCAATTTTACATCTGTTCAAGAGAAACAATTCTAGCAATAACAACATTACATGGTTATCAGATTGTTCATATTTACATCAATATAAACATGAAGAAAATACATATAGCTGAGCACATTCTCAAATGGACAAAATATATATTTCATGGTCACCATGTAATTAGCTATTACAGATTAGCAGCATGTAGTTAGCTATTATAGATTAGCAGCATGTAGTTAGCTATTTTAGATTATCAGCATGTAGTTAGCTATTTTAGATTATCAGCATGTAGTTAGCTATTATAGATTAGCAGCATGTAGTTAGCTATTATAGATTAGCAGCATGTAGTTAGCTATTATAGATTAGCAGCATGTACTTAGCAGTTTTAAATTAGCATAATGTAGTTAATTGTTTTAAATTAGCAGCATGTAGTAAACTAAAAGAAATGTTTTGTGCTTTGGTTTGCAGCTTAGCTATGATATTTGCGCATAATAACCTGACACATTTGACTTGGACATTGCTTCCAGGTCACTTTGACGCCCTATAGAATGGGCCAACTAAATAACCACAAAATCCTCATGACTCGCCTCATTAATCATTAAACGATGCACATGGCATGTAACAATTGTTATTTTCTTCGTGCCTTTGGGACCCGATAACGCACGGGAGTTCTCAAATATTTATTTCCAGTACCTTTTATCAGGATTATTGATGATTTTTTGCTACGCCAAGATGTCAAACTATGATATTTTCTAACGCTGTCTGGTTCATGTTAACCAGATGTGGCCTATTGTTTACGGCATTAATCTAACAAATAATTTAACGATACGAACTTTCGCTAAAGGATCATATAACGCAGCATCCATTGGTTTACGCGTAATGCACTGAGAGGTCCCCGTTTCATTTCCCTGGAACATCCTCTGCATGGGGGGTGTGAAGGTTTAGCTCTTAGTGCGTTGCGCAAATATCTAAATAGCGCTAGAAGATGCGTCCCTTTTTCATGTTATCTCCGTGTCACGGAAGCATAATTTAATTAAATCTACTACTAAAAAGATATGGTGTTATCACGTGATGAGACCACATTTGCATAACATGTATCCTCTGTCGTCCTCGATATCTCTTTCCTTCTATTTTTGCTCGTTGTAACTGTGTTCTCCAGATCTCTTTGTCACATAATGTGACCTAAAAAATAAAGATTATCTTTTAGTGATATTAATAAATAACCCTGACTGCGTTAGACTCTTTCGGCATATCCATGTTAGTATTTTTCATTGTAGAGACAATTTAATAATGGCCACGACTTTTATTTCATGGCCAGGGACATTAAAAATTACATCAGTGTACACATTTGGCCATTACTAGACAACACACACACCCTGTCTGTAACCATTGTCGAGCTTAATAATACGCTACTATAAGACTATCATCATCATGTGTCATGACAACTGGTATAGGCGGCCATGAAACTGCAAAAAACATCTGGTCCTGATCGTCTCCGTCACGAAATATAGTAATCATGCAATCTCTCCGTCTCTTGTATTTTGTTAAGCGGATTGCAGCCCTTGCACGTTTGTTTAGTGTTTATAGACAGGCTAAATAAAGTATGTCAAACTGGTTAGTGGGTTAGTGACTATTCATAAATTACTTCCAGGCATTTGTTAATGTTTTTACCCTCCCCCTCTCATCCCTCTGTCGACAACTTGTCAAGAATTAATTCAGAGACTCCATCTCTGCTTAATTATGTCACACACAAATACCCCCCCCCCCTATTAAACATTGTCCGTTTTCATGAAAAAGGACGTAAGACAACAATGTTAAAATTTTTAAAATTATTTTCAAAATTCTAACAATTTAATCGGTTTATTAAAAAAAACCCCATTTTGTTGACACACCATCGACTTTTGTCAAACTCCCTCCTCCCATGTGTCCTATCAAATGTGATCAGATCCCATTTACCTAATTCTTGCTGTGATTTATGAACAGCCATTTATAACTTATCGGAGAGTTTACGTCTATTCTTAGAAAATGTGAATACTGAATGAAAACGTTCAGCAATGTGTGTGTGTTTACAAACCAACTCATACCGTTACATTACACACCCCGTAGCAGATCATTAGATATAAGGATCAGACACACACATTAGTGCAAGTGTAGGCAATATTACCAACATGAATCAAAAGATATAATATTTTGAAAATGTGTCCCCTAAATAAATGTATGCAAGCACATGGTGATAACGAGGTCAGATCGAGGGGATAGTTATTAGATATCATCATCTTCTGCTGGCGATGATAACTTATGAAATAGAAGTTGCAATATAACCATCTGTAAAATTACAAATAATTGCTTGTTTTGTTTAATTTCGGAATTAAATCCTATTTCGACACTGCATTTTGAGTTAGTATTGGAACACATCAAAAGACAACAGATCAAGTGGTTTTCACACGCTTCCAGATTACCAACAGACTGCATGCCACAAATCGCCATTGCACATAGACATAACGGCTATCCAGAGCCAGACCATGTAAAAGATGGATCACATAAATCATAGAAGCAACAGGAACACGCTTGGAAACAGCACACAGGAAAGCCAGAGAACTCTTCTACCCCTAACGCCACAAGGCAAACACGGGCTACAGCGTATAGATATTAAGTTTGGATGGAGGTTCGTCTTGGTTATGTTATTGTGTGTATGTACAATGATGTACTTATACGAAGGTCCGACCTAGTAGTCTGGAAATTGTCTTAGAGTGGAATATTTTCTATGGTCTAGGGTTACGTTATTAGTCCAGAAAAGGACTTTTAGTGGGATGTGGTTGTAGTCCCTGAGAGGAAATATTTTGATAAGCTCGATGATCAGATTTTGCTCCTGTAGAAGATGTATTTTTTGATAAGCTCGATGATCAGATTTTGCTCCTGTAGAAGATGTATTTTTTATAAGCTCGATGATCAGATTCTGCTCCGGTAGAAGATGTATTTTTTTTATAAGCTCGATGATCAGATTCTGCTCCTGTAGAAGATGTATTTTTTGATAAGCTCGATGATCAGATTTTGCTCCTGTAGAAGATGTATTTTGTGATAAGCTCGATGATCAGATTTTGCTCCTGTAGAAGATGTGTTTTGTACAACTTGAAGGTCTATGATTAGGGCTATCTCATTCTGGTTTCATGGCTGATATGTTGTCGCTGTAAGTGAAGTCTTTTCAAATGATAGAATGGCCTGCTGCATTTGAGGATGTGGTGAGATGCAACTACTGTACATCTACTAATGAAAAAAATTGATTATGTACACAGATGATGTAACTTACTCCAGTACTAAATATTTAGTCTGCAATTAATGTAAATCTACTCATGTGATACAAAACTGTGCGCAACTGATGTCAATATACTCATTTGATACAAGACTACGAAATTGGTGTAAAACCTCTCCTGATTCGGTTTTCTGTACAAGTAACGTAAATCTGCCACTGAGAACACATGTCCCCTACAATGACATTTCACTCTTCAACGTAAATGCAATTGTTTGTATACCATTTTACATCTTTCTCCTAGTAGTCACATGTATGCTGGAACTTGACATTATGATAAATGCTACATAGATGGCGCTGGCGAGTTTGGGAATAAAATGTATTTTTCTTCGATACATGTCATATACGTAAGCACCATTTACAGACCACACTAAATACGAATTATAACACTAACATGAATACCTACAACATCTACTTAAGTCAGTCAATCAACAGGCATTCTTATAGTCAAGCCATGGAAAACATTAAGACTTAAATAGAAATAGGCAGATACAAGAATATTATAAGACAATATGGATTAGGAACAAGAAACTACGGTGGAGAAAGACATACAATATTTTGAGGATAATCATAGGTTCAAAAGCGATAAATCTTGTGAACACCAAAATAGAAGCATATAGACATGAAAAAGACGTGGAGACAGAACGAGGAATCGGAGATATTTAATGATGCTTAACAGTAGATTTCAAAATAGTATAAAGAATTCTTAGATATACCCAGGTGCTAATTTCAACTCTGACCACAGTCCATTGTTCTGTAAAATACACGTAAAGCTTAAAAAGACATAACATAAAAGAAATCAAGATTCACATGCAGACAGACACACTGACGACGCTGAAGCAACCAGATAAACACATGAATTGTATTGCATAGACGAAAAGAACATATATGAACACATAATGGTGTTGTGCGTGGAACAATACCAAAGGGAAAATATGAAGAAAAAATAGACAATAAATGTGGTAGCTTATAGGATTGCCAGCTTATAAAACACGCCATGAACAAAGAAACAGATCACAGATGAAATACTAGATAACATATCAGAAAGAAAGAAAACCAAAAGCACATAACAATTTTCATTGCTATGCAAAAGAGATACATAACCTGAGCAAGTCACACACACACAAAAACAACACAATTCTTGCAAACAAATGCATGGAAATATAGATGCCGCTTCAACTCAAGATCAAAGAAATGTACACGGAAGCAATACATATCACAAATAAAATACGTAAACAGGGGTGTCTACATTGGAAATACATTGGAATCCTTTTGGTGTCCACGTATCTGGCAACCTTAAACAGATCACACACATAACGCTCTAAAACCTTTAGAGGAGTAACACAAGGATGTATTATATCATCCATCCTATGTTTGACTTGTACACAAAGACAAAGTTTTGTTAAAATTTAAAATACAGAAGTAATGTCAGGGATCACAATCAATGGGAAAATTAAACAGTTGATATGCAGAAGACATGCCATATTAACAGAAAGTGAACAGGATCTACGAAAACTAATAGATCAAGTCGACACATTAAATCGACAACATAGGTTCCATCCATTAAAAAACATGATAATTCATACAATCAAAGGTACACATACTACATATAAAAATGCACGGATATTCACTTTAGTAAGTAGATCATTACCAATATCGTAGACAGATAATCACAAATGACAGATAATCACAAATGATGGCAGATGTGAAACAGAAATTGAAAGGAAAATATTAATGACTAAAGGTACTTACAATCACATGGGAAAACTACTCATATTCAACCAATTCATAAACTAAACGTGAACATGATAAAATGCTAAATCAATTATACATTTAATGTGTGGGCTAGAGATATGGATAGTGAACAAACAACTACTAGACATAATTGATGCATTTGAGATTAAAGGTAAGTCCCATGGCATCTGTCGTTGGGGATGAAGATAACTCTTCATGTACTAAGCCGCAACAACTATTAGGTGGGGTGGCCAGTTCCCTTCCTTGCTGTTTTTTTTTACCATCCCTAACTCATGCGTCAGGTACTCATTTACAACTGGTCGTGTCAAGTGAGAAATCACAACCCGGATTTTTTTTTTAATGTCCGGACTGGTTTCGAACCTGGCACGTTGTAACCAGATGATAGCAAGCAAGCTCACTATCCACTAGGCTACCGCGCTCCTCCTAATTTGAGATTAGATATATAAAATAGTGAAACGACGAAAACTAGCATGGTTTGAACGTGTATGCAGATATTATTCCTTGTCAAAAACAATAGTGTAGGGAACAGTCGAAAGGGGAAGTAGCAGAACAGTACAAATAAAGATATGAACAGACAACACCAAGGAATGGACAGGACACGATTTTCCCTCATACTCGTCGTTGAAGATAAAAATCGCTGGATGCCTCTGTGTAGAATCATCCAATGTGGTACCCCCACAAACCAAACGGGTTACGGGTTTATTTATATAAAATAATATGGACACCTTCATGGAAGGAGAAGAAATCAAACAAAGACGTTTTGACATCATCGAAGATTATGAAAAATAATTGTTAAAGGATTATTTTTTAGTTCAATATCTCTAAGCTGGTTTAATGACCATACTGATCTATGTAAATTATTTGATTACGGTATAGTTATATAAGTGGAAGAATATCATCACGAGATGGACAGGCTAGTCTAGGACAGTGCAACACCAAGACAAGAGACAGGGGATGGTGTAGGTCTATTGCAGACAACCGTCGTTGCAGAGACAGCACTTAATAATGATGATGATAGTTATACACGGGAAACATCCACGAGCTCGGATCGTGACTCGTTTCTTCTGCTGTGGTGTTTGTTTAATACTTGGCACATTTCCGTCTGTCCAGACGATATCACTATTGTTGTGCTACAAGAAATCTAACATATTATCCGTGGGCGATGATGGTTGTGATTCACAAGATTAATCTGAGCGTCAAAGAGTCGCTTTGCCACATCATGCAGAGAGACTCACATGCCCGCTTGTACCATCGCGCACTGCTGTATGTCGTCTGAGACGTGTATCTCTTGAACGGATAACTTTCTACTTTGTTTTTATACCAAAACTGGTATTTCCCCTCCATGCAACACACGATCTGTAGCACTATATTCCCATGATTCCATATCAATGTCTGTATCATTCACACTGCATTTGTAAACATCTTTGTACCGAATTACAGGTCGACCTGAGATCACTTTCGCGGACTGTAATACTCAATAAAATAGATATTTCGATATTCAATCATCTTCCATACCGTTAGTGTCTCACTCATGTGAGCCTGCTCAGACTAAGCATAGAAAAGAATGTGGTATTTTCTGTCTTTTACAATACATCAGTGTAGTGATTTTGTCTTTCCACCTGTCTCCAATAAATCTATATAGACACCGCACGTGAAAGCTGTTTAGTCGTGTCTTCTGGTGCATATCGGTTGCCTATGTTTCACTTCCGTATAGAGGAGGGTGCTGAGGACACAATCGTGGTAAACATGTCATGTAGTTTTAATGTTTCTATTTCCCAGACCCGTTTTGTTTGTTCATTGCTATAGATACATTGCCAATACTGATGTTCATTACTTGATCCTGGGGTAATTTAATGTTGACTGAGGATCCCTGATATGTAAAGTGATCAACAACCTCTATCCCATCACTATCGATGGCGATTTGTGGCTGCATGATGATAGACTGCGTCAAAATTTGGGTGTAGTTTTGCTGATTGTTAGTCTAAACTCATTGCATGCATGATAAAAGTTAGGTAGTAGTTTCACAGTTCCTCCTCTGTGTTTATCGAAATTTAATCATTACTGGTTATTTGGGTGCTAATATTTTTTTAAATTTCATATTTTACAAATTGATAGGTAGATTGGAAAATGCACAAAACGTTATTTTTAAAATATATATTGTACTGCATAAACAGAAAAAATTGACTCAACATTTTATATTTTACCGTAATACACAAAATAGTGGATGTAAAGTGTATCTCAACTTCATATATTAACATGGAATGTGAGATAATTATCATTACTTCCAGATTGTATGTAAAGCAGCTGTTATCTTTGATGATAAAATAAGTCTTGTGTTTTTCTTGTGGCAATGGTGCTGAAGAGGAGTATGTATATTTGATCACTTCGTAAATAAAGGTGACTGCAAACAAATCGTTGTGAGAAGCGAAACAATGAAGTACCAGTTGATTTTGTTATATGTCCGTGATATTGTAAGATATTTGGTCCATTTGAGAACAACAGAGATTAGTAAAACAACTGTTTTATTCGGAATCTGAAGACTTGAAAAGATGGAATACTGCTAAAGGTAAGTTCCATGAAAGCAATATGTCGTCGAGGATGAAGACTACTGCTAAGGGTTGGATAAAATGAAAACCATCTCCTTGCCAATATGTCTCTTCCTCTTGAAGCACAGGCTTTTCACATTTTCTTTCAGTACTCAACTATTTGTGTGAGGACATCGCGTGTTATGTTTACTATATCACACAGTTTGAAAGTCTTATTTAGTGCGGCAACTTGATCTTTCACTGCAGCCCACACAAGTTCAATGGTATTGAGATGTGAATGGTAAGATGGTAGCCAAATAGAGGTATGACCATGCTCAGTGATAATTTTGTCAATTACAAACGTCTTACGGTTTCTTTGTCGGTCCTACAAGTAAGGTCTAACAACTCTAGTTTGAATGTAATGCTGCAAAAAGATATATTTTCTTTTGCAACCCATGTCAAAATTTCTTATTGTGTGCTTGTTGTGGTGGGATTCGTGTCTTTATGCGCTACTATCTTATGATAAGAGGTATTGTCCATAACAATACACGATGGCCTGCCTAATCGGCGCTGGTAGAGGTGAATTCACTAACCAATTCATGAACGTAATTCTATTCATTTAGTGTATAGTCTCTACCATCAATCGATAGTGCTTGGAAATAAAGTTTTCCCTCACTGACCAGAACATTTGTGTTACTGCCGCCATCACGACCTTTTACACTGTGTTTAACTTTACTTTCAACTCATATTGTAATAACAGCTATTTACTACATATATAAATTATCTAAACTTAATACGATACCCCTCTGAAGACGGATGTTTTGGGCCATTGGCGCAAATAAAACGACAACACAACTCATTTTCATTCGCTGGACTACATTCAACTGGAAATCTTGTACGATTATTGTCCTGTTACAAGAGAAATTCAGTAGGTGTTTGAGAATGAACGATGAAGAAGAAAGAAGAAGAATACGATACAAACAATGAAAACACGTCGAATATGAAATACAACAATGAAATCACGTTGAATATGAAATACAACAATGAAAACACGTCGAATATGAAATACAACAATGAAATCACGTTGAATATGAAATACAACAATGAAAACACGTCGAATATGAAATACAACAATGAAATCACGTCGAATATGAAATACAACAATGAAATCACGTCGAATATGAGATAATCCTTTGAGTAAACTGGAGTTTAGCTATTATTGTAAGATTGAATAATTGGGTTATCTAGCCAAAAATACATCGAAACTAACACTAAATGTCCTGCCAATATATCTTCTAAAGCATACTGCAATATTTCCGTGATTTTCATTGGTGACAATCTTGACAACACATCACAATAACCAATGACAATTACGAAGACATTCATAACACATAAATGTACATAGTTTGACAGTAACGTTAAATCTCTAAATAAACAACAAACAGATGATGCATTTTAGACTCATGGAAAGCGTGATTTCCGTTCATTAGCTGGTTGAAGAGTACATTTCTTTAATAACATGCAACATCCAAAACATAGTTGTAGTTCACAGCGGTATAATTCAATCACTGATGACGTCTTCTGATTTTTTCGAGCTTTTAATTGGCTATTACATTTATATTTTACATTACAGCAAATGTTGGAGAGGGAAAAAAACAATAAACTAATAAGGCGTATTTCCCCGCATCAACCGGGACTGTGTGATAGATTCGGCTGTACCGTACAGCATGGTACATTACATACATTCACAAAATCTGTATAAATGTATACTTTATAGAGAAAAAAAATCGTTTAGTTAAATTTGTAAAGGGCAAGCAGTAGTTTCATATGATCATGGGGATATTAAATTTGGATCCAGAAGATGTTTTGGAGAAAAATAATTCCAACTGAGTAACATGAATTATGGAGCGAACATTAACAGTAGGAAATTACAGCTACAGGAACAAGTGTGTAAAATATAAAATGGCAGCATCCAAAAATCTTAGAGGGAATGAAAGGAAAAACGAGGAATCGTGAGCTAACGAGTAGTGAATTCTACATCTCGATCCTCGTCTGCAGCCTCGGTCGATACTTGCTGGATAAATTCACCTTGTGTTCATCATAACACGACTTTCTTGGTTTTCATTTCTCTGTGTGTACATTGCCGCTTCTCGCGGCCAGCTTGTCAATTTATATAAACTCGGCCCTTCAACTATGTGTGTATGTGTTAAAAATATATTTGTAGAAGCACAAAGATAAAATGATATGTAGGCATAATGTGTGTGCATGCATCCATACGTACGTGAGTGTGTATGATTATGTGTTTGTATTTACTTGCGTGATTGCACGCGAAATTTGTCAGAACGCATTTCGTTGTAAAGACTACATCGTGCTAACCATCAAGATTGTGAGAGCGTACTCAGAAGTAGGATGGAAATAACTTTGACAAAACTTGAACCCAGTAAAATGTAACTCTATATTGTTGTAGTATATGCGCAGTGAAATTTGATTATACGAAGTGGGAAACAAATCATTAGGGAATACAGCAAAATGCAAAGTTCCATTACATTTGTCTTTAAAAAAAAATTAGTTTGTGTATAATTTGTGACTAATTGAAACACGTTAGAAGCCAATCATTAGCAGGACCATACTGATTTTGATGTTCTTATTTTTCCTGTAATCGCATAGTTCGATATTTCTGGTGTTTATGTCATAATTTAATCATTGAACACTCTAGTGTTAAATTTTATTGGTTTCGCTATTAGTTTCGCATTTTGTTAAAGTGATTTCCAATTCAATTATATAAATCTAATCGAGTATCTTGTTTAATTAAATTCAAATAAAAATATCGATAATAATTCCTACATAATTAAACCGTTCATTATTTGTTTGTTTTTTTAAAAATCAAATGCATTCCTTTTCGATACCTACGAAATGTATCAATAATAGATATGAAAATAATAAATATACATAGATAAGGGAAACCCGGTCATGCAGTGGTCAATACTCTAGGTTCTTTAACCGTGTGGTCCAGGGTTTATTACTATTATACAAAATTATATATGATCTAATCGGCTTCCAGGCCGTCCTAACTTCAGTAAATGTTTACGTATCGAAACTATCATAATCAACAGGTGCCGTGTCAACTGACTCAGACGATCATGGGTCTCCACAATTCCCAATTTCCAATATATTTCATTTAGCAGGATCGTTGTTGACTCCTTACCTATCCACGATGTCAGGATATATAATATTTTCTCAGGCTATCGCCATCGATCTCTCTTGCCTTCTGTCTTGCCTGTTACGCATGCGGTTGCATCTGTCAGTCTCACCAATGGCCCACTAAACAAATCACCCATGCAACAGGAAACCACAGTAGATTTCGTTATATTAAGGATCTCGTATGGAAGCCTTATAGTATGTCATCTACTCAGATATAGAACCCATCTTAGCAGAAGGCTCTTTCAACAGGCATTGCACTAAGCCAAAAACTGAAGTCTCCTGGGTATGAAAGAAGCTCAGAAGCTCAGAAAAACAACCCCTCTAGACATAGGAAGTAAGAGCTAATAGCTCGCAATTCATGGGGCTCTCGAACACATAACAAACAATCAATAACGACTGGAAAATATTACACAGAACATCATTCAAAAATCATTTAAAGTATGATTATCACATAGTATAACGACTGGAACATATTACACAGTACAGTTTACATTAGCAAATATGTAAATATTAAAAAAATAGTTCGCCTATTTAAAACAAAACAGTAATAAGAAATAACGCCGCAAGACATACAAGGGTATAAAGCAACAAAAAAGGAAGCAAAAAAGAATATAATTTCCACATAAAGATATTCTTAAGTTTATTATTATTTAAGTTATATGTCCTTGACGCCAAATTAGTATAGCGTGTGTTTCTATTCAGAACTGTAACTTACATTGAATGCAGAGGACATGGTCTTTGATCTTGTAGTAGCGATTCAATTGTTCTTTCAGATCCTGGATTTAGACCAAGCATACCTTAGAAAATAATGTGTGATGACGTGTACTTCTCAGAACTGTAAATTCCTTATATGATACAATGTGACATCATTACTACACCATATCGCTGTTTTCTTATATTTTTTTCTGTGGTGGAGGGAATTGTGTTAGGTAGTGAATAATAGTGCTTTAGACAATAAGCCATTGTGTTCTGGATAATATCTTGAAGGTTTTCTGTGGCAAATTCAACTATAGCACCAAGTGAATGCAATAATAAAGATTAGAAGCCTTTTTACTGAATCGTACGATGTTAACATTTGTGAGGGTACTGAACATTTGTGAGGGTGCTGAACATTTGTAAGGGTACTGAACATTTGTGAGGGTACTGAACATTTTTGTAGAAAAATTAGACGCATGAAGCTGCATTACACAATTATTTAAAGTATTTCTAAAAATAAGTTAATATGTATATTGTGGGGAAAATGGGAGAAAGGGAGCAGCTTACCACATAAACAGAGGTTACTCGGCGTCCCGACTCTAAAACTCACGCTACGCCACTGATGTGATGTTTGTTGTATTGATTGTATTAACATGTTCCACTCACTGATCATCAATACTCTGAACTTTTGCTATTGCGTTGTATTTATTCTGGAAAATTACGTTGTATCTTTCATGTCAACATCTGATTCCAATAAAGTGAAGTATAATTTGAATGTGTTGGCGATTTCTGAATTCTCGTCAATTTTATACAAAACATTTCCATCAGTGTAATGTGGTCACTATTAAAGTCTGCTTCTCGTCTTGTGTTTACAGAAATAACAATGCTTAAGATTACGTATGTAGTCAATATGATGTCTTACACTGTCTGTCTCCTGGGCCTTATCAGCGTTGACAGTTTTATGTGGATGATGCCTTAATCATGTATTTCCTTTTATCAAATTATGTGATTTTGGTAATTCTCTCAATGCGCGACGTCTTTCATTTCTCTCTCTTAAACCACATCTGCCAGTTCCTCTGTCAGTTCTGTGTTCCCACATTTACATTTAAGTCACCTAGTAGTACAAGATGGCATGGAGAGAGTGTTGCTGGAGGGGATGATAGAAGGCAACAGGGGTAAAGGCCGACCAATATGCCGTTGGACAAAAGACATTCAAGAATGCCTGCGCATGTCACTGAAATATTCAGGACAACTTGCTCAAACCGCGGATAATTCAAAAGATCCATAGAAAAGACTACGTTCTAGATATGGCACTTGAAGATGAGTAGTACAGGTACTTCGTGGTTTTACACTGCTTTATTATTATCTTTTATTCTCCATCGAAACTTTTTGATATGTCATGCTTTGAACTTCTAGATGTGTGTATGCGCATACACTGTTAAAATCTAGGAGTCTTCCACTAAGTTTTACTAATATAACACGATCTGATATTGTCATGAAACTCTTCACCATCTTTCCCTTTTCCTCATCTAAAAGCACACCTACCCCTCACTAGTATGTTTTTTTCACATGCGTATATGATTTTACATTTATCTGAATCTATCTCTTATGCCACAATCCATCTCATCTTGCTCATTCCTAATACATTAACTTTCATTATCTCCATTTCTTGCTTGACATTATCCAGTGGTGTAGCTTGACTTTTTTTAGAGTGGGACGTCGAGAGACCTTTTTATTAGTAGGTATGTAGTCCCCCCCCCCACATCCGTTTTTTGGGGTTACACAAGAAACACATTTGTACCTCCCTATATTCAATAGTAACTAGTTCGTCTAAGAAGGTTTTCAAATCTACATTTCATTTCTGTAATTTGAGAATCTATTATTTCAAAAGTCAACGCTCTCAATATGGTTTTTTTCGTACATCGTAAATCAGAATTATATTCAATAGCATACTTTTCTCAATTCAGTTTTCTAAAACAATTTGCATTCCTTAAGCTCTTTATATTTCTTATGGATACATTTTTTAATTGTGACATGTTGCAATTCTCACTGCTGATAACTGTATTCGTTTGAAAAAGTTATCAATACGAATTAAAGCAGCTTCGGAAACATACAAGTATATACAACTTGGGTCTTCCATGTATCTCATTATCCCTACTGCGCAGCTAACAGTTTCATTGTCCCATTCACTGTTTACATCGTCAATAATTTCATTAAATTCGAGGTAGGAAAACTGTTCTTTTGGAAGACGTAATGAAAAATGTGTGAAACGTAGTCAAGACCGAGACAAATTTCGATTTCTTTTATTGCGAAATTTCAAAATTTACGAATGTTTAGCTCGAGAATCTTCAATAAAAGGCTTCGACATAGAATCCAAAAACTGGTAAAACACGGCCGAAACTTGCGATATCTGGAGACAGAATCTGCGTACTGGAGCAGCATTGTTCATAAATAATATGTTTAAAGATGTGGAAGATAAAAAAGAGAAAGACATAAACAAAAATCTACATTTACTGTAATATTATAACTTGAAAAGCCACATTCCTAAGAAAATATTCAGCGGATTACTTCATATTGCTAAATGACCATCTGCAAGACTCAAAAGCCTATACAAATGTGTGGGATATTTATGATGTTGAAACGGGACTTTGAGTGATTTAGCGTCTATTTGACGTTATACCACTGATAGTATCTACCTTTAAATTTACATTTTGAATTAACGATCTTGCAATCCACGTTTCGATGCTCTATTAATATGTGTCACCATAACTTACTTTACTTTATTCGTGGGGGAAATAAGGTGGCGGTTTCACCTTTTCCTTCCAAATCCAAATGCGGATTGATATTTATATCCTCATCTTTTGACAACAATTTATGTGAAGATAAATTAGTGCACTGCCGTTCACCTGCAGCGAAACATCTCGTGCGACATTGGCGTAGTCGACCAAAGCCTAAATTCATGGCTACCGTCTTCACGTCTCTACCTATCATTCTAAATATCCTAATAAGAAGGCAGCTACAGTATTTGGACACTTAAATGGTGGTATCACAAGGTTGATTCTGGAGGGCAGAGTGCCAGGGGAGAGAAGAGGACGACCAAGAAGACAATGGACCAGTGACATAGATGGATGTATGCACATTTTTCTAGCCAATGCAGGTCTGCTTTCCCTGGACAGAGAGGCGTTTAGAGTAACTACGATGAAGACAGAGTTCTGGAAAGAATAGAAATATCTCACTTGATATTTAACGTCTCCACAAAGACTGCCATCCAGGGACATGTTTTGGCCTGAAAAGTCCAAGGGTACAGAGGGTGAAAAACCGTCATGGCGTAGGGTCGATACACATCCATTGCCTGGTGATGTATTGGGGGGGGGCTCTCACAACTAGAGAAGCCCACTACCCGAATTAAAGGCATGGCAAAAATGGATGTGTTGGGTCTTTCCATATGCAAATAAAGCAGCTACGCTGTAAACAAGCAGAGCAACGAACATCGCGCTCCCCAGCGGAAAGCATACGAACTCTCGTATTGGTTCTCAGAGAGCGAAAAAAGATGAAGAAAAAGAATGATATTTTTTGCAGGATACGAGAAGAAATTTACACGGAACCCCCCCCCCCTCCCCTGTTACCATCCGTTGCATACGAGGTTCGTGATCTTTACATTAAGAATACACTCTATGATATTTACTCGCTTCATCTCAACCGTATCAAACGCTCCAATATCACGCCTGCTGAATCACCTTTCTTGTCATAGCATCGCCATCGTGATCACATTATCATCAAACCAGTTGATAAGGGTGGGACCCTAATTTTATGACATAAGTACCTTCACCTACAGGAGCTCTACAAACAACTATCAAACCTCTCATTTTACAAAGCATGTACATCTGACGCTTCTGTATCTAACACAGTGGTGCTTAACAATACTGTTTACGCTATTATTCGTATAGTTATCTTTCTACCACTGATGAGTCTCTTTGTATTGTTGAAAATTGATTGGGCAGACTCGTTTTCTATTGGCTGCCTAAAAATCATAAAGAATCTAATTCCTGTAGAACCATTGTCTATGTTTGCTCTTGCCCTAACTGAGCGTGTATCCGATTTCTATGATTGTGTTGTTTAATCATGATTAAAGAAATGTATGGAATAAAATGTATATTATTACGCTGTGTAAGATGCATATATAAAGATAGTGAAAGTTCAGCTAGAACAAGTGCAAGACATACAGAGTTTTTTCCCCAGTAACATCAGGAATTAGACAAGAGTGTGTCTTATTATCGCCATTGTTTATTATTTATATGGATAATATTACTAAAACATTAAAAAACACAACCAGACACAATCCACAAGAACTAACAGCCATATGTCATAACTGCTCTTTGCTGATGAACAGTGCCCGCTCAACCGTTCAAGTGAAGAGATGCAAAATCACATAAATTTATCCAACGAAAGTTGCCACTAATTCATGTAAAAGAAATCAAGCAACGTTTGTGATTACACTTAACCGTTGCTGTGACATCACAAATCATGTAGTGTATCCTGGTATCTAGAAATCCTTGCATTAACTTATATCGAAATCAACACTTTTTCTCTTTTAGAAACATGGACAATACATTCAAATCGATAATTTCATGGTAGAACGTTTTGTGAAATGTCATGCTTACGCAGAATCCTAGGGATATCGTTAAGAGACAGGGTGAGGAATGAGGACATCCGACAAAATACAGGCACCACCCCAATCTTAGAATACATCAAGAGACAACAGATCAAATGGTTTGCACACATCAGCAGACTACCATCAGACAGCATACTAAAGCAAGCTATACTACACAGATACAACGAAGGCAGACCTAGAGGCCGACCACGAAAACGATGGCCACTGAAATAAGAGAGGCGACAAATTCCACAACATACTCAGCACATAAGAGGGCCGTCTCCAGAAAACGCTTCTACCCTGACGCCGAGAGGACAACAAAGTGTTTCAGCGAATAGTTAAGATAGATAACTATATTCAACTTAACAACAGCTGATAAAAACATGCATATATGACACAATATCATTGGGTCAAAGGAGGTTAGCCCATGGACCACTGGATCAGCAACCAGCAAAGCAACCAGTCCTGTTTATGGTGATATACGCTTCCGCTAGTCCTTTATGTGTTATATCAGGACGTATGTCCATAAACATATAGGGCAGAAGTTGAGGTAATCCTATCACATCGACGTCCAAATATATAATAAAGAAAAGGCAATCATTCAGGAATAGTATATTTCTAATCATTCTTTTTTATTGTCTAAGGTTCTATGTTAACGTTTGTGCACTGTCTTTCACATTAGTCCTATATGGTATCCTTCATTCACTAAGTTTCAATTTATTTGATAACTTTCATCTACTAACTAGCTTTAAAATTGTTATGATAACTGACATTCACTAACTAACGTTTAAATTGTACGATAACTGTCATTCACTAACTTGCTTTCAAATTGTTTGTTATCTTTCATTCACTAACTAGTCTTCAAATTATATATTTACTTTGATTCACAGACGATATTTAATGTTTATTTTCATAAACTAACCTTTCAGAATTCTATACATTTTCGTTCACTAACCTTAAATTCTGTTATCTTTCACAGATTTTCCGGTCTCAGTATTACATTTTAACTCTTGCACTTCTTTTTGGCTTCCCTATATTTCTCGCTGTTTTGGGCATTTCTATTTTCAGTTTGTTACCATGGAAACGAACTGTAATTTTCCTGAAGTCAATATTTAATTGATGCCTTGCTGGTCAAAGATAGGCCTTATAACTCTTCGCGTGTATTCTTAGATTTCGCGTGTATTCTTAGCTGAATCCATCACACAAATTCACACTAATGAAAAATGTAAGGAAATGCAATAATAACCGGTTAAAAATAAACCGTAGAGATGTAATAAACTCAGTTTAATAGACTCCACAAGAACTGAATAGTATGTACTAGTAATATATATATATATATATATTCATGACTACATGAAATATGTATATTGTTTTGTTAAATTCGTTAAATTAACCAAAATATTATATATGGATATCTAATGAGATATGTAGTAATACGTGAAATAAGAGGCTGTCTATTACGTCAGCAAAATGGAAGCGGGGGGAGGGGTATGGGTCTTAAAATTATTGACAGATTTGAACGAATGGGACAAATAATCACTGTTTAGATTGAGACACGCCACAACAGCCTATAAAATACACGACAGAAAGTTTTAGTTGGTGACACCGACATGTGCCCCTCTGGACAATCTCCAGAATACAAATACACTATTAAATAGAATTTTCGATTGCAAGACATCACAAGAAGACAGCTATAACCATATGAAACAACTCTGACAAGCAGAATCTACGGTACTATTTTGGGACTGATGACCACAGTACAGTTTATTGATGAAATCAATATCAGCGTTTAGCTTCGGCTGGAGAACGAGAATGAAGTAGACCTATTACAAATAATGATCGATTCGACATATAATATACATTTCCCGATATATTAAAACATATATTATAATATGATATCAACTCCCTCATAGATTAAAACATATGTTATAATATGATATTGATTCCCTCATAGATTAAAACATATGTTATATTATGATATCTAGGTACAATATAACAATCAGTGGACAGGTTTTTACGGGACAAATAGCTAACATAATTAAACGGAACAAAATTCCGATAAAGACGCATATACCAACGCATCCAATATTCAACACGTTGCGCGACGAGAGCCCCTGACCTCTCGATATGCGCGCTGCACACTGAGTGGGAGGTGAATGGCCAGTTCATTGCGCGCAAATGGCTAGATCGATATTTTAAATTACGACATTTTAAGATTCCGAGATAGTGCAATAACATATGAAATTAAAAAGTTGACATGTTGTCACGTGATTTGTCCACTGATTATTGTATTGTACCGATATCGATTCCCTCATATATTAAAACATATATTATAATATGATATCGATTCCCTGATATATTAAAACTTATAATATGATATCGATTCCCTGATATATTAAAACTTATAATATGATATCGATTCCCTGATATATTAAAACTTATATTATAATATATATCTATTCCCTGATATATTAAAACATATATTATAATATGATATCGATTCCCTGATATATTAAAACTTATAATATGATATCGATTCCCTGACATATTAAAACTTATATTATAATATAATATCTATTCCCTGATATATTAAAACATATATTATAATATGATATCGATTCCCCGATATATTAAAACATATATTATAATATGATATCGATTTCCTGATATATTAAAACATATATTATAATATGATATGGATTCCCTCATATATTAAATATATTATAATAATATATATCGATTCCCTGATATATTAAAACATATATTATAATAGTACTACGTAAACACAATGTCGACCAGGTTTACTATGAACGCACAGACTATCAAACTATACGGTATGGGTGCGAAAAATACAAGTACACAAGACAATTTCAACATTTCAATCTTATGGTGTTTTTCTGGAAAATGCAAGACAAGCAGTGATACAAACAGTAAACATAATGGCAATATCACAAGAGCAATAGACAACATATATTTAACAGTAGAGACATCCAAGGTAACACACCTTGGATGTCTCTGATGTTAAATGTAACAAACCTTGGATGTCTCTGATGTTAAATGTAACAAACCGTAGATGTCTCTGATGTTAAATGTAGCAAACCTTGGATGTTTCTACTGTTAAATGTGGCAAACCTTGGATGTTTCTGATGTTAAATATATGTCATCTAAAGTGTTTGTGACAGTGACATTATTTTTACTGTTTGTTCATTGTCTGTCTTGTATTTTCATGAAATATACCCACAGACTGAGACGTTGAAACTGTCTTGTATACGGTTATTTGTATTTTTTCGCACCCATATCTTTTAGTTTGATAGTATGTGCGCTCGTTGTAAAGCTGATTGACAGTGTGTTTGATTTAAGTACTATTTTTATACAATTTCACAGTTGTCTCACTTGTTGTCTATAATATATAGAACTACTTTGAATGATCTATTCGGCAAATAACGAATGATCTCTTCCACAGATAAATGATCTATTCGATAGATAACACAAATTTTGATGTCGACATTCAGTATATAATAATCTTTGTCTTCGCCCATTAACTTAGTTGAATTTACTTGTTTGTTACATTACTATGTCTAAATAATATGTCATTATATTATTCATCTTTACTATACGTCTCTAGAATGTGCTGATGTATTGATTGCCCTCTGTAAGATCTATTGTATTTTATAGATGAAACGTTATCTCTTTATTGCTGCTCATTATCATGGGGTAATGATAATGTTCAGTTTACGTCTCGCTATGTTACGTATAACATAATTGCATATAAACTGTTTCAGTGTATCTGTTTCATGGTACTTCGACAATTATATTCTGGAGACCGCTTGATTACTTCCGTTTCTTGTGTGCGTCTTAAATGACCATTTTTTTTATTTCACCCAAAGTAAGTGATGATAATAACAAAAATTCATCCAATTGTCCATTCAACTGCTTCTTCAGAATAGTTATGTACGCTCATTTCAGACTTTCTCGTTGATTTTCATTATCTAGCGATAAGCCCGTGTGAGGCCTGGGCCCGAAAGGGGAGCAAAGAATAGCAACACTGTTTACCTTCCACGCATGTCGTAAAAGGCGACTAAGGAGGTTATGGGATGTAGTTGGCTGTCCCATCCCATATAAGATCAGTGACCCAAAGCCATGCTGAAGTTGGATGTATCAGGCCGAAAGGCGCAGATATCGCAGCAATGTTGTAAACCATGACACAACGCATTCCGCTCTCCGGACTACATCCTGCTAATATGCAGGAGTTTTAGAACGAACGCAGAAGAAGATCTATCGATACAAATTATGTGCAAGGTGGCCACTGATCAGTCGTATAAAGCAAGATACGTGGCTCTTTTACGATAAGCACTCAATGAATCTTCTTTTACGATATGCATTCAATGAATCCTAGATATTGACTTGATTCAACACTAATGGCCTTGTTGCGTACCCAAGTTTAGAAATACGTCTAGTATAACGATCGTGTTATTGCTTGTTTAGACATTTTTAGGACAGTAGGAACATTGAATGCTCGATCCTTGTGAATGTTTAATTTTAATGGCGTGGGTGATCATGAGACTCCACTTGTCTGTATTTCTAGAAACTTTTATACCAGGAGGTCAAACTATCTAATATTTTATCTCGCTGTCGCCCTCGATCTCACTTACCTTCTATTTTGTACATTGTAATGATATAATCTCCAGACTTCACAAGCACATAATGTGTCTAAAGAATAAAGATGGTTTCTTCCTGATCGTATTTAGTAACAAACCCAGTCTCGCACTAGGCTGTCAGTACATCCATATATTTTCTAGCTCGGCAGAGTATTTTACATTCTTTCTTCTATAGAACCACATCTCTTTGCAACTAATTCTTCTATAGAACCATATGTCCTTTACGTCTTAATCTTCTATAGAACCATGTCTGTTTTGCAATTAAATGTTCTCTAGAAACACATCTCTGTTGCTACTAAATCTTCTGTAGAACCATATCTCTTTTGCCACTAATTGTTCTATAGAAACACATCTCTGTTGCCACTAAATCTTCTATAGAATCATATCTTTTTTGCTACTAATTGCTCTATAGAAACACATTTCTGTTGCCACTAAATCTTCTATAGAACCATATCTATGTTCCCACTAATTTTCCACTAATTCTTTGATAATGCTATACAATTATAATATTCATATACTAAATTTATAAATTGCCATTGTAAGTCGTTTTGCTGCTTGCTCAAGAGGTCTCGAGTTCGAACCCCACCTACGACGTTTTATTTTTATATAGTAGATATCTGTATCATATCCCTGAAGATTATAGTTTCAAGCTAAGGAGTTAAATGCTATGAGTGATAATATCTACGAGCTTCGTTGAGAGGGAAGAAGCACATATAAGATAATATGAATACAATGACGTCACTCCTCTATTCCTTTTAAACAACTATATCATTTTCTATGCTGTTGTAAATTAGAGATATCTTATTTAAAAATTAATTTTTATGTGATTTACAAGTTTCATTGTATTTGGTGACGTCTGAAATAAGTACACTTCGTTTTCATCATCAGGTGCCTTGTCGGGTGGCGTAGGCGTCATGGCTCTCCACATCTCTTTGTCCACAGTATTATGTATCAAAGTGGTTGTTGTTTCTTTGCCGTGCCATGTTGTCAAACTGTCTATTATTTTCTCACGTTGTCGCCCTCTGTCTCTGGTGTCTTTAATCTTGCCTGTTGTGATTATGTTCTCTAAACCTGCCTGTCTCATGAAGTGGCCAAAAAAAGAAGATTGCCTTTTTCTTATATTGTTGATTAAGGTCCGTTTCGTATTTAACTCTTTTAACACCTCTACATTATTTTTTCTGGCAGTCCATGGTATTCTCAGCATTCTTCTGTAGAACCACATCTCTGTTGCCTCCAATCTCCCACTTTCCAGTTTGTTTATTGTCCAAGACTCGCACCCATATGTTAGTATAGGGGTTATATAGCACTGCAGAACTCTCTTTCTCACCTCTAATGACAAGGTCATATTACACAGTAAATTTTTTATTTTTCTGAATGTTGTTTTTGCCTGTCCAATTCTGCATCTTATTTCTGTAAAACTTCTTCCATCTGCTGTAATCATTGTACCTAGATATTTGAATCGGTGGATTGTTTTAATACTATATCATTCACTATGATCTTGCAAGGTGTGTTATTTTCTTTCTTTGAAATAACCATTACTTCTGTTTTCTTGATATTTAGGATTAGGCCTTTCTCTTTACTTTCTGACACTTCGTTTTCCTTCCGCAAATTTTGACGTCTTTTGTGGAAGAGAGCTGATACGTCAAATAGTGAAAATGCGCTCAAATTCGATCTTATATCCTTCACGCGCAGGGCAAGCCGTGTCATTTCATGTATTAATGGCACATACTTGGTGCCTACATATTCGACAATATTAGATAAGCAATATCCATTACAAAACATACTTCATGTCATCAACGCAAACAATAGTCGTCGGTTCTGCGTTAATTAATTATTACATCCCTACACTTCTCCAAGACGGTTGTACTATCAATATCGCGTCGTTATTTGGTTAAACTGCTCTAGATAATGTTTGATCGAGATCATACAAGTGTCTTTATAGCGGAAAATGGATATTGGAAAACTTCAGACGAAACTCAACCATATTGACAGAAGGTACGCTGGAATAACTTTAATCACAAGTAGTATAAATATGGAGAGTTTATCGGTCGGTAACCGGAACACTTTAACCTCAGAGGTCGCGGTGACAGGATTAATTGAACTATGACGTTCTTAATCTGTAATGCTCACAATATCAGATATAACCAAATAGAGGTCGCGGTGACAGGATTAATTGAACAGTGACGTCCTTATTTTGTAATGCTCATAATTTCAGATAAAGCCAATTAGAACTCGCGTCCGATGTTGAAAAGAGTGTACGTCACTACAAGCGTACACATTCAAAAATTAATGCAACTAGCTCGCTGATTATGACTTGAAATTTCAAACGTACACACATGAATGCTCTTTCAGCTACTCGCCGGTACACTCATGAATGCTCTCTCAGTTACTCGCCGGTACACAAATAAATGCCCTCTCAGCGACTCGCCGGTACACCCATGAATGTTCTCTCATTTACTCGCCGGAACACACATGAATGCTCTCTCAGTTACTCTCCGGTACACACATGAATGCTCTCTCAGTTACTCGCCGGTACACACATGAATGCTCTCTCAGTTACTCGCCGGTACACACATGAATGATGTCTCAGTTTCTCGCCGGTACACACATGAATGGTCTCTCAGTTAGTCTCCGGTACACACATGAATGCTCTCTCAGTTACTCGCCGATACACACATGAATGATGTCTCAGTTTCTCGCCGGTACACACATGGATGCTCTCTTAGTTACTCGCCGGTACACACATGAATGCTCTCTCAGTTACTCGCCGGTACACAAACGAATGCTCTCTCAGCGGCTCGCCGGTACACAAATGAATGCTCTCTGAGCGACTCGCCGATACACACATGAATGCTCTCTCAGCGACTCGCCGGTACACACATGAATGCTCTCTCAGTTACTCGCCGGTACACACATGAATGCTCTCTCAGTTACTCGCCGATACACACATGAATTCTCTCTCAGTTACTCGCCGGTACACACATGAATTCTCTCTCAGTTATCGCCGGTACACACATGAATGTTCTCTCAGTTACTCGCCGATACACACATTAATGCTCTCTGAGTTACTCGCCGGTACACATGAATGCTCTCTCAGTTACTCGCCGATACACACATGAATGTTCTCTCAGCGGCTCGCAGGTACACATGAATGCTCTCTCAGCTACTTAAACGTACACACATGAATGCTCTCTCAGCGACTCGCCGGTACACACATGAATGCTCTCTTAGCTACTTAAACGTACACCCATGAATGCTCACTCATATCTTGCCGATACACACATGAATGCTATCTCAGCTACTCACCGGTACACAAATGAATGCTTTCTCAGCTACACGCCGGTACACAAATCAATGCTCTCTCAGCTACACGCCGGTACACAATTCAATGCTCTCTCAGCGACTCGCCGATAAACACATGAATGCTCTCTCAGCTTCTTAAACATACACATATGAATGCTCTCTCAGGTACTCGCCGGTACACAAATGAAGGCTTTCTCAGCGACACGCTGGTACAAAAATGAATGCTTTCTCAGCGACTCGCAGGTACACAAATGAATGCTCTCTCAGCGACTCGCCGGTACACAAATGAATGCGTTCTCACATACTTGCCGGTACACAAATGGATGCTTTCTCAGCGACTAACCGGTACACACATGAATGCTCTCTCAGCGACTAAATCGTACACCCTAAATGCTCTCTCAGCTACGTAATTGTACATCCATGAATGCTCTCTCAGCGACTCAAACGTTACATCTAAGAATACTTTATCAGCGACTTTACCGTACATCCATGGCTGCTATCTCAGCGACCTAACCGTGCACCCATTAAGGATCTCTCAGAAACTCAACTTTGCACCCATGTATGCCATCACAGCAACTCAGTGAGCAATAGTAGTATGATCCAGTGTGGCCGACATGGTTAATCTATCGTTGTTCATGTCGCATACATGGTTACTCTATCGCTGTTCATGTCGCATACATGGTTAATCTATCGTTGTTCATGTCGCATACATGGTTAATCTATCGTTGAACATGTCACATACATGGTTAATCTAACGTTGTTCATTTCGCATACATGGTTAATATATCGTTGTTCATGTCGCATACATGGTTAATCTATCGTTGTTTATGTCGCATATATGGTTAATATATCGTTGTTCATGTCGCATACATGGTTAATCTATCGTTGTTCATGTCGCATACATGGTTAATCTATCGTTGTTCATGTCGCATGCATGGTTAATCTATCGTTGTTCATGTCGCATACATGGTTAATCTATCGTTGTTCATGTCATATACATGGTTAATCTATCGTTGTTCATGTCGCATACATGGTTAATCTATCGTTGTTCATGTCCCTTACATGGTTAATCTATCGTTTTTCATTTCGCATACATGGTTAATCTATCGTTCATGTCGCATAATTGGTTAATATATCGTTGTTCATTTCGCATACATGGTTAATCTATCGTTCATGTCGCATAATTGGTTAATATATCGTTGTTCATGTCGCATACATGGTTAATATATCGTTGTTCATGTCATATACATGGTTAATCTATCGTTGTTCATGTCGCATACATGGTTAATCTATCGTTGTTCATGTCGCATACATGGTTAATCTATCGTTGTTCATGTCGCATACATGGTTAATATATCGTTGTTCATGTGCTATACAAGGTTAATCTATCGTTGTTCATGTGATATACAAGGTTAATCTATCGTTGTTCGTGTGCTATACAAGGTTAATCTATCGTTGTGTAAAAGTCCTACCCTTGGATTCCATAGAAATAGGAAATTCATGGACATTTTATCTCAAGTATGAGGGTAGAAAGGATTGACATTTGCGGACAAGAAAATTAAAATTAATCATATTTATAGTGAAAGTGAGAGAAGTATTAAAATAAAGTGGTTAATGTCAAAAGTAGTAAATTCCACTAAGACAACAACCTTTGGAGTGATTGCCCGTGCGAACATTCTCGTGAAGTTGGTAGTTTAACAATGGAAAAGGTAAATACAGATTTTGTTTTGGTTTCACTCCGAAGACGGATGTGTCGGGTCATTAGCGCAAATAAAACGGCGACACAACGCATTTCCATTCTCTGGACTACATCCTGCTGGAAATATAGTAGGACCATTGTCCTGTTACAAGAGATATCCAGCGGGAGATTGAGAATGAACGCTGAAGAAGAAGAAGAAGAAGTTTTAGTTTGAACATTTAGATAGTATAGGAAGATACTGTGAGTTTAAAATCAACACAAGTGAACGAAATATTATCACAGAATCACAAGAGACTAAAACACACGGGGATTTCGGACTACGTGAGGTAGGAATTAGAAGGAATATAAAGAAGATTTTTTAATGATTTCAAGTCAGTACTTCTCAAGCAGTGATAGTGATAACCTCTCGAAATGTAGATAACGACAAGAGAGTATACAGCGGCTTCAAGAATCATTGTTTCAGAACTGCCGAATACAAGATCGAAAGAGACCCGAATACAAGATCGAAAGAGAACCGAATACAAGATCGAAAGAGACAGACAAAACACTCATATTGAAGGTAAAAACATACAATAACTTAATCTCATCACACATAGTCAACGTGTTGTATTTACCTGGACACAAGAAACCGAGATACAATATGAGAAATATAAGCTGAGAAGGCTGAAATAGCTAGGAATCGACAGAATAAACCGCAACTCAGAAGAAACCACGAGATATGATAATATAGAGCATGGGTCGGGAACTGATTGATTACTGCAACTGGTTCGCAGACAAATGTTCGATTATTTAAAAAAATGTCTCTTTAGACTCCTTTGATCTACATATTAATTGCATATCAATATTTCATTCTACAAATGAGCTAAAGTCTACTGCAGCTCAGCATCAGAAGTCGCATTAATGGTAAGAAATACTCATTATTGATTAGCAACAGCATAACAATGTTATTAAAAAGAATTCAGAGACATAATTATTGTACATTTAGTGTTGAAATTACGGGAAATGCACACATTTACTTGAATGTTTAGTTTTAAACATAATGTATGACTCTCACAGAATTACTTTTCAAAATATGTGGTGGCCATGGCTCTCTCAGACAAAAGGGCTCCCGACCCCTGATATAGAGTATAGAGGACATCAGAAGGCAAGAAGAGAAATATTTGAGAATAGAGTAGTTTAGACAGCGTCGTGAATCCTTTCAAAATCAACCATTAATTCTTCCAGTTATGAAGCTTCTTCATTCATGATAGTTACGACACGTTATGCGACAGGTAGGTTTGCGACACATACGCAGTGAGTACACATAGAATTAAATGTCTGAAGACAGAACAGTGGACATTGTGTATATAAGCGGTGTTAAATATAGTAGGTGTGTTAAACTTAAAGTGGATGAAATTAATGTATAGAAAACATTATTAAAAGTATGCTTTAATTATCTGAAACGCAGTGAGGATTAGTAACCTGAATAGTATAAACAAAACAAGAGTTAGATGATCTTAATTCATTAACATTCGTAAAGGGATCTAGCTAGGATACACTGTCAAGGAACTTTACGATGTGCCAGAATTTGATCTAAACAAGCAATTAGACATTACATAGGCGGCATACCTCAAAAGGGTTACCACTAAAGATTCTAACATTTTGGAAAAATAAGAATTAAACTTTAACTTTAGGTTAAGGTTAAAAGCATGAGAAGGCATCAGATAAATTGAGCATTCTACGAATAAAGACTATAGAGAAGTTATACTAATATAGAATTGTTAGAGTAAGAAATAAACACCCTAACGTAAACCGCTTGTGGAAGTTAGTGGACATATGATTAGTATTACTTGAATTAGTGAATAAACACCACTTAATTGTTTTTAGACCATCAGGGCTGTCAGTAGACAGTTAACATAACCCAGTCTAGGAGTAACCAGATAAATAGGTGTGTGTAGAGTAACCAAATGATAAGTGCAGCACATTAATGACAGAATATCAAGGCTACCACTAAATCTTCCGAAATGAAGTAACTATAAAGACTTTAAATGGAAATAAGAACAAACATCGAGAAGTTAGAGATATTCGCGGGATCTTACCAAAAGTGAGAAGATAACTAGCTTTGACCAGAGATGTGACAGAAACTGTAGGTAATAGAACAACCTGATAACCTCAAGATAATGCAGATCATTTTCAACTCAGGCCACCACTAACTCGGAGTGACAGGATGTAATTAGTTGGATAGTTTATTGACTGGTGAACATTTCATAATGTAATTGACTGTGTATTAATTTGAAATTCAATATTTATAATTATAGACTTCAAGTATATCGTAGTGATGTACTATACACACTCGATACCTATCGTTTTAAAATAACTGACAGGACGACCTAACGGAGCTTCATCACCTACGTTTTTGACGGAGGCATGACAGTAACAAGTGGTAGGGTAGTTTATAAAGTCAAAGAGGTTAGCACCTGCTGATCATCTGATAATCATGAAGACGTTCGACAAATAACAGACATATTTTATGATGGGCTGATGGAGACAACCAGTGGTTGTGGAAGATCGTTTATTTACTAGTTTATTTAATTTTGTACCCAAGCAGTACCAGTCTAGGCTTGACAGGACGTGTGAAACATATCATTAGCTGATGCATGTTAGGTTAGACTATGGACTGGTAATGTATGTGGTAGTTAAGACTATTGAAAGTATATTGAATGTTTGTTTTATTAATGCTTAAACATGAAGTTACAACCCATTTATAACCCTATTCTGAGACTTCAACCCTTTGAGAGTTCAATATTGCAAATTAAATTGAGACGTCTGAATTTTGCTGGAAACTGATTTTGTTAAATGTATTCATAAAT
This sequence comes from Meghimatium bilineatum, assembly GCA_034231615.1. Classification (NCBI taxonomy): domain Eukaryota; kingdom Metazoa; phylum Mollusca; class Gastropoda; order Stylommatophora; family Philomycidae; genus Meghimatium; species Meghimatium bilineatum. Next base: position 99,442,748 of record CM067299.1, read on the forward strand.
TAGGAGTAAAGTATTATTGTCTTCACACACTTGGTGATAGAGTATCTACACAATAGTTCACATGTTGCTAACATTTGTCAGTTGTTCATCTTGATGTCGAGTTTCATCTTAAACTTGATGTTGGAAACACACTGGTTTGATGTTTGGTGTGTACCACATACGGACCAGTGAACTTAGTGAAAACAACTTCCTCTGTGTCAAATTCAACAACACAACATTATAATTCCTACTAAACGTGGTAACCGATTAAGAGGCCATAAAAGGAAATGCTTATGAACCATCCACAGTTATAAACTATACATTTCCTTGAACACCCAGTATATTTTCACATGTGTTCATGTCGCATACATGGTAAATCTATAGTTTTTAATTTCGCATATATCGTTATTCATGTGGCATACATGGCCAATCTATCGTTGTTCACGTAGCATATATGGTTAATCTATCCTTTTTAATTTCGCATACATGGTTAATCTATCGTTATTCATGTGCTATACATGGCCAATTTATCTTTGTTCACGTATCAGTCATGGTCATTTTATCGTTGTTCACATAGCACACATGGCCAATCTATCGTTGTTCATGTCACATAAATGGTTAATCTATCGTTGTTCAAGTAGCATACATGGCAAATTTATCTTTGTTCATGTGGTATACATGGTTAATATATCATAATCTATGTTGTAAAATTATGGGATATACAACATACTTGAGGCAAAATTTCATGTCTTAATAAATGATCAAGGATGGAACCAGACAACACCGGCGATACGTATCAAGTCGTTATCTTGTTTTTCTTTGATCGTGAGCTGCCGTAACGTCGATACTTATGTAATGAATTGATCGGCTGTGAATTTGCCCCATCTCACCAATTTGTAGTATATATCATGTATGTTCACACACTACTACCTTCATTTTATATAGTGATTGCAGAATATATTTTAATACATTACGAGAGTAGTTTTAGAGCAACTTGTCTTTCGTGCGTTGATGCTATGTCTGGAGGTAAAGCAATACAAAAGGAAAAGATATTTAACTCCTTACGGTAAACAATGCGGACATATTATAATCAATGAGGATGATGCTTCCTGTTCTATGACCAGAATAAAAGAACTTGGCTTCAAATGTGACATCGCATGAAATGAGAATTGGAATTAGATTACTTCAACCAACATATAACTAGAACTGTCAGGCGTCGTGTTATGGTTAGTTAGTTATTCCTTTAGGGCCAAAGACGGCACATAGGGCGGATGTCATAGATTTCCATGTCTCTCGTTTCATTGCAATTTGCTTTATATCTTCATTGTTTCTGATACCGATGGTGAAACGTTCCCTTGTAATATTTCTACGTAATTATGGTGGGCGTAATCATATGAACATCTATGAACATGTCCGATTTGTAATGATAATGATGATCTGACTATGTTATTAACACAAATGTTTGATTGAAAACACAAGTACAAACAAGTGTTTGATTGCAATGTTTTACTCTTCGTTAGGGGATGTGTGCATGTGAAATCAACGGGAACAAATGTTACAGCTAAATAAATGTTATTTGTTGTCGAATGTGGTACAGTGAGAGAATTCTGCAAATTTGTAAACTAATTTTGTTCCGTGCTTAGTTCTGGTTCATTTATTGCGGGCGTAATTATTGTGCTGGATAATTGACTTCAGGAAGATTTATTCAACAGAGACCTGGGGATGTGATTCAATTGACTACAGTAGTAGGTTTAAATAATAATGTGATTTTGTGGTTGAGAAAAAAACACTTCTTTTGTACATACTGACACGAAATACACTGCTGTTGTACAGAAGTACAAGACATACACTGCTGTTGTATAGAAGTACAAGACATACACTGCTGTTGTATAGAAGTACAAGACATACACTGCTGTTGTATAGAAGTACAAGAAATACACTGCTGTTGTATAGAAGTACAAGACATACACTGATGGTGTATAGAAATACAAGAAATACACTGCTGTTGTATAGACGTACAAGAAATACACTGATGCTGTATAGAAGTACAAGAAACACACTGATGTTGTATAGAAGTACAAGAAATACACTGCTGTTGTATAGACGTACAAGAAATACACTGATGCTGTATAGAAGTACAAGAAACACACTGATGTTGTATAGAAGTACAAGAAATACACTAATGTTGTATAGAAGTACAAGAAATACACTGATGTTGTATAGAAGTACAAGAAATACACTGATGCTGTATAGAAGTACAAGAAATACATTGACGCTGTATAGACGTACAAGAAATACACCGCTGTTGTATTAATCAATAAACACATAACCTTTCAGGTTCACTCTGGTAACATAACACAAAAAATTCGCCATGCCTAAAAGTTATCAGTTCTGTGTTTCAATGTGGAGAATCTAAATCCTGTCATCTCTCTCTCTCTATTTGACATGTCCTTTGCAGCACGCTGTCCTCACTGCCACTTGTAAGCCTCAACGGTTCTGTGCGAACTGCCCAGATTATTCCAGTGTCATGTCCAGAAGGTCTTTGATGTCCTGCGTTCATCGTACTCATGGTCTGCCTATTGTTCTCTTACCTGAAACATTTCCATCCATTATTATTCTTTCCACACTATTGTGTCTTTTTATATGTTCGAAATAATAAGTTTGCGTTTTTTATAGTTTTGAATGAGCCGTCTTCTTCTATGTTCAGATCTTTGTGGACATATGTGTTAGTTATTTTTTCTGTCCACGATATTCTTATGACCGTTCTATAGCATTTCATTTCGAATGCAGATACTTTCTGTTCCGTTGTCGATGTCATTGCCCATGTCTCACAACCGTATGTTGCCACTGGAAAGAGCTAGCTTCTTAGTAGTTGTAACTTTTGTAGTGCCATTGTTAATCTCTTTATCTCTGCCGAACAATCTCAGGTGGTGTGGATGGTTGATCCTAGCTATTCAAAGTTTACTTACATTTTCTAGTTGCTTTTTGTCATTGACTATTTTAGGTTTAATTTCATCTAGCTTACATGCATTGCGTTTTTCTTTTTTTACATTGAGGAAACGGTTTTGTGCGCCGCTATGTGTTTGACTGACATAATCATTTATACCAAACATATGGGGCTCCTTGATATTAGTTTAATGTCATCTGCATACATAATTTATGGGATTTCGTGTCCTTCGATATTAAGTGGTTGAAATTGTTCATAACGTTGGTCATCTCGTACATTGTACAGGATGTTTTCTGCATAAATGTTTAACAGGTGTTGTGAGAGGATTCATCCCTGTCTGACTCCTTTTTGGACCTCAAACAAGGCAGATGTTTCTCCGTCGAGACGAGCAGAAGCCCGTTGTTTCTGATAAAGCGTTTTAATGAGCGATATGAGATGGTGTGGAAACTCATTTTCGCCCATTATGTTCCATAATTTCAAGTAAACGCCTTTGAGTAGTCAATGAAACAGGTGTATATGTCTGGATTGAACTCTGCATTATTATGTTTCTCATGTTGCAGATTTCTCTACTGCCTCTGTTTTGTCTAAAACCTACCTAGTTCCTAAACTATATTTATTTCTCTGTTCATATGTTGTTCCATTCTTCTTTTTTATTATTATCTTGAGAAGTATCTTGCTGTCATGGCTGATCAGTGCAATTGTTCTATAATTCGTGCAGAGTTTCAAATTTTGCCTTCCTTTGGGAGACTGATCTTTTCCGATATTTTGGCCTATTTCACCTTTTCATATATAAGGCATGGTAGACTGACACTGGGTTCTCCTCCTCCTGGTATCAAATCAGCTACAAATTCTTCGCAACGTGGCGACTTGTCAGTGTTTAAGTTCTTAATTGCCCAACGTACTTCCTTCTTCTGTGATGGGTTCTGGCTCATGTTTCGTGTTTCTAGTTGTGTCTGATTATCTATGTTTGGATCTTAGTAGATTTCCCTACAGTATTCCCCCAACCTGTTCAGAATGTTTCTATTTTCTGTTACAATGTTTCCTGACTTGTCATCAATTGCTCGAGTGGCTGGCAGAAATTTGTCTTCCAGTGTATTTGCTTCTGTAAACATTATTCTGGTGTCCCCATGTTCGTTGAATTATTAAAATTCTTTACACTAGTTGTCGATATAGTCTGTCTTGTCCTGTTTAATTTTTTTGCAGATTTCTTTAGTTTGTTGCTTGTATTCCGCTCTTTGTATATCATCTTTTACTTATTTTAGTTTGTTTTCGTTGTTGATTAGTTGTAATGTTTTGACTGTGATGTAATCTCTTCTTTTTGTCACTCTTTGGGATATGTGAGCCTGTGCAGACGATAGTATTGAGCCTCTGATGTCTGCGAGTTCATCTGGTGTCATCTACTCTTGAATGACCATCAATGTACTCAATTTGTTGTGCATCTCCACGCTCTATTTTCTTGATTTTGCTCTAGTGTCGTATCTAATGGGTCTGTTGCTTTTCGCTAACCTCTTGAGTCTGACCTTCACATCTGATACTAATAGCTCGTGGTTGGAATCGGTATCTGCTCCAGGATACGTCTTATAGGACTGTAGGCAATCTCCATCTGTGGTGTATAGTGATATAGTCTATTTGGTTTCGTGTCTTGTAATCTGGGTGTCCAGGTGTATAGTCGTCTATGGTGTTGTTTGAACAGGGTGTTGGCAATTACTAAGTCATTTTCTAGGCAGAATGTTAGCAGTCTTTCTCTTCTTTCAATTTGATGTCCTAATCCAAATGGGCCTTTGACTCTGCATTCTTTGGGTCTTCTTTCCCAACCAACTTTTATATTCATATCACCTATTATTAGTTTGTTGTCTTGTTTGTGTGTTTTGTCTATTGTTTCCTGCAGTTTGTCATAGAAAACATATAGACTGGTGGGAGTTAGAGAGATATGGGGGAAATAGGTTTGTGACTGGCGGGAGCTAGATATGGGGGTCCATATTTCAAAAAATGGTGAGTGTGTGGACGATCTGGGGAATATGTTATAACTGGTTGGAGTTTTAACGATCTTTGATCAATATGTGATCTATGTTAGTGTTGGCGATATGCAGTTTATGCTTGAACTGGTGGGAATGCACACAATCTCTTGTCTATGTTCAAACTTGGAGAACTTTGAACGATATGTAGTCTGGTGGAAGAGTGCCGATCTGTGCTCTATGTTTGAATTGGTAGGAGTGTAAAGGATGTGTTTATGTTGTAACTTGAATGAATGTGAACGATATGTGGTCCATGTTTAAAATAGTGAGTGTGAACAATTTGTTGACTATTCTTGAATTTGTGGGAGTGTCAGCGATTTGTAAATTAGTTTGTGTATTTCGCCTAATCGTTATCATGTGTATGTCCTAGTGTAATTTGTGTATTTTACCTCATTTATAACATGTGTATATCCCAGTGTAGTTTGTGTATTTTGCGTCATCGCTACATGTGTATATCATGGCGTAGTTGTGTATTTTGCCACATCGTTGACATGTATATGCCTTACTGTAGTTTGTGTATTTTGCCTTATTGATAACATGTGCATATCCTGGTATAGATTGTGTATTTGCCTTATCGATTGCATGTGTATTTACTACTCTAGTTTTTGTTCATTAACGCCTCACTCTATATCTGTTTTTGGGACGTAGCCCCTTATTGTCAACACTCCTGAAACAGAACACGTCGTCGATTGTTTTCATACCTTAGCTAAAAAAGATACGGGCTTGCAAACTGTGCTTTCATCTCATTCAGTATTGCTGACATTATTCACTGGCAAAGAATGGAACTCATTTATTATTCATATCATATTTATACGGTGCAGGTATAAGCCGTATGCAATTCGATGACATGAATAATATGGACTGATAAACATATATGCAGACAAGTGCATGATAATCTTTTTCAGCGTTCATTCTCAAACTTCCACTGGATCTCTCTTGTAGCAGGACCATGGTCCTGTTAGATTTCCAATAGGATGTAGTCCAGAGAATGGATATGCGTTGTTTCGCGGTTTTATTTGCACCAGTGGCCCGATACATCCGTCTTGGACAGAAAATTGAATAAGTTATCAATCTTGAGCTACAAGATATCATGTTAGTTTAGAAAACAATGTTATAAATATGTGTGAAGCCACGTCCTGTAGATAGATGAAAGCATTGCACGATTAGTGATGTTGTGGCATATGTTGATTGTATTGGTTGTATACATTGATATTCCTGGAAGTTCCTTTACAACAACACTTCTCAGGGGTCAGCAACCTTTTGCTAACTGTGTGCCAACTTAATGTATCAAATTATTCAGAGTGCAGAAATGAGCGAGGAAACCGCGCTAATCGATTTATAATCAACTTTATGCAGGAAACGTGAAGATTTTGCGTGCCATTTGAAATTGCTTGGCGTGCCAAGTGTGGCACGCGTGCCATAGGTTGCCTACCCCTGGAATTGACGATTGAAAGAAAATAATGTTCTGCATTTGGAAAACAGATTGTTCAATGAATATAGTTCTTCTCCTGATTAGCAACACTAATTATACGCGAATTGACCAATGAAAAGCTGTAAAAGACTTCAAACGCTAGATCTGTAACCGACAAATTCATTTTGACAAGTGTATTAATCAAATCTAATTGATTCTTTCAAATAGATATCTGAATCTTCACCAGTAATGTTATACATATCTTTATTTTTTTATAGTATTACGTACTATTTACGGGCGTAGTTTTTTCCTATTGTAGGTTCCTTTTGTATTTTCATAATTCACATAATAATCAGGAATAGTACTAGCATCTAGCTCCGTAACGCCGTGATGTTCATCCACACAAGTTTCAACTATATCTAATTCACTGTTATTTCGTTCAATAGTAAACATATTCTCATGAAATGTGTTCTTCCTGAATCTAAGTGACTGCTTTGCATCGTTTTATTGTATTTACATTTATAACTCACATAAATCTTCAGAAAAGTATGTGTAAATCAATCCATTAAACCATTAACATGTGTTTTCTACAGTAGCAACTTTTGTATTTTACAGAACGTATATTCTACAGCGAGGTACCAAAATATGTGTGAGAATATTGTGTCAGAAATAACTTTAATTTTAAAAATGAGAACACCACACTATCTTTGATATATCGTTTCTCAGGCACTAGTAAAACGATAAAAAAAAAAAAAACAGTTATGTACGGAAATTGTTGAATCAGTCAGTCAGTCAGTCAGTTCCTCTTTTGCCACTTTAGCACATATGGCGGATATCATAGTTCTCTATGCCTGTCGGTCAGTTGCCAAGGATTGCAGGTCTTGTGTATTTATGCCTGTTAATATTAATGCATTCATAAATGTTCTGAGCGGTTTTTTTTTTCTTCCCTGTTTGTCGTGGAATTATGTCTTCTTTCATTCTAAGTATGTGGTCGATGTATGTTCAGCGGCGTTTTCTGAAAAATATTGTTGAATTGTTCATCTTAAAGCGAAACCAATTGTGATGTGAGATTTAATCAATCATTTTTTCGACATTCTATGAAATACTCCTTCCTTCCCCCTTCCACAAACTGAGAATAATACAGTGGAGCTCTAATATCAAATACTTATTTTACGCATTAATGAATCCTTTGAGTCAAAAGAAAGAATCACTGGTAATGATAGCGAAAACACGTATTTAATAAAACGTTAAAACAGCGTATGTAACACAACGAGATGGAAACACTGTATGAAAACTCCTTTGTTAAACAGACGACACCGACACCCGTCGTTCCGCCTGGATTTCAATTGAATTTACTGAAAAATAATACACATGTACCTTTTTTTTCACCTTGTTTCGATAGGAAAGTTGAGAAGCACTATTTTGGGCCTATTGTTGATGTATGTCCTGGTACAGTGGTTAAGACATTTACTGTAGTTTTTATACGAAGAATTTTACGACCTGTTTACAAGTGCAGTTTTTAGACATTATATTGACACGCAGCGTGATAATCTGTTGAGAGGAGCAGAGCGCTTATTGCAAAACCCAAGTACAATTAAGCCTTCTTCTCGTTCGAAATTTAACATGTTTTCACAGCAAGTCGGGTTTTCTTGATAAATGCTGTTGTATTCGCAAGCTCCTCAAGTCTTCCATACAGTTTTCTGTGGATATCTGTCTCTGTCAGGCAGTAATCCTCCTACAACTCGATAACATTGAAGTGAATCATCTACACCTCTACGTGCTTAGTGTTTATTCTGTAAGAGTATTTCATCAATCGATAGTTTGTGAAAGTGCAGTACAACTTTTTTTTCAATAGGTAAGATGTTTTCCAATAGGTAAGATGTTTTCCAATAGGTAAGAAGATGTTTTCCAATAGGTAAGAAGATGTTTTCCAATAGGTAAGAAGATGTTTTCCAATAGGTAAGAAGATGTTTTCCAATAGGTAAGAAGATATTTTCCAATAGGTAAGAAGATAAACGAAAGCGGTAAGCAGATTCATTAACTAGTCTCTTATCACACTGTTGTCCCATAAGTACTCTCCAACCCAGTCAGTAGCCGCTGACTAGAAATCGCTTAAGTAGAGTCTCCTTTGTATTCGGTATTAGTGGTGTCATTCTTCGACCTTCTCAGAACATAAGCCCTGGTGTCTTACTTCTTTGTGGCTGCATGATCAACGGGAGGAAATTTTATTTCAAACGACCTCCTCCCTCCCCCTGTTTAAAATATACCAGAATAAATACCAGTGAACTGGAAACTGGAGTTTGCTGGTTAGTGGGAGTGTGAATCAACACTAAACTATCATGTCAACCTTAAAAATAGATGCTAACTGGAAGCGTATTTTTTGTGTGTATTTCACAACACAAACTAAATATTTCAATAAACCATTCACAAGACAACCAGAAACGTCATTTCCACCAAAATATACTTATTTATAAAAAAATGCAGGACTAAAGAAGGACACATAATAACAATAACTAGCGATGGCACTGCCCTTTCCTCAACTTAGCCTTTGATCTGGATAATCCCTCTCCAAGCTTCCCTGACTAATACCTATTCAAGCAGGTAGTTAAAGGGACCGGGATGAAGGATTTGGGATTTTATACATCCCACCCCCACACACAAACACACACCCCCAAAGGAGACCGTTTATGAAATTTAGTAAAAACCTTCTTTCAGCAACACCCTAGACGTCTTTGGGCGAGGAAAAGTCCAAAATAATTATTGAAATCACATTTGCAACGTACTAATATACTATTGGTTTCGATACAGCTTGCTGCCTGTGAAAACAAGACCAGGAGCAGATTGCAATAGTGACCATGTCCCAGAAATAGCAAAATTAAGAATACAATTTAAGTGAGATCAAGAAAAATGAAGATAGACCGGGCAATACTTAGTGAAATAAAGAAATGATTGAAATATACACCATTTCTGTACATAACAGATACAATGTTGTAGAAAATATAAGCAGTATAGATGAGCGATGGCAAATGCTAAAAGAATCAATTCAACAAACATTAAAAGAGAACAAATCCAAATTTGCCCAAATAAAACGGCGGCACAATGCATTTCCATTCTCTGGACTACATCCTGTTGGAAATCTAGTAGGACCATGGTCCTGCTACAAGGGAGATCCAGCGGAAGTTTGAGAATGAACGCTGAAGAAGAAGAAAAGACATACTGCCAGAAAGAAAGAGAGCATTAATGAAGAAATGTATGACAGAGGAAATGTTAAGCTGATGGACACAAGAAGAATAAGCAAACAAAACGAGGATGTATATAAAATAATATATACAGAAATTTTAAAAAAATATACGACTACAAAAGATCCATGGCTGAATTATAATTGCAAAAAAATTAAGGAACAGAGGCACTTGTCTACACACACTAAAATAGGTAGAAAACAGTTAACAAATAGTTAGTTAGTTAGTTAGTTAGTCGTCGGATCATCATCACTGAAAACTGGACACATCCATAGTTGCTCCGATCTCTCCGTGAGTGTATCCGCCATCACACTTCTGCTGACAGTACCGGTCCTATGCTGGTTGACCGTCATTCTTCTGTGCCCTGCAAAATTTTTACCTCTAGCAACACCACATTTCAATACCTGATCTTTAATCCTAGCCATTGAAAAGGAATCATCATCCACATTAGTCTCACTCTCGCGTGTTATATAGTCAACAAATAGTTGATTAAAAACAAAAGATGACAAAATAATAATGGAAAAAGAGAAAATAATATAAAAATGGGCAGAATATATACAAAAATGTATAATGACAGCAGCAGGTCAGAAACAAAACCTCGTGACCAATGTGAAGTATCATCAATATAAAAAGCAGAGCTATACAACATATGAAGAAAAATAAATCCCCAGCGCCAGATAACATCATCTTTGAAGAAATTAAAGCTGTTGGTGTATTTTGGTATAGAAAGGATAATAAAATTGCTGAATGACATCTACACCAATGCATATATATATCTGAAGCTAGCTTGAAATTGATCTTCATAGCTCCACCACATCAACCTGGTGCCACCATAGATTGTGGAGAACATGGCACAATTAGTTTAATGAACTATGTAACAAAAATTATGATAAGAATTATAATGAAAAGAACAAGAAGTAAAATCAAAACCAGAAATTGAAGATGAGCAACGTGGATTCGTAGAAGACAGAGGCACAAACACCGCCATATACATCTTGAGCAAAGTCACAGAAGAACAGGTGGTAAACATAAACATACATGGAGAGAAACTACAGCAAGCTGAACATTATCATATCTTGAACACATAATCACAAAAGTTGACAGATGTCAAACAAAAATTAAAAGGAGAATAGAAATGGCTAAGCGTACTTTTATGACATGAGGAAAATATTAACATCTAAACAAATTACAAACAACATAAAAATGAGAATTATAAAATGATACATTTATTCTATGTTAATGTATGGCTCAGGAACATGGGCAATAAACAAACAATTATAAGACAGAATTAATGCCTTTGAGACGTGGGTATATAGAAACATAGATCATCATGGAAAGATAAAAAAGCAAAGATGTTCTAACAAAACTTAATATCACGAAAGAGTTATAATAGGAAATAAAGAGCAAGCAAATAAAATATTTTGGACACATTAAAAGACATTGGTGAAGATTTTACTTGAGGGTAAAGTCGAGGGAAGTCTAGCAAGAGCTAGGCAGAGATACAAGTGAGAGAGTAACATCACATGATGGACAGGTTGCAGTTTAGCAGAGTGCACCACCAAAAAAAGAGGCATGGGATTTTGTAGGTCTGTTACGGCACCTACTGATGATGATGAGTTTGTGTATAAATCTTTTGTGTTGTCTAGTCATTGTCCATGTGCTCCATAGTCCTCCAATATTAGGTATAAGATGTATATGAAGGCAAATGTAGAATTGCCCAGGCAATACATCATTTCACAAGGTGAAGACCATCCTATGTAATATATCTTTGTAAGTTGAGGTTAAGGAGAGAGTTCTTAGAAATTATATAGAACCAATTCTGATGTATGGAAGTGAATCATTGACGCTCAGAAGAACAGTGAAAACTAATATTGAGGCAACAGAGATGTCGTTTTATAGAAGAGTGTTGAGAACACTATGGACAATCAAAAAATGTAATGAAGATATCTTGAAAGAAGTTAATTTTAAAAAATAGAGCTGCTTACTCGCATCAGAATGAAACAATCCACATATTTTGGACACATCGTGAGAAGAAGAAAGATGGAACACACTGTAACAAGTCAGGTTGAAGAGCAGGATACTTAATAAGACCAAGAGAGAATATCATTGACAAACTAGTATTGTGCAATAGGAGAGAATTGGTATTCATACAACAGACGAAATAGAAAGTTACGGAAAGACATGATGACCAAGCCATACATCATAGACCATAAGAGAAGAAGAAGATAGCATTTTCACCTTGCAGACGGTCATTAAAGAAAATAAATAAGCAATTCATTGAGAAATTTCGTATGGATAGAGACTTTTCAAGCAATCATGATTCATCAATATAATATGTTTGTTTGCGTCTTTCTCTTTCATATCTTTTTAAACATAGTGTCTCTAAGCAACGTTGTCCCAGCACGCAGGTTATGCCTCCAGACATCCCCAGCTTTGGCCATGTTTTCTCAAATTTTAGAGTCTGAACAAATGTATTTAATTGGGGATTTACATATATCATTACACCTCAGCATTGGTCAACCGCTGGCTCGCTAGTCTTCATCAAGTTCTCCGAATACTACTTGTACTTGTACTTGTACTTGTATGATGTGGCAGTTGGGCATTCTGACGATGTGCCCCAGTCAAAGTAATCTATTTCTATTTAGTGTTTTCAGGGCAGATGGTAGTTTAGTACGGCATAACGCTTCCATGTTGGTGATTTTGTGACATCTTTAGTTTCCTGTCGTGTTGTGTATAAGTAATCCGTGTGCGAAAAAATCCCACTTACATTTTATTATATTACCTATTTAATAGGACTGTTCCAAAAAATGACGCCGGATTGTATACTTCTGCGGAAATCAGAGCTAGTGTCATGTGACGTATTCCTTCCAGAACGTTGTCTTCCCAATGAACTCTCTGAACCTGTCTCTGTCTTGGGCAATGTGACTTGCATTTTCTAGCGATGTATTCATGTTATCTTTAATGTCGTCAGTCCATCGTCTTCTTGGTCTGCCCTTTCTCCTTTTCCAGGTACTCTTCCCTCTATTATATGTCTTTCTAAACAGTTGTGTCTCTTTATATGACCAAACAGGCGTAGTTTTCTTTTTGTTATTGTGTTTAGTAACCAACACTCAGAGCTAGTAGGATCGTAATATGATATCAATTTCAATCGTTCAGACATAGAATATATTTGTTAACCATCTCAAGCTTGTTCACGTAGACGCATACATGAGCGCAGGTAAGACGTATCAAGATTTCTTATCTCATGAAGATGTAAGACTGTTTTCATCATCCACAGTAAATCAAGAGACGCTGTGGGGTCTGACGCAGATGTTCAGGACTCGTATACGATCGTGTACTCTTGTATGTCTCCTTGTCGTAATGATATACTCAGGTATGTCTTATCGGTGTTGTGTTTTTGTTGTCTTGACTCTTTAAATTTACGAGAGATAAGCTCTTACTGATGGTCTAATGCAAATATTATTAACACCAACGAACAGTTAAGCCCAAAGCATGTTCTTAAATATGAAGAAATCAAATAAATTCTGACAGCGAATAAAGTGAAAGTGCAACCACATTTCGAACTTGAGGGCGGAACAAATATTGTGTATTTGGGCACAAACATAAAAAGCACAAAAGACTGCGATGTAGAAACCAGGAGAAAAATTGCAATGGCGACATTGAAACTTGCCCATATTATAAATATTTGGCAAGGTACCAGCAGCATACCTAAACTATGTATAATTAAAACATGCGTATTTCCAGTGGCAATATACGGTATGAGGCAAGGTCATTAAATAAAACAATAGCAAAGAGAATTGCTGCTTTCGAAATGAGATGATAAAGAAGAATTTTACGTATACCGTGGACAGCTAAAGAGACAAATCAATAAACGTTAAGATCAATAAACGTCGAAGGGGGCTGACTCCTTAACAAATCTTAATAAGAAAGCTGATTTTTTTGGGTTCATATAAAGAAACATAACTGATTGGAAAGATTAATAGCTGAAGGCAGAGTTAATGGCAACATGGGATGAAGGCGGCACAGACAACAACTGTGCAGTGACATATCACATTGTTTAAACATGTCTTTAGCTGCGGCATGTTAACTCGCTCAGAATCGCAGAGTATTCAGAGAATGCATAAGGAAGACATGGAAAAGAATATGTCAATGATGATGAGCTGTTATTTCCTTAGTGCAATAGGTGGTTTTTCCCAGAGATTTATTCGTTGTGATGTATGTACAGGTAAATTAGCTTAGGAGTGTTGATTATTTTCTCCGCACACATGACATGTCCATAGGTGCTCAGATCTCCGTATCAGTACATCCCTCATGGTATAACGACTGATATGTTGGTTCACTGCTCTTTTCGAAATCTTTGTTAGTTGTTTTCTGCGGGCCATGCCTATCCACACACCAAAATAGCACAATCTCGATATTGACTCCTGCTCATGTATCTCAAATTCATCTGATCGCTGAAACTCACGAAAATAATGAATATGTCTGCTCGGTCCATAGGAAGACCATCTGTTATGGCAGCGAGACTAGCTAGTTTTATCGGGCAGTTCGCTACCCTCCACACCCGCGTATCCGGACGAAAATATTAGGGTGGAGTTTTCGCAGGCCCACATTTTGCTCACCCTAATGACTCCATCCCTTCCTTATTTGTAACCGCCTGTTTGAACTTTCTGATTTGTATTCATTGAGTCACTTACTATACACGCATGGGAATAGGCTTTCAATTTCAGCCATTTTAGAAACTACGTTTCGGCAAACACTTCCATATATAGTTAGACTGCTTGTTGTTGCTGTAAAGCTTCCACTGGCATCAGGTACTGTTCTTCCTTGTGATCTTGCATTAAGGGCCTATGCGCATCGCTGGTGGTGGATGGACGACCCATCAAATCCTAACCGTTTTAGTTTCTCTAATCAAAACCCTAATCCTTTATGCACAGGTATGTCTTGTCACCGCTGTGTATGTACAGGTATGTTTTGTTGTGGTGTATGCACAGATATGTCTAGTCGCATGGCGTATGTACATGCAGATGGAGTCAGTATATTTCTGGTTATTTCGTAAGTTTTTAAGTCAATAAATATATATATTCCAAGGGAAACTGAAATTAGTTATACATATCATTATTCAAAATCGATACCATTCATTCCGGACGCTATAGACGGAGCGTAGTTTCTGGCACAAGTTGACTCGTGAAGTTGACTTGTATGCTCCGCTAGGTCTGTAAAACATGTATCAATTATTTGTGTTCGTCCGTAGAAGTCTACGATGACCATTCAGCTGAACTGGGATGACGATGTCTGCTGTGTGTCCGACGGTAAATAATTAGTCATATGTGTGCCTGGAAGTGTCTACCACACTCTGAGCTTGTGTGGAAGGTGTATTTGGGACACTGAGCAGCTCTTGCCTTTTTTCTAGCGCGTTTTTGTTGCGAAGCTTGATGTCTGAGATTCTCTGCAGCTGCTGCACCACTCTTGATTGCAATACCAATCTGATCTGTCTTGTGTAAGTTTCTTCCATGAGCCTGTCTATTTTTAAGTGAGCCAGTGATGTCTTAAGAGTGTCTTTAAAACGCTTCTTCTGGCCTTGCGGGAGCCAGTCCGGAGTTCTCAATATAAATACTTATTTTCAATATACGATGATCTGTCATGCGAACATGTGTCCTGCCGATAAATCAATAAATAAATCTTGAGTGAAGAAGTTGAACTTGCTATACGACCATTAAAAAGTGGAAAGAGACAAGGAAAAGATATTATTTTTTAAGAACGAATGGAACACAAAGATATAGAAAGACCAAATATTATTAGAACATGTTGCCAACGCATATGGGAAAACAAAGTGACCTACAACATGGAAAAGAAAGAATTTCAAAATGTGCAAAAATGATATAACTATTTGTCTCACCACTCATTCAAGCAAAATGATGTTAATGATATTGCTAAACACATTAAAACATAGAGTAGAAGATATACTAGCTGAAGAATACGCAGGCTTTCGTAAAAACCGAAGTTCTATAGAGAAAGTTTTCAAAATCAGAATAATCATTGAGAAGCAGCTACAACACTAGCATGGAATATATCATAACTTTATCGATTTCACTAAGGTATTCCATAAAGTGGCAAGAATGTTTATTGAAAATTATATGAAAGTTTAATTTTGACAGAATTATAGCAGAAATTAATGAAGCACTATACAAAGTAGCAAGGTTCGGCAAGATGCTTATTATCACATTGTTATTCTTGGGACACATCTTGCAGGTATACATCTCTAACATATTCTGGTGTGCGTTGGACAATTACAGAGGAAACGGAGAGGAGAATGCAGGCTTTTGAAAATATGTTTACAGATGAATATAGCGCATTCATTATCAATCAATCACGTGACATGCCGATTGGTGTAGTCGATCATGCTTCTCCACAACTCTCTTGTGTTGTTAATTAGCTCAGTTGGTGGCTTATTGTGTTTATTTGTTGCATCAGTGACAGTCCATCCAGAAATGTTTTCTTCCTGTGCCTCTTCTCCCCATGATCTTTCCGGTAATTACTAAATATTCAAGTTTTACTTTCCTCATCAAATGACCTAAAATCTTGATTTTCTGCTTCTAATTTTTGCTATAATTTGTTATTTTACTCCAGCATCTCTGATAAATCTATTAGTATTCTTTGCTGTGTATGACATTTTTCATCATTCTTGAAATCCACATCTCAGTTGCCTCTATTTTATCTAGGGCAATTTTTTTTTACTGTCCATCTTCGCTGCCTTAAAGAAGGATTGGCTCAATATAAATATCCTAACACTGTAATACGTGTATGCATTGATATTACTCCTTGCATATTTATTTTTTTTTTAAAATTTTGATTGTGTCTGTGCTATCCTGTTCTGGATTTCATTGGAGCACCTGCCATCTGATATTAAAATTCCGCATTCATTACATGGAACGTAAAATCAATATCTATATGAGAAACAAAATAAATGCTCTCTCATCTCATGGCAGTGGTGAAACATCGCAATCGTGTGTGTTTTAACCACTTGATGAGGCACAACTTCCTTTCCAAAACTACCCTACATGGAACAGTTGAGGGTGGAAGAAGAGGAGTAAATAAAAAGCAGTATGGATTTATAAATAGTAAAGATAGGTCAGGATTAAGAATCTTCACACTTAAATAAGGAATTGAAAACAGGCAGGCATGGGAAATTTTTCTGTTTATGTTGCCAGTGTGGCATCCCCACGACCATGTAGTGTTATGCATTTGGCAATTATGATGCGGGGAACACCTTCAAAATGGACGAATACTATTCCTTTGTCATACGGTAAATGCTGATGTGTATTTATGAATAAATATAATAATAACACAATGTTAATTTTGTTGTAGTTATTTCAAGTAAAAATAATTTTAAACAAACACTTTCTTCTGATAGAGATTAGTTATACTGGCAGAGCTATTATGCATTCAGATATTCTTCTTCTTCTGCGTTCGTTCTCTAACTCCTGCAGATTAGCAGGATGTAGTCCGGAGAACGGAATGCGTTGTGTCATGGTTTACATCATTGCTGCGATATATACGCCTTTTGGCCTGACACATCCAACTTAAGCATATAAATAAGAGAACATCGCATGGCAAATGGAGTCCAAGGTTAGAAAGATATGTAATAGAATTATAAAAATAGATATTGTTTTTTTTAAATATACTGTTCAGGAAGTTAAAAGATGTAAACAGTAACTAGCATCACACTGCTGGAAGATGTATTGTTTTTTTAATACATACATTTATCAGTTGTACAACATATAAAAAGTAAGCTCTAGATAAGAACTATGTGTGATTTAGATATCTCGTTAGCGTTTCTGAAATTATCATTGAGTGGTACATGGTGCTTCTTTAATTTGTTTGAGATCCCCCTGTTGACACCTGATACAAGTGGAATGGTTTAAACTGCAAAAGCCAGCTAGATTTTATATTAATAAGAATAACCAACAGAAGGAAAATATCGGACTCAAGAGCGATACCAAACATGTGTGTAGGCACCGACCATAAAACAGTAATAGTACCTGCAAATGCAAACAGAAAGAGAAAGAAGAAAGACGACAGCAAAGTTAAAAAACCAACACAAACTAAAATGAACAAGCTTAAGGACGACATGGTACGATGGCAATACACACAAAAAATCACAGAAAAATTCGAAAAACTACCAGTAGATACTACAACAGAAGAAGAATCAATTTTTTTCAAAGACACTATCCCACAAGAAGCAGAAGAATCATGCTGATACAATAACAGCATTGTGAAGAAACCAAAACTAACAGCATGATGGAATGAAGTCAAAAATGGCACAAGAGAAAAGAAACGGAAACATAAGAAATGGGTCAAAAGTAAAAACCAAGTAGATTACATTTTTTTTCTCGTTCACTCCATTGTAACCAGCACGGATATCAGTGTGATTTCCGCCGGGAGCGTGATTACGTTGTGCCACCGTTATGCGCCTTGTAGGCCTAGCACATCCGATTTCGGCATGCCTTGACAATTCGGGTGTGCTACCCTAGCCTGTGACAACCTCCATATCAGTCGCCAGGCACGCGTGTGTGTGGTGACTCTTCGCCCAGATGATGTTTGCTCATGTCTGTCTCGCACGAGGTGTTCCACTGTCTATGAACTTGCCTCGTGTAATTGGACGTACTGTGCCTGTGCCCATCGGGTACTGAACCGTTTCTCATCTGTAAGCCTCGTTCCTTAAGAGGAAGAACTCAACAGAAGAGATGGATCCTTGCTCTTTCGCCCTCTTAGCCGTGGTGCCATTCACGTACATCGTGAACCCCTTGCCCAAGTTCGAGTCTCACACAACACGTTTGAGAGCAAGGCGTTCTCGAGCTGAGTGACCTTGTCCCAATAGCGCCTGAGCCTATCAGGTACGGAACCCTTTCTATCTGCAAGTGTATTTCCGGTATAGGAAAATCTGACAGTAGGGTTGAGCCAGGATTGCCATCTTTGTCCCTTCTTGCATGAGCCTATCGGTTACGGCATCTTTCTCTTTGCGAGCATGTTTCGGGTATAGAAAGACTCGACATTAGAGTTAGGCCAGGTCTTTTTGCTTTGCTGGACGCCCATTATTGGCTATGGGTCTCTGCCTATAAGGAAATCTAGTAACTAGAAGCTCGTCGCGAGCTAACAGAGCTTGTAGTTTCCATTTCCGTAATCGTTTCCACTATGTATTTACAGCGCTGTTCTGTCATTTCATTTTTCCATTGTACTCAGTATGAAATCTATCTGTCTTTCACCAAGCATCCACCTTTTCATGCTTTTTTCATTGTCCGCCCCTCCAATGTTCGGACTGGACTAACTTGCTTCACTGTATGTCGACAGTGTTGCTGGTGGTGTTGCTGGTGGTGTCGGAGATATTGTCTGTCTTATGCATTCAAATCTCTTTCCATCTTCTACCTCCACATTCTCGGACATGATCCCCAAATGATTTGGCCAGAATCAGCTCGAGCTGCCGTTTTCTGTTACCAGGGTGCACCGCGTGAAGGTACATTTGGGATCTTGGTTATCTGCTAACCCTGGGTCCGCCTAGAACAATGCGTTTCCTTTGCACCCCAGTAGATTACATAGAATACAAGACAGCAAAAACAAATGCTAAGAACATCATTAAACCTTCAAAAAATCAACTCATGGAAAGAATATGGAGACATTCTCAATGCAGATTATAAAAATGGACAAAAGATGTTCTACAAATAAATTAAGAGCATGAGAAACATAGAAGATATATATGAACTAACAGAAATAATAAATGACGAAAACGGTAATGCACTATAAGAACCGAAGCAAATAGTAGAAATATGGCAATATTTCAAAGAACTACTAAACCTAAAGAATAGGGTACAATAATAAATACTACAGCAGCAAACCTAGAACGAAATATACTACTATTGGAAATTGAAAATAAACAAAGCGGCAGACTCTGATAACATACAAACAGAACATATCAAAGAAGCAGCAGAGAGCGGGAAAAAATGGCTACATATACTTTTAAATATAATATGGTAGAAACAAGAAACACCAGAAGACTGGAGAAACGCGACAATCATTCCCATATGGAAGAAAAATGGTAGTAAGAGAGATTGCACAAAATACATAGGGATATCCTTACTAAGCCACAGAGGTAAAATGTTTACCAAAATATTAGAACAAAGATTACGATCATACATTGAACCACAACTTAAAAATGAGCTCCACTAAGAACAAAAGCTGTACGGATGCTATCCTTACACAGACAACTAAAAGAAAATGTCACAGAAAACAACGAATTATACATCATATTTTTCGACCAAGAAAAGGCTTTCGACAAAGTAGACAGACAACTATGGAAAACCCTATCAATATACGGAGTACCAGAACATTTAGTCAATATAAGCAATGGCATTTATGCTAATAGCCAATGTGAAATAAGAGCAAATGCAGGAGTGTCCAATAATTTCCAAATCCAATCAGAAGTTCGCCAGAAGTGTGTCCTGTTCCCTTCTCTTTTTATAATATATATCGGTCACATCTGTAAACTGACAAGTACCAACGAAGAAGATATAAAAGACAAATTGAACGAACTACTCTTTGCAGACAACCAGTACTAATAGCGACATCAGAAGAACTATTGCAAGAACATATGAACAGACTCCACACACAATATCAAAAATTCAACATGAACATCAATATTGAAAAGACAGAAATAATAGCAATATCAAAGAAAGAAAGAAAGAAAGAAAGAAATATCACTATCTCGATCTATAATAAAAACCTTAAATAGGTAAACGAGTTCACTTACTTAACAAGCATTACATCGAGTGAAGGGAAAACCAGTAAAGAGATACAAAATAGATGCAACAAAACATACCAGATCTTAGAACAGATGGCACGTTTTTTCAAGAACAAAAATGTATACATAGACGCTAACGTTGCATTAAACAAGGTTATTAATATTCCATCACTGTGCTACCAGTGCCAAACCTGGACAATGACAGGACAAGACAAAAGAAAAATAGAAACATCAGAAATGACATGTCTTCGAGAATACTCGAAGTGTCATTAAGAGATAGAATTAGAAAGGATAACATCAGATAACCGAAACAATACCAGTATTGGAACACATCAAAAGACAACAGATCAAGTGGTTTTCACACACTTCCAGACTACCTACAGATAGCATGCCACAAATGGCCATGACACATAGACATTACGGCTATAAAGCCCTAGGCAGACCATGTAAAAGATGGAACACAGAAATCAAAGAAACCACAGGAACAAGATTACAAACAGCACACAAGGTCATCTCCAGAGAACTCTTCTACCCCTGACGCCGCAAAACAAACAATGGCCACGTCGTATAGATAGATTGATTGAGATCTCCAGGAATTGCAAGCGATTAGCTCTTACTTCCTATGAGTAGTGGGGGGGGGGTTTCTGAGCTTTCTTTTATACCAGGAGACTTCATCTTTCGGCTTAGTGCAATACCTATTCCACTGAGCCTTCTACTCAGAGGTGTATATGTCACGAGATGACCTGATAGTATGCCCGCACCACCCAATATGAATCTTACGACGAGACGCTTCGCAGCCAGTGAACTATTCCTAGTGTAGAAAGAACATTCCATTACTATTCTTAGTGTTAATAGGTCCCAAAACTAGTTACTTTCTGTTTGAGCCGTGCTGGGCGTTGACCACAGTCGAAATTAGACCCAGGATTAATGCACCTTCCTAGACGAGGTACTGCTTTGCCAAACCAGTATGGGATCTCGGATTTGACCTGTGCATTTCTAACGCACGAGCCTCGTCCAGTTGTGTTGGTCTTCTAATTCATCGCCAGAATTGGTCTGTGTTGTTTCTTTTACACATTATCATTATGCATATCACCCAAAGAAGTAAGTAGATTGCTCCTATCTCGGACGAGGAGTTTCGCAGTGGGCCCTTGGGTACAGCATTCTCTCTGTATGAGCCGTGTTAGGCACCTGCTTTAGTCGAATTGGGCTAGGTTTGCAGTGTCCTCAATGGCATGGATTCTCCCTCAATGTTTCCTATACTGTCAAGAGTCCGAGTTTCAATACTTCTTCGGTCAGAAATTAGAATAATGCGCTCCCCGACATTTGTTTAATGCTTGTCCTGTGTTCCATTGAGAGTTGTATTCAAAGCTTTTTTTCTACCTAGTAGTGCATGTTCAGTTTGTGTATCCAATACCCGAGTCATGACTCCTACTTTGAATGGAATCAATTATTGTGGCACATTTCGGCTAATGTGCGTTTTCAAGCAGGAGCAGCACGCCCGATAGTAGTCTCGCGATGGACATGTGTCACTTCATTGCCACTATATCGATTCACATACACGTCGATACCCTCTAATGTTTCCTTTTCCATACGCAATGAGTACTCATATAATCACCATATCTTAGCGGGATGTACCTATATCGGGACATCGACATTGGCTGCCCCTCCATTTTTCTGCATTCTTGGTTTACCTAGACGGAATGCACAGATGCCGTACGTTAATATGTGCCGACAGTGCTGCTGTGCGCGTTTGCGTAAAGGTCTCGGAGATATTGCTTGTCTCGTTGCAGACAATTTGTATTTCTTTTATAGCCTACATCTACGGACACGAGTCTAAACGTGTTGGCCAGAAAGACAACAAGAACAGATGTCTTTTTATTTCCAGGGTGCACCACGGGGAGGTAATTTTAGGATCATGGTTATCTGCTAACCCTGGGCCCGCTGATAGCAATGCGGAACCCTTTGCACCCCAAGTGGTACAGCGATCAGCAATCCCCCACCCACTGTGGGTAGTCGTAGAGTATGGGCTTCACTAAATTATATATATATATATATATATATATATATATATATATATATATATATATATATATATATATATATATATATATATATATATATATATATATATATATATATATATATATATATATATATATATATATATATATATATACACATGAGCATGCAGATAAAAGATTAAAGAACATTATAGAAGCTGCTCTAAAGTCTAATATAAAATGGGAACTGTCCTATTATGTAAATTATAAACTCACTGACAGTTATACCATATATAATAGTAACCATATATCTACTAGCTTGCAGTAGTAACACATATCCGTTGATAATACCCTCATATGTTGGTTACTAGTTTTATTGCTTGCAATAAGTTGTTAATCTTTCAGTCTGCCATGAAAGTCACAGTTTGTGTGGTATTGTCAGGCATTTACGACACACCATTTTAATTCCTCTGTATTGTATTCAGTATGTGCGGGTACGTAAAGTTGCACTTTTTCTCGACATGGCGACTTTAAAGAAAGGCTATACACGCGTAGAGTTTCATGACATGGAGACGATGAAAAAAGGCTGTACAAGTGTTGAGTTTCACGACATGGAGACGATGAAAAAAGGCTGTACAAGTGTTGAGTTTCAGGACATGGAGACGATGATAAAAGGCTGTACAGTCATCCGTCAGTTAACGCGGTTAATAGTGACCAGAACCGGCCGCAATAAGTGAAAAACCGTGAAGTAGTGTCATCCTCTCATTTTTAACACACGTACATTTTTTGTGCATGCATAATATCAATAAGTGTATATGAAACCATATAAGTACATATGTTATCATTAGAACATTAAAGAATAGTTTCAAACATGTAAATAAAATATTAATAGTATAAATAACATACATAAAATAATGTATAAATAATATAAATATGATACGTGTGTGTGTAACATACGTAGATGTAACTAAAGTGTGTATACTGTAAATATGTTTCTAGAAATCCGAGATGTACTGAGGCCGCGATAAATGAACCGCGAAGTAGATAACTATACAAGCCTAGTGTTTCATGACATGGAGACGATGAAGAAAGGTTGTAGAATCGTAGAGGATTGACTTCATTATACTCAGGTTACCTCATCATACAGAATAGTTTGGATGTAGTGGTTTTCGTGACACTATTTACTTTCACTTTCAGTATTCTGTCATTACATTCTGAATGATCCAGATACGCACTGGGATCCGGACCCAGTAATTTAACCGTCAAAGTATTGTTTTTTAAACATATAGGCCTAGTTGACTTTGACATTCGAAATGAAAGAGGTGAATTCTAGTGGGCGAGGCTAGAAGTAATAACATGATACAAGGAAATGTATGGTTCTATCACAATCATAGATGACTATCGACAAGGAGAAGCCAGATAAGAAGACTCTTGTCAGATAGATATTATGATCAATGTACGATTTCAAAACTCGACCAAGCGCAGAATAGCAACCATGTTAATGTGTTCAGAAGAACATTTATGAATGAATTCAAATAAACAGGCATAAATGCACAAGACCTGCAATCCCTAGCAACTGACCGACAGGCATGGAGAACTATGACATCCGCACTATGTGTCAAATTTGGCAAAACACCAACTGACTCACTAATGTTGCGGGAAAGTTAATTATAAGATTAAAAAGATTAAGAACTACCAGCATAGATAACATCTCAAATGTAAATATATTAACTTAGTGTTGACAGTAATTTAGGAGCATTTCACTTAAAATACAATTGGGTGTAAAACAAGGATGTGTAATGTCACCAGATCATTTCTCCCTTTATACAGAAGATATGTGAACTATAGAAATCATGCCAGGAATAGCAGCTAGAGGTTACAAATCTGAGAAATTGGAGATATTCTGTTGATGCAGTGATTGTAGGGAGCGATCACGCATTACAAGCCTTGTTAAGCAAGCATTGTCTATTGTCTTTCCCCAGGTGGTTTGCTGTTCACTCTTGCCGTTAAGCGTATGAGCTCGTGCTTCAAGGTCACATATGTCGCCTCGGCTGTGCTGTGACCGTGTTTGTTCAAGATGTTCCTGACGTTTATCATAGCTGAAGGAATCATGGCTGTTTCAAAGAAATATATGCCACTAACATGCAGTATTAATATCAATGATGTAAAATTAAATCAAATTTAAAAAGTCACATTTCTTGGCACCATTTTAACATCGGATGAAGGTGCCCCATTGATATACAGAGCAGGATAACACATACCAAATATCAGCATTTAAAAAATTAGAAACGTTTTAGACAATGATGTACTATAAATGAATATGCGAATTAGAATGCTAGGATATTATGTCGAATCGATTTTTCATTTTATTTCATCGACGTGAAGCATGGACATTAACAGAAAAATGTATAACTAGTTGTAGGCTACTGTATGTGTTTTAGAGGAATGTTAAAAATTCCATAGACAGCCAATAAAACTAATGTAGAAGTCCTCAGAGATGCTGCAGTGAAAATGTAATTGACACATTCAAATAATATGAAATTAAGATTCATAAGGTCTGTTATGAATAGATGAAATCTTGAACATTAATTAACCACTGGAAAGATCAAGTTGATAAGAGACGGAGGAAATCAAAGAAAGAAGTAGCGTAGTGGCACTGTGGTTGTCACTGTGGCACGAGAGAATGTCACCAACTTAACGTAATAACAATACAAAAGACAGATAGTTGTGGAGAAACATGATGGCCAACGCTATTCAACATGGTATTTATTTCATTGATATACATCATGCATAAATAATCAACATAATTCTAGTCATTTAAGTGATACTCTTTGATTTATCTCTGCAGGTTTTCAGTTTGTCTATTCGCCTGTGGTGATAAACATTGTAAGTATAAATATCCGTGTGTGAGTACAATCGTACCAGTTCATTTAAAATGAACATTCTATGTAATATGCCCGACTGAGCACACAACATGTACAGCTTAACAATCACCTGAACAGAATACAACCACAACACACTGCAAAATGGCGGCTGTGTACTCATCCCTATGAAACTGTTGACCACCACCTTTTTGAATGTCCAGCACTGGATGGTGTCAGGAAAATGTTTCTCCCTCCAGGGCCAGATAAATGGAACACATTATATGGAACAAAACAACAGCTCACAAACACATGCATATACCACACAATGGCATTGGATCAAAGGGCATGAGCTCATAGACCGCTGGATCAGTAACCAACCAACCATGTAATATGCATATTGAATATATTCAAATAGTCTATGTCAACCTTTAAACTATGTTCAAATAGATAGTCTATGTCAACTATTAAGGCAGCAAAAAAAAAAAAGGCGTACGTGAAGTCAGAGTACAGAAGGAGGGATGATGGTCTAGGGTTACAGATGGGTGTATACAGAATTAATGTTATGTGCAGATATATTGGGACGCTGCTCATCATAAATATGTGATGTTATATAATGTATGTTTAAGTATATGTAAATATCTTAATAGTTAAAATTATATTAAACAAATACAATTATTATAATACTTAAAAGTATCAAAATATATTAATAAATATATGAATAAATACATTAAACAAATAAAATTAGTATAATACTTTAAAGCATCTAAATATATGAATTAACGGCAATTTGGAGGGATGTGTGAATTAATGGACTTATTGGAGGGATGTGTGACTTAATGGGCAGTTGGAGGGATGTGTTCAGTGATGGATAGTTTGATATGTTAATTAATGGGCAGTTAGAGGGATATATGCAGTTATTGTACATTTCTTGTATGTGTGAATTGATAAATTTAGTGTAAATTAATGGACAGTTGTAGGGATATGTGAATTAATAGAACGTTGAGAGCTACGTGAATTTATAGAATTTGTCAATGTTTACTGCGCCGAAGTGAAATGTGTAGGGACACTGGCGCAAATAAAACGACGACACAACAAGATTCGGTTCTATGAACTACATCCTGTTGTATATATTTTGGTGTCATTGTCCTGCTATGAAAGAGATCCGATGTGAGTTTGAGAACAAATGGGAAAAATATGTTTACACCAGAAATGTTTACTATAATAGTTCAATAAAAAATGTTTATACCAGAAATGTTTACTATAATAGTGCAATAAAAATGTTTATACCAGAAACGTTTACTATAATAGTGCAATATATATATATATATATATATATATATATATATATATATATATATATATATATATATATATATATTGACCTTTTACTCCACAGTGTCCAGATCCAATCAAAGGCAAAGCATTTTATGCTCAAAATGAAGATGACAACATGACAATAGTTACAATGTACCTTAATCTAGGAACTCATTCGCAAACCTCATTTTTGTTGTTTTCTAAACATACATATTCCACATATATATACAAATCATGGTTGCTATCATGGGGGAAACTCCAAAATAAAGTCATCGCCTTTTTTGACGATGATGAATTCATCCAGCAGTTTCGGTGAGTAATCAATTTTGCTATCTTGCCACTTGTTATTCGAGAATATCACTTGTTATTCGAGAATATCACTTGTTATTCGAGAATATGTCATGGTTGACATTTAAAAAAATATTGCTTACATTTTTTAAACTAGACTCCTCCGTCATTGATAGAATGAAAGGCACATAATAGATTACAAATTTATCAGAAAATATGGAGGTATTTATCTTGTCCTTAAAGGAAACACAATTACCTTAGTTGCAGTGGATTTAAATAAGGCGGCAAATTTTTAATGCCGGCTTAATCTGAAATATCTTTGTATAATAGTTGCCAGAATTATGTAGAACTACCGTCTGTTCAGTAGCAGAGTTGTTGTAGCTCGTCCGAGACTCTCCCAGTAAAGACATCTGCATAGAAACTTAACACTTCATTCGTGACGTTTTTGATTATTGTCGTGATTTTAGTTGGTCACTAGTTATATACATAGAATCGCATGCCAAAAAAGCCATGGAAGAACAGCGAAATGTACAGCAATAATCCAAATCTGTCTTTTCAGATCATATTTGCCTTTTTGTACTCAAATCTTTGTGCTGGTGACCAATCATGGTTGATCTCGTACACTCAACTTATGGGATTAAGTCATGGTTCACATGCCGATTATTCATAATGTACTAATATGATTAGGTGTTATATTGTTGCCTCGCCTCAAACATTCAACAATAGTTAAATATCAATAATCTGTACATGATATACTTCAATTTGTATATACCCAAATCTACAGTGAAATTACTGTGACTATAAACTTGCATCCACATAGTACATGTACCAATAACGTTAAAGTAATACAACCACATTTATTGACTCATAATTTCTTCTGCACCCATTTTAACAGTACAATATGTATGTCTCTACGTGATTTAAGTCATTAAAACGTAAATACTCTGTTGCCAATGTATACTAAAACGGCAATTCTTTCCACTTACGGCTCTGTGCATCAAGCTTTGGACAATCCATAAATTATGACATAAATAATTTGGCGAGGTTTAACCTCACCCCTCCACCACCCCAAACATCTTGTCAACAATTGTCAAGAATTCTCCATCTTCTTTTTCTTAATTATGTCAATTTTGTTTTTACCCCCACCCTCTCCTTCCCTAACCGGACGAAAACAGTGCATGATTTGTTTACATTTTTAGATACATGTTTCAAAATGGAACAATTGTAGTTGATGCATAAAAAAGGTATTATTTTATTATTATTTAATTTAAAAGTTATTAATTACGTCAGTTTCTGTCAACCCTCCTCCTCCCCTTAACAACTGTCAAACGTTTTTGAGGCCCACCTCCTTCCCCCTCAATTCTTTGCGTAATTTATAGATAGTCCCTAATCGATGGAATTTATGGACAGCCTCTAATCGATGCAATTTATGGAACCTCCTAATCGATGCAATTTATAGACAACCCCTAATCGATGCAATTTATAGACAACCCCTAATCGATGCAATTTATAGACAACCCCTAATCGATGCAATTTATGGACACCTCCTAATCGATGCAATTTATAGACAACCCCTAATCGATGCAATTTATAGACAACCCCTAATCGATGCAATTTATAGACAACTCCTAATCGATGCAATTTATGGACATCCTTTAAATGGTGCAATTTATGGACAGCCCCTAATCGATGCAATGTTTGGACATCCCTTAATTTAATTGGTGCCATTTGTAAACAGTCCTAATGGGTGCAATTTATGGACATCCCTAATTGTGTGATTTAAAGATAAGCCTTAATGGTTACAATGAGCACACATGGTCTTCACGTTGTTTAGTTTGTGCATGGCAAAATTATGTACATGATTGCATTAATGAACAGTCACGTGTCAATTGGAATATGCTTTTCTAAATGTATCTTACACATTAAATGAACTCATAGTTCGCCATATTCTATGGTATAACCAAAGAATAAATACATTAACAGATTTGAAAAATAAGCAATTACATTTCATGTGTTAATGTTTACATCACTGTGGTGTGACTATTTAATTAGTATAAGTTATGATAGGGTGACCAGATTCCCCATTTCTTCTGGGACTGTCACCTTTTTTGAGGTTGTTGTCCCATTGTCCCAATGCAACTCAAAGGGGACGGTAAATTGTCATATTTTCCCATTTCAGTCCCGTTTATCCCTTTTTTATAAGTGTGCCATGACCGTAGCATTTCTTGAAGTATTGAACGTTATAATTTTTTTCAATTTTAGCTCATGTCATATCGAATATTTGCACAAATGGAAGATTACCCTCTGTTATACAAAACATATTCTCGACAGTTACCGTTCTTTATGGACATGATACTTACATAACACTCTTCTGAAGTCAATAGTTTTAGGCGCTAAATCTCCTGCATGATGCCGAAAAGAAAGTTCAGTTTCAGTAACAACATCAAAGAGAAATATCCCTTCTTAAAATAAGACGCCATACTAGGCAGGGCGCAAAATACTGTGGGTCATTCCGTGTTTTCCATTGACAATGGAGTTCGTTATAATGTAAAACAGCACTTGGAGATGCAGAAACACACAATGGAAGTCGCTGCTAGCAATTCAAGCCAAGGTGTTGCATCAGTTTTTACAGGAGATGAGACAGGGCAGTTAACTGATGAAAGTAAGCGTTTAGCAGCCCAGGAAACTCTGTTTGCATTTTATGCAGTGAAACATAACCTTTCCATGAGATCAATGGAATGTACGTCTGCAATAGTTAGAAATGTATTTGAAAAGAAATTTACATGTGGACGAACAAAGTGCAAATCAATTCTAATAAATGTCCTAGCAACTTTTGTAATGATATAGAATTAAAATAAGCAAAAAACATTTCAGTTATGGTGGACACATCAAACCGCAGGGATTTGAGTTGAAGCATGCTCTTGTTAGGCACTTTATTCCGGATAAAAGCATTCACATCAAGGTGACTGAGTTTCAGAACATAACTGGGGAAACAGCGGAACTGCTCGCAGATCACATCTTGAACATTTTCCAGAAATATCAATTGACAGAAAAGGTTATTGCATTTTCTAGTGATAATTGTAACACCAACTTCGGTGGATACAAAAGAATGGGTTCCAATAATGTACTAGCAAGACTCGATAAAGTCTTTAAAAAGCAGCGTTCATGGTATTGGTTGTGCTGCTCACATTATCCACAATGGTGTTCAGACAAGTGCTGATATGTAAACAATTGTAAACAATGTTTTTCAGTCTTTTCATATTTACTCGGTGAGAATAGAGGAATTGAAGAATGTATGTGAATATCTAGAAATAGAATACAAACGTGTTCTTGAAAGTGTGAAAACTAGATGGCTATCATTACTGCCAGCTGCGAGTAGGGTTATTGATATGTATGATGGACTCAAGTCCAATTTTCTGTCACAAGATAAATGTCTTTCACTACTGAAAGACATTTTTAATGATCAGAATTCATTACTTTGGCTCCATTTTCTCCAAAGCCAACTGAAAATATTCTCTGCAACAGAAATGAAAATAGATGAGAATAATATTTTGGGAACTGAACTGACAGAAGAACTAGACGTGTTGAGACAGAAGAACTAGACGTGTTGAGACAGAAAATAATGACCAGAAAAATGAAACATTTTTAAACACTCAAAATGACATCAATTATTTCTAAACTTAAACATGAGGGTTATTTTGATGACCAATTGTTGTTGAATATCACATATGTATTCTACAATACTTTTCTAGAATATTTAAATAAGTGAATTTACCATTTCCAACCTATGAAAACATTTCATCGGATTAAGCTGGATACTATGTTGGGCTGATGTCTCAATATGTTTTAATAGCCATCAGACTTTGTTAACAATACCCTGAATATTATTGATGAAGATGAAATATTCAACGAAATAAACCACATAAATGATGTTATGAACAGCAGGATGGAAGAATGGAAGGACACAAACGCTGAAGCGTATACACAGTGGTGTATCGTTTTTGAAGTGCTACAGGAAAAAAACATTCAGTACAAAAACATAGTACTAGTTGTTGGATTTGTTATGGCAATTTCACGAACCAACGCAGCTGTGGAAAGATGTTTTTCACTGTTAAGTTCTTTGTAGACAGATGAAAAGAACTGTTTAATCACTAAGACGGTGAAGGCAATGATAGTTATAAAGACACACTTTTTCTTCTTCTTTTGGTCACTTGAAACATGTCTATATCTGTAATTCTGTCTCCTTAATAAAACTCACTTTATTCTGTAGTTCATACAGTGTCCCATAGAGCTTTGATTCCAGTGTTGTTTCCTCTGGCCAGTATGTCTGCCTTAGCGTTTCATTCTCAGAACACTCTTGAAGTATATGTTTGGCACTCTGTGCTGCCTGTCCACATGTACACATGGCAGTGTTGCCAATCTTGAACTTTGTATACATGTGACTGCGGAGTCGGTTGTGTCCTGTTCTGAGACGTAGAATTATAACTTGTTCTGATCTGTTCATAATGTGATAGTCATCTTGTGTTGGTGTTTGTGGCTTTCTTATTGACTTGATCATCTGTTTTTTCTGATGGTAGGTGATTGGTATATCTGGTTGGTCTTTGGCAGCACCTTCCTTAGCCAGTTGGTCTGCTTTTTCATTTCCTGGTATTCCACAGTGAGAGGGTATCCACTGCATGGTTACGACAATTCGCTAAGTAGTTTTTTCAAGTCTGTTAGTTTTCCAGACTGGAGAGCTTGAAGCACTGACCTTGCATCTGTCAGGAATACCGCAGGCTGTAGGCCAGAGTTGGAGTTCAGCAGTTTTTTAGCTGCCAAACTGATTGCCTGGATTTCTGCATCATAATTAGAGACACTTTAAGACTGTTTCATGCACAGAATTTCATGAGTGTATCTCTAGAGATGAGGAACTTTTTGAAAAAAATCAGTTCTTCACATAAATATGTGAATAATGATATTGATACATTGTAGTGCAGTTCTTAGTCATGTGGACAGGTCTTATTTCTGTAAGTTATTATATCTATGCCTATAGTCTATAATATACAAGTGTCGTATATTTTGCAAGAAATAATTGTCTGAAATATTTTTTTAATGTTAAAGATAATGCGACAACTCTATAATACACCTCTGTTATATATTATAACTTGTTTAAATATGTTATATACTAATTTCATACTATTGAACTTTATGCTGCGCCTCCCCTTTTTGTCCTCGTTTTTAAGGCTGAAAAAAGTGGAAATGCCCTTTTTTGGGCCTAGGAAATCTGGTCACCCTAAGTTAGGACATATCAATAATGACATTGATGTGCATAAATTATTACATAATTTTTCCAATGCTATAATTTCTTTCAGGAACATAAGATTGCATTTGCCAGAATCCTACACAAAAATTATCAAGATTAGCAAGAATCAGCTACCAGCATTTCGTCACAAAGATAAAATAGAAGAAATTATTGCCAATCCTTCATTTGGTACTACTTATCCGGCGATATATACGTGTACCATGAATGCAAAATATGATGTCTTAGACCTAGCATTGAAAGATGGATTTGTCAAATCCAATTATTTAGCATGGATGGATATAGGATTATGGAGGCAAGTAAATTTTGTAAATCATTCGTAAAAACTGAGAACTGAATTTGTTATTTACTTTCTTATTTGTTTATTTCACTCTTGTGTTGGAGGGGACCTGAAACGGGATAAAATACCGTTGGCACTGTGACCTGCCATGCATGTTGTAAAAGATTATAAAGAATGTCTTAACGGTGGGATTGCTGTCCCATCCTATACGTAGTTAAAATGATTCAGAATTACATAATCGATATGATGCCACTGTGTTTATCGTGGGTGCATCCATGCAGTCTTATTACGGTGAGGTAGTTGGACAGTGGTGGAGATGAATAGGTTAAATGTGCATGTTTCGAGCCGTAGCTGTCCATAGATATTGCATTTGTCAAAGCCATGCCTCCCCAGCACACCATCCCAGAACGTCAGCCCAAACCCACTCGTGCGTAAAAGTCATCAAAGATGATGAGTATGTCGGATTTGGGGGGTCTCCTGTAAAAAATTTTAAATCATCATATACATTTTTCTTTCTGGTTTCGGGGTTCGTCTTAGTCTGGGCATACACGCTAACGAATGTAGCATGCCGTATTTTAGAAAGTGAAAGGGAACAGTCATCCGCCGATAACTAATACCTTTGAAAGTCTATTTATTTCTCTAAGCTAGCTTTAATTGCAAAGCCAACTCCAGCTTCGCGTTTCACTTCTTTCCATTTCTGCAAATCCAGAAATAATAATATCCATCGCCTTGATCCACAAGTTCACCTTCCTCAGATAGTCGTGTCTCCTTGAGGGCAGCCATGTCAATTTTGTACTATGCTAGCTCTTTCGCTTTAAATGCGGTACGTCTTTCTGGCCGTGCGACCTCCATGTGGTCCAGTAGGGTGCGTACATTACATGCGCCAAGTGTAAGTGGAATGACATTAGTTTTTGACACACAAAAAAACAAAACTAATACAGATACTAACCAAGTTGGAACTACTCAGAGCAGACATGATTATATTCTGATCTATGAGTGATTCAATCTTCAGTGATGTGTATGAGTGATTCAATCTTCAGTGATGTGTATGAGTGATTCAATCTTCAGTGATGTGTATGAGTGATTCAATCTTCAGTGATGTGTATGAGTGATTCAATCTTCAGTGATGTGGATGAGTGTTTCAATCTTCAGTGATGTGTATGAGTGATTCAATCTTCAGTGATGTGTATGAGTGATTCAATCTTCAGTGATGTGTATGAGTGATTCAATCTTCAGTGATGTGGATGAGTGTTTCAATCTTCAGTGATGTGTATGAGTGTTTCAATCTTCAGTGATGTGTATGAGTGATTCAATCTTCAGTGATGTGTATGAGTGATTCAATCTTCAGTGATGTGTATGAGTGTTTCAATCTTCAGTGATGTGGATGAGTGTTTCAATCTTCAGTGATGTGGATGAGTGTTTCAATCTTCAGTGATGTGGATGAGTGTTTCAATCTTCAGTGATGTGTATGAGTGTTTCAATCTTCAGTGATGTGGATGAGTGTTTCAATCTTCAGTGATGTGGATGAGTGTTTCAATCTTCAGTGATGTGGATGAGTGTTTCAATCTTCAGTGATGTGGATGAGTGTTTCAATCTTCAGTGATGTGTATGAGTGTTTCAATCTTCAGTGATGTGTATGAGTGATTCAATCTTCAGTGATGTGTATGAGTGATTCAATCTTCAGTGATGTGTATGAGTGATTCAATCTTCAGTGATGTGAATGAGTGATTCAATCTTCAGTGATGTGGATGAGTGTTTCAACTAGACACTACTGTTGTCTGCACATGATTTTCTTTTCCTCTGATTATTCCACCTTCAACTGTTTTCTTCAAGATTGTTTTTTAACAGGAACTCTGTATTAATGTTCAAACCATCTACATTTTCATCAGTTGACTATTGAGTGTAGTGATTGTTGTGAATGTGTGAGATTCCTATTAGAAATGAACAAGTTTTTCTATAGCACTTCTATACAAAAGGCTTGTCTGCAGTGAGTGTCCAACTCTTACAATCATACAGTGTAACAGAAAGCACTAGTGAATTATAAATTAGGTCCATGCTCCAACACTGATGTCACTTGCTGTTATCACATTTAGTTTTGACACAGCAACTAAGAACATCTCCAGCCTTTCTTTAATTTAACTTTGTATTTTCCATCACTGTATATGCAGAATCTTAGAATTTTGAAAGTATTAACTTCTTCAAGTTTGCCCATGTATAATTATGTCCATTCCGTATTTGTTGGTAACGTTTTCCAACTTTGTTGTTAACTCTTGTATTTATTTACTGATGGGCTGTTATAGTTCTTGATAATACACTTTCTTGATATGTATTGTCTCCTCTTTCATATGTGTTCTAAAACTCCTGCAGATTGGCATGATTGAGTCCAGAGAGCAAAATGTTTTTTTGGCATGAGTTACAGCTTGGCTGCAGTGTTTGCACTTGTCAGTGAAGAACATCCAGCTTCAGCATGCCATTTGCTGTCACTTGAACGTTCTACAGGATGGAGAAGCTATTACCACTTCCAAGTTTCCCTAGTTGCTTCTTATGCCATGCATGACAAGTGTTACTATCCTTGTGGCCCCTTCTATATGTTTTGATTACTATCACTTGTGAATATTTTTATTTAATACTAGATATTGCCTGCATGATGATATCAAAGCAGACAACAAACTTAAGAGAACTGAGAAAAGCGGTTTGCAATATTAGTGAATTCATATATTAGTGAATTCATATATTAGTGAATTCATATATTAGTGAATTCATATATTAGTGAATTCATGAGTATTATGTATTTATGGCATTTTAATTCATAGTTGAAACCATAAAGCAGGTGAGTTATTTTGTGTTTTCTTTCCTGCAACTTCTGTGACTATGTTTACACAAAATATCATAATCTCACTTATGAAATCTCATGTTATGAAACAGTGTTGCTATTCTTTGTTCCTCTTTGGGGCCCTCGTCAAGGTGGCCATATATGTTCTATCTGTAGTATTGATGTTGTCGCAGTCTATTTGTTCATTCTTTTAATCTTATGAATGCAGTTTATGTGTTGTCTTGGTCTTTCTTGTTTGCTATTCCTTGCACTTTTACTTATGGAATAGGTATGGATGTTCCAATCTTGTTCCCATTATTATACAAGGAACAGTTGAGGGTGGAAGGAGAAGTAGACAAACAAAATCATTGATTGATAACATCAAGTAATGGTCTGGACATGATTTTTTTCAACATTCCTCTGAATGGCTGAGGATAGAGATGTTTGGAGGAATTTTTATAGTGATACCTCCAGTGTTGCATCAATATGACCCTGATATCTCCAATGTGGCACCACTACAACCCTGATGGGCTACAAGTTTATAGATAGATATATCAACAGTAGTGATAGGTCGAGTGGGGGAATCCTACCATCTGGGATATATCCTACATGATCTTTATACTAGGCCTACATACCCGGGCTTGGCCATGGAGAGGTCACTAGCAACATCAAGAATGAGACATTATTTGCCTCACAGCATCATGGAAACACACCAGGCTCAATTAGTTGATCTGTTTATGACTATCCAAAATAAATACAATAGAATCCTTACCACCAGAAATATTATAGCACAGACTGTGACTTCGATCGCTATAATGCAGATTGTGACTTCGATCGCTCTAGTGCAGATTGTGACTTCGATCGCTCTAATGCAGACTGTGACTTCTATAGAACTGTCAATTCTATAAAATTCATTAGAGACTGTCACTGATAAATTAGTCTTTACAGCTGTAGCAGTTTCTTCTTGCCCACATGACAAACATGTTCAGTTAACAACACATATGGCCTCCCATCACCAATGAATGAGTGATAGTTAATTAGTGCATAGTATTGTTTATCTATTGTCCCAATTTGTTGAAATCATGTGTAATATTGTATATCTATAGGAAGCTAAATGAAGATGACCCACCTTACACACTGAAGATTCCACCAGACTTCAACTCTTCAAAGATTGGCTTCTCAGAAGTTACACCACACAGCTGGTCATCTGATCTCAGTCCCTTAGAAATTTACAAGGAAAATATTGTGTGGGTAGCAGGTGGATTTGTCTTAGGAACTAAGCAGGTAACATACGCTTGCAAGCTGATTTGATATTAACTTAAATATCCCTTTGTCTCATGAGAAAAAACAGTAATAAACAGTGATTGGTTGTTGTTTCAATACTCAGGCATTACAAACATTTAATTCATACTTCCTATGTGCAATGTGTTGCTTTCTCAAACATTTAATTCTTTCTTCATATGTGCAATGTGATACTTTCTCCAGAGATTCATTTAATACCTGGAAGACATCAACTGTCAGGGGTGCCAATAGGATGCGTTCTCCTATGATTCATTTAACACTTGGAAGACTCCAACTTTTTGGGGTGCCCAATGTTCAGAGAATGTCTTCTACTCAGATGGGACAAATTCTAGAGGTTTCGTGGCTTTATTATTTTTTCTAAACATGCAGAGTTGGACTTATAAGCTTCAGCTCCCTTTTCAATCATCTTTTCATGACAAAGGTATCCATAGCAACCAATCTCTAAGTCATATAGCTATCTTTAATGACATCCAGTTTTGCATTTCCAACCTTCCAAGGGGGCTTTATAATTCTACAGGATTAGCAAGTTTATCTGATTCTGGACTTTCCCTGGAAATTGTCATGTCCTGCACAGAATTTTCACCACATCCGGTGTGCCAGTCGCAGTTGTATGTGTTGGGCTATTGGCACAAATAGAAAAAGTGAAACAATGCATTTCCTTCCCCTATAATACATCCTATTGGAAATCTAGTAGAATCATCCTGCTAGAGGGAGATCACTGTGTAGTGGATGATCTCATTTTAAATTATCTCCAGTCTCACAATCTGTGTTTGACTGGCAGTGATAGTGGCACCTGTATATTCAATGACATGGGGAGGGGAGACTTGTGTAGGACTAAAAGCTGTGAGTAATCCTATCTAATTTTATTATCAGCCACTGCCATCACTCTCAGATTTGTACTTTCAGCCACTGCCATCACTCTCAGATTTGTACTTTCAGCCACTGCCATCACTCTCAGATTTGTACTTTCAGCCACTGCCATCACTCTCAGATTTGTACTTTCAGCCACTGCCATCACTCTCAGATTTGTACTTTCAGCCACTGCCATCACTCTCAGATTTGTACTTTCAGCCACTGCCATC
Source organism: Meghimatium bilineatum (assembly GCA_034231615.1). Lineage (NCBI taxonomy): Eukaryota > Metazoa > Mollusca > Gastropoda > Stylommatophora > Philomycidae > Meghimatium > Meghimatium bilineatum. The sequence continues at coordinate 99,480,372 of CM067299.1, forward strand.
ACTCTCAGATTTGTACTTTCAGCCGCTGCCATCACTCTCAGATTTGTACTTTCAGCCACTGCCATCACTCTCAGATTTGTACTTTCAGCCACTGCCATCACTCTCAGATTTGTACTTTCAGCCACTGCCATCACTCTCAGATTTGTACTTTCAGCCGCTGCCATCACTCTCAGATTTGTACTTTCAGCCACTGCCATCACTCTCAGATTTGTTGAAAAAAGCATGTGTTGAGATTGGAGTATGATGACTAACATCTATAGATTAATGCAGTTCCATATTCATCTAACACATAAACATTTGACATATCAACACAAGAACATTTGTTATTGAAAATGTGTTTAGTATAGGGGTTGTATAAGTGTTCAGAGTGTACAGTACAAGAAAGTTTATTTGTTATGCTTATCAATAGAAGGTAGTACTGCTAGTAGACTGACACACTATCACTGACGGATTAAATATCCTACATTATTTCACTCGGGCACGCTTGTTGTGGTGTATTCATTTCTATTTGTGGTATTTTTATATTTGTATGTTATGTGCATATCTTGAAAAAGGCCATTTGGTCCAAAACATCGATTATGTCCTGTGTATTGTCATTTGTATGATTATATTCTGTGTTTTGTAGTGTATACCATATTAATTCATGAAGACATCTGTCAGTGATAGTGTGTCAGTCGTCATCAAGTAGAACTCCATTACATGTCTTCCACGTGAGTATTATTTTGTTATGCTTACTGAAGTAACATTATATTTCTTTAAATTATCCAGGTCATATCTGAATTTATCACAGCTTACAGAAAGACTTCAGACATTCTTCTCAGCCGGGGATTAGCTGACACTGATCAGCAAGTCATTACTTCTATGTATTCACCTGAAATGGCAGGAAACCAGAAAGTGGAGATCATGACATATGCCTGCCCCAGGGGTTCTTTTGGACTGTTTGGCTACTCTTACCTGTATTTTTGTTTACCATATATTTGCAGAGCTAGTGCTGAATGTAAAAGTGGAAATATTGCTGAAGATGACCATCTAGTTATGCACAGAATGCATTCAACATACACATAATAGTTTAATTTACAATCTTCTGATTTTTCTATTCATTCGCCCTATTCATATTGTATGCTTAACTCTTTGTCTCCAGCTAGCCGCTGTTAATGACATTTTGAAGACCCTTTATACTGATAGGGCCTTAAGCCTCTGATATTGAAATTTGCATTATAGTTTATTAACATAACAACTTCCATAAGTTCAAATGTTACACACTTTTTCGCCCTATCCCATGTCTCAGGTTGATCTTTCACACTTTTTAATAAATCTGCACTGATCCAAAATGTTTAGTTATTTTGTGATGTCACTCTGCCGGTTTATTTCAAGTTACAAAATGGCTAATGTGACTATGGTGAGCTTGCCTTTGACCAATACAAATGTGATTCACATGTTACATATGTGAGGAGTGCTGCTGGATAAAAGGATATGCGCAAAGTGATGTGCTATAACATTAGCCTACTGCGCTAAGGGAAGGATTTGCTAAAAGTGCTATTATAAAAGCATGGTAACACTTAATATGCTATCAGACCGAGTTTCTGTTGCCATCTAGGCTATAGGCAAATGTTAACCCGTTCTATGTCATGTTGGAGGAAGTTAGCAGATACTGGCCCCCTCCCTAACCCCATTTTGTTCCTACTCATACAATCCTAACCCATTTACCTTTCAAATCCTCTCATACAATCCTCCTAAATAAATGTAGGTACTATGATCGCAGTCCAACCCCCATTTTCGTTCTTCTTTCCCATTAGTGCATACCTATGTATTATGTGGTTTAAAAAAAAATCTAAGTATTATATCAATAAATAATTAATTGAAATAGGCCTTATTCATTTTTTAGGGTTAGGGTTAGTTATGTTTTACATAACTAATCCTAACCCTAAATATAATTATATTTAAATTAATAAATGATAAACATAAACATAAACTGATGAACATAGGCAAGAGAAATAATCACCAGGTAGACACTAATTGGCACAACAGGGGTTAGACTGCAATCATAGTACCTAAATTTATATTTAAATAAATAAATACCCATCTTCTGATAAATGGATCCAAGGGAAATAATTAAAAATTGAAGAACACAGTTTTTGTCTCCCTTTTTATGCTATATTCCGTTTCACATTCCAGAAAAAATATAGGGCTGGGATATGAGATAGAACCAACTTTCTTTCACTACTTTGTTTATCTTTAAAACGTGAATTATTTATATTAAAAAAATTGATTTGAACAAATTCTTCTCCCTGCACCACATAAACAGGTTTTTTTACTTTGTGAGCTTTAGCAGCTGATGCTATTGTTATTTCTAATAATGACATCTAGACCACTTCAATGTTTACCTTTTACAATTTTCTGGTCATGATTAGAACACCTTAGGGGACATTACCAACATTAGTTTTGATGATGATCTTGAATTTCTAATTGTGATGAAGGTTTGGGTCTGTATGTATTTTCACTGCAATTTTTCTTTAATGTGTTTAATTTTAAATAACTAACACAATAATATGTATGAGCAAAAAAGGTAAAGAGAATCTCATTACCAATTCATTTCTGAACATGTTCATGATGGACTTGTTCATTTAGACACAAATAGTGAGGAAGCAATTGTGAAAATACAAATGTTGCCATAAATTATTTTTTAATGTTCAAAATTATCAAGCACAGTACGAAAACCATTTCAGATATTTTTCTGTTGTTGTTGATATCTAATTTTTGCTGAGTACAGCTAGTGCTCAACTTACGACCATAATCGGTTCCGACAGACCAGTTGCAACACGATTTGGTCATAAGTTGAGTACGCTATATGTACAGTAATGTGAAGTGATGTTATAAAAATATTTAAGTTAAATTATATCAAAATTTCTTTTATTATTGTTATAAATCATAATTTTCGATATTCATTTTAATGATGTTCGTTCGACTGATAATTGAGGAAGAAATAAATCTAAAATCTAATACATGTATAGCTAGTGATTGTGGTCGTAAAGTCGAATAGTTGTAGGTTGCTTAGGTCGTAAGTTGATTCATTGGGTAGGTCATTTGGTGCATATGCCAGACCATCGTCTGCAAAAATACTTCTCTATGGTGAGCTGGAGAAAGGTACATGATCTCAAGGTGGCCAAAAGAAGAGCTACAAGGACTTGTTAGAGAACTCACTGGAAGCCTTTGAAATAGACCATGATACATGGGAAGTACTTGCACAAAATAGATCTACATGGCGTTCTACAATCAAAAAGAGCGCATCATCTTGTGAAAAGAGGAGAAATGCAGCATCTCAACAGCGGAGAGCAGCTAGAAAGTCACAGATAGACCAAGATCCGTCTACAGTGGTCATTCCATGTCCGAACTGTCCAAGGACATTTACAGCTTGAATAGGGCTCATTAGTCATCTACAAACCCATAATCAAGGACATAACTCTAATTGAATTTTCAAAAGTGGATGTAGCAAATGGTCATCATCATCATGTGATGGACGAACAACAACAGGTCATAAGTTGATTTCTCCCTGTATTTCTACCGTTGGTAACTAAATGAAATCCTTAAACATTGCAGGTCTTCTGAAGTTGACATAATGATCAATACAGTGAATTAGTGACTATTACGGGTGTCTGTAAAAACTTTTTCTGCCAATTTGAGAGGGAAGGGCATCAATAAGTCTGTGTTCTTTTGTTTCATAAGAAAGGTAAATGTGTCTCCACGTGGGTAGTTGTTGTGGGCTGATTACCATTGTATCTATCATGTCCTGTTCATAACTGAATGATAAGGGATTTATTTCTCCCTCACTTATATATAGTATATTTACATTGTTATTATTTTGTGGTGATATTATTCCTATGGAGTAAAAGAGTTAAGCACAACTGATATTAAGCAAATGTGTGCCCTGTAATTGTAAATATTTTGCTGTTAATTTGGGTTTCTGTTAATCATTAATATACTCATATTTAAGCTACAGTATTAAGCTTGTCTGAGATTTTCATTATATATTAAATTTATGTGATAACAAATTATGTTATAAGGAATAACTGCTATATTTGTTAAATGTTCTTTATTTTAATGATATCTCACCATAAAGCAATCAGTCAGACCCAGCAAATTGAAATATTGCACACGAAATGTGACATGTCATTATCATGTGATGTTTTAACTTTCACCACGCTGCGAGCGACTATGGTCGATAGATAAGCACTTTGTATTTAGCAACAGCTGTCCACGACTATAATCGCCTATTGCTATGCAGCTCTTTGAGCAGATATGTCACGATTGTAGAGAAACGTTATTTATCTGGTTAACAGAGGAAATGAAAGTAGACATAATCAACTTCCATTTCTGCTGGTGTTCGACTATATAGGACAAGATATAGATGTTTTGTGACTGTTTTTAAACACCGATATAATCCGTCAAAATTGTTCATTAAAATAATTCTGATTTCTATTTGCATTGCTGATAATGTTAGTTAGATAACACATTCCTTTGTTTTCATAAATGATATTATATGAACACTTTAGTTTGGCTATAAAATAACATTGGAACAGTATAGTATTAGTTAGCAGCATTTTATCCTGGATTGAATACATTGAAGTTTTTAAACACTAGTCGTAGATGTTAACGTGAATTAGATTAGCATGTTTTGTTTGTTTTCACAGACAATGTTACATGAAATGTTCATTTGGTATTGAAATAACATAAGAAATGGAATAAGCTTAGTTAGCAGTATTTTATCCTGGATTTAATATATTGGGGAAGAGAATATTTGTCAGATTTTTCTGGCTTTTTTATTGTTCATCTTCACTATATTCTCTTACAGCATAGGCCAATATCATACAGAGGCCTACACAAATAAAATTTATAGGCCCTATCATTACTTCAGTAACCATTCCTTTATTTCCATAAAATAAATGATACAAACATGTACATAAATATAAAAGTTAATGAGTTTTCTGAATAACGCGTAATCAAAAAAGAATATTGTGGCATTTGATCAATTGCATTTTTAATGTAGCATGCTAAAGATTAATAACATATGGAACATAACATATGGAGGTTAGTCTGTTGTATAGTCCTATCTGTCCAATTGTAAATACTCTTTTCATATGTAAACACGTTATAATGGGACAGAGCCTCCATCCTTTTCGGACGTAAACATCTTATTTTGGGCCTCCATTCATACCATCTCAATTTGCTTCATTTGGTCCATAAATGACAAGTATTAAATTATTTAGCCATTTAAAATTTAGAAATCTGGCAAATGAACGAAAATCATTATCATTGTGTGTGTTTAGAAGCGTGGCCTATTTATTTCACATTAAAATTCGAACAAGGTAGATTCAGCTTCCAGAAATTATCAAAATGGCATGTCTTCCACTATCAACATAGTTCAAACATTTAGCAAACTCGGTCTTTATTATTCTTTGCGTTTTATAATTGGAGATGTGATTTCAGTGATATGTTGGTAAAAAGCAGTGTTTTAGATTTTGACAGTGGAGATTACCGACTTGTTGAAAATTGGAAAATAAATAGACTTAGACCTAGATAAGAGCAGAAAAATTATAAAACTGTTCCCGCTGCTATTGTTTCTGAAGAGTTATATAGACCTAATGACAGCAATGATAATATTTCATGATGTTATACAGAAATTAAAGTTAGACCTAATGATGATATTGAGTGGAATAAAGTTCAACTCTGGAAATCCAATACTATGTCATGAATATTTAGGTATATTTCCTAAATTTTCAAAATATTTTGTTTGGCTCTGAAATTGGACATGACACATAAAAAATGGCATAAAACACTATAAATTTGATAGATTTACTTCAAATAAGCTAATTATGATCAGTAAATGGACAGTCAATGCATCTACTTTAGTAAGATTAGATATCAACATTTCAAGACAAGTAAAATTGAGGTTAAGTAGAACAAAATGCATGTCCACAAAATTTCTCTTCATCTAACATCCCTGTTTGTGGTGTAATTGGTTAGACCCTCTAATTAGAGCTTTTAGCATTTAGCACTCTGTGTTTACAATTACGTAATTCCTCTCCTGCCGCTGCATTAATTTTTATAAATGTTTCATAATAGTTTGTGGCTATTTTGAAGTTGTGATAGCTTTTTTGTTGTTAGAGATATTTAAATACCGGTAATTTTTGCACATATAGGCCTAAATAAAGAATTGAATTTTGCATATATTGGCATAGGTTTTGTTTGTGTGTGTGTGATATGAGACATGTAAGACAGTCTCAAAGATGATTTTCCACAAACCCCAGCAAAGTTTGACCTTTAGAACAATAATATATAGCCTATGTATGAAGTTTCTGATATTATTTTGCAATTATTCTAGCAGTGGAAAAAGTCAACATACACCAAATCTGGTGCAATTTACAGTCAATTTGTTAGTAATTTCAGGGATTAAAAGGATTAAACCTTCAGGAATTTCTTAAAATCCTATAATAATCCTAGATCTAGTCCAGAAATGTATTGATCAAACTTTGTTGATGTTTTAATATCAAATTAGATAAAGCAGCGTGGAGTAATTGATTTTCTAGTGTAGAAATAACTTCTCTCCATAAATAACTTTATGAATCACAATCTATAATGATTTTAGTGAACATTTTATAAAATAAGTCTATAAAACCCAATTCACCATCATGGTGATGCTTTTGTTTGAAATTGTCAATATATTTCAAAAATATCGATATTTAAATTACATTTAACACATGGTTGCCATTAAAACTGCAGGAAAAGGTTTGTCAATGGAATAATTAAATTGAATAATTAGTCAATTAAAAAAGTATTAAAAAATTGGGATTTTTAATTGAAGTGTACCTAGCAATGGTGGTCTATGGTGGCAAATATACTTGCCGCTCACTAACCAGAGAAGGGGAAATGTTGGTGAACAAAGTTGCTGCACGTGTGATTAACGTTAACCATAAACAAATAGTGGAGGTCACAGTTCTGATAATATAATCACCAAAACCTACATCATGAGTATAAATATTGTTAATAAGAAATTATTGCCACTACTTCCATTATCTTATTAACATCAAGTATTGTAGTGTTTTACATAATTTTTTTTTAACATATTTAATACTTTTTTATATAGACCCTAATAGAAGGTCTATTTATGTTTGTATTTGTGTTACTACAGCCCACTCCTGATTATCAAATCTTCTCTGGCTTTTTTGGTCACAATATTACTGTCTTGTACATATTTTATGTATTTCTTACAGAATAAGCCCATAGGCTATATTTATGTTTTGTTCAATAGGCTTACTCTTTTATTGACCTTTGGTATTTAGGCCTATCCTTAGTAGGCCCTATGCTTAATTTTTATACACGATAAGGACTGAGGTTAGCATACATAAATTATTCAGCTATTTTTGATGAAATATAGAATTATTCTATTGGAAATCAACAGTTCTGCTGCTGTCATCAAATCATTTAGCTTATGCTGCTCATAAATGTTGTTTTTTTAAAATTAGAGACTAGGTTATTTGGGTGCTATATTCTATTATATAGGAGTATTTCATATTTTCGTGCATTCTCTTGAGTTAACAGACTGTAACATGTCAGATTTTATTGATCATTTGAATCTCAATTTTTCATATTGAATACTTTACTGTATTAATTATTGAATATTTGTGTTGTACATAGAATATTTCTCATAGAATGATGCTCATAGCAATAAATACAGATCAGTAGGGTAGCCGAGGGTAAGATGGTGCACTGGGTAAGATTCAGCAGGTTTTTCCCTAGCCTATTGGTTTTTCTGATAAAACACAAGACTAGGTCAGATGCCAACATTCCAATCTTTAACACAACGAAATTGTATAGGTCAGAACAACCAATTTTCAACAATGTGGAATAATATTTTTTCAAATTTTTTTTTTTTTTTCACCTTCTAGCACTCTGCCTGCTGTTACCATTAATATCGTGATTTTTAGTGTTCAAACTGAAATAAAGGGCCTATGTTATGTTATTAAGCTCTTAAGCACATTATGTTAGGCTGCTTTGTTTTTTTATCCAAATTTATGATTGTTGCTGAAAATGTCATTCTTAGGAAAGTGGCGCACATTTATTGGGGTGAGATGATGCATTCAAAATGTATGAAAAATGCAGATGTCATAAGGAAGATGTCAATGCCAATTTTAAGCTGGGAGAGACTGATTCATGTAGTTATAGTGATCATCCAACCTTACAAAGGCATTATTAGCTTTAAAACGGAACTTACAAACTATTTTTTATGTGAACTTTCTTTTTTCAGAGTAATGTTACGAAACTAGGTATATCTATAAATTCTATCTATTCTTAGCGCACATTTACACACTGCCGATGTGCTAGACCTGTTGCAGTGGTGATCTCCCTCAACTTTATAATGATTTGTATGGCTATTCAGCTGCACCATCTTGCCTTGAAAAATGGAGCAAGATGGTTATTATTTTTTTACATATATTCAAAAATTCTTGCTCTACTGCCTACACATAGGAGCCTAGCTGTATGTTTTCAATACTCTCACTTATGTTAGATGGATACATAAGCTATACTCTGATGGCAGTTTGGTCTCTCATAGTTAAGTCTAGTTGTCATAACACGATAAAACATAACAAATGTGCCATCTTGCCCCCGGCTAACCTAAGCATTATGCCTCTTCAAATAGAAGTCAAAATATGTATGCTGATGACATGTAAAAGTAAAAGTAAAGTAACCCATAGCATTTATTAATGCCGTAGGGGTGTGAGATGTTAGCGATCTCACATTTCACAGGCTCTGCAAATGAGGGCGGTAGCCATCTCCTTTCCCTCGCAGTCTTTACTTCCCGGATTAATCCGGTACCCATTTAAGGCTGGGTCGACCTGGGAGCCGTTGCGATCTGAAAACATTTCCGCCTCAGCTGGGGAATGAACCCAGGACCACTCATATGCGAAGCCAGTGCGCTAACCACTGCGCTAACGCGGCTCCCGATGACATGTATGGTCTGCTGGTTAACATTGTAGCTGCTATGAATGAATTTACTAGATCCTCCATCTGATTATCTATCTACCTACCTACCTATGTTCCTTCAACATTGAGTATGGTGCATAGGGCAGAAAGAAACCAGAGCTCTCCAGTTAGAATGATTTGATGCTACTGTATACAATTCTTGCATGTTGTTGAGATCAATAGCTATCTTACTCAATCTGAGTCCATCTGACTGCTAGTGACGAATTCACTCGTTGTTTTGTTTTCTATACCCTCATTGCTAAACATTGTTTAATTCTGAACACAAATTGTGTAAAAAAATATGTTTATTTGAGTCAAAAGCAAAACATCCAATCCAGACGGTACATATTTTTTAGTTTGTTAGTTAGTTAGTCGTTGGATCATCATCACTGCACTTCGGACAAGTCCATAGGAGCTCAGATCTGTCCTTGAGTGTAGCCACCATTACACATTGACTGACAGTCCCAGTATGCAGTTGATTGACCATCATTCTTTCTTGCCCATGAAACCGCTCCTTTCTAGCAACACCACATTGCAAACCAAATTCTTTTATTTTAGTCATGGAACAAGAGTCATCATCACTTATACAGTCATTTGCTCTGGCATTTTCCCATAAAGTGTTCAAAATGTCTGCTCACCATTGCTTCACCAACAGTCGTAGTAGCAGCATGTGCAGCCAACCTATCTGCTCTCTCATTACCCCAGACTTCCGCATGTCCCGGCACAAAAATGAAAGTCCCTTTACACATACAAGAATTCTTCACTGCATCCAGCCAATGTTCCCGAATTTATTCCACCTGAACTTTCACAATCATGCTCATCGAGTCACTGAGTATGCAGGCATGCTTGCAGATAATATTGTAAAGCTTTGGTTACTGTCAAAACCTCCATTGCCATACTGATTGTTGTCTGAGCAAATGCACTACTTTCCTCTCTGATGGTTTCCCCCCACCTTTGAGCCGTGAAGGCCCAGGCAGTTCTGATGTGTCTCTCAACTGACCCATCTGTATATACAATCATATCACCTTCCCTGGAATTTTCACCCTGGATTAGAGTGAGTACCTGTCTGACACCATTCCTCCATTCTCCATTGAGTGTTATTATTACTTTCAAGGATGTCGGACAATCTAAGGGTGCACGACTCCAATCCACACCAGGTAGCACATCTTCCAATCTGCACACCCTCTGTATCATATCCTCTGCGTGCCCCATCCATGACTTTCTCTCTTAAGTCGACTGCCTTTCACTTTAAGAATTTCAGGGTGTAGAGGATGTTCTTTATCAGTAGTGATTTGTAGGTAGTCCAGTGCCCTGCAGATTTGTATTCTTTACTCTGCAGTTGGGCAATTCAGTAAGTATCACATAGCCCATGCCGAGGTATCTCTCGTACACCCCAAAATGATTAGTATTGCCTCATTCTGGATTCTATCAAATCTTTCTGTTTGAGTCTGACTCAGTGTTAGAATCGCCATTGCGTACTCTACCTCCGCCACCACCAATCCCTGATACAGTAGAAATAGCAGCCTCTGTTCACATTGAGCAGCAGCCATAATTTTCATCGCAGCATAACCTTTATAAGCCTTTGCAATGATGTGGTCAATATGATCTTTGAAACTCAGACTACGGTCCAACATAACACCTAAGTACTTAATTGTGCTGGTTCTCTCGAGGACACCCTCTCTCACAGTAACCAATGGCGTGGTAGTGTTTACTATGTGATTATTTAGGGGAAAAAACATGTTATTGATGCCTTTGATGAATTAACAAAAGCTCCAGAATTACTGCACCATTCTCCTATACGATCAAGCTCCATCTGCAAATTCATGACAATCATTTCTCTATCTCTACCCTGCCTATATACCAAGATGTCATCATCATAGGACATAGTTCTCCCCAGTCCTGCAATGTGACTACTTGTAATTTAAACTGTATACACATTAAATAATAGTGAAGTCACTTAATAATATTTAGTATAAAAAGCTAGCATTATGAAAGCTCTCTTATTTTTTTAGGACAAGAGAAAGAATCAGCACAGGGGACGTTTATTAGGGAAAGAATTTAGCACAGCTATGATTGGTAACTAAGAACAAACAGCAACTGAAGAGTCAAAGAGATTGATTATTTAATCTTACATTTTTTAATCTTGTGCTTCTTTGAGAGTGATGTATAGAGGCACATCAAATCAGATTTATTTGTGAGTCAAAAGCAAAATACCTTATCACACCATTGGAGAATATGTGCTATAGGTAATCTATATTTTTTCTATGAGAAAAGACACTTTAGTGGAGATATAGTCATCATTGTGACAGCTTGCATTTACTTTACTAAGTTTCTGTGGTACCAAATTATCAAGGCAGTGGGGTGGCGTTATTCATCTCACTGGAGATTGGATTTATTTTCACTATAGGCTAGGGATAAAAAGGTATATTCTTACTTTTTGGTGATCTGACCTGCAACCTCCACTATTTTTTTATGGTCCTGATATAACCAATATGAACTTTGTCCATACTTAAAAAACAGAAGTGATTAACCAAAAGAACTTAGTTTTTTAAATATAAGAATAATTTTGTTAACAAACATAAATATCTAAAATTAAAATCACAACCCTGCAAGAAAATTTAAAATTGCTTAATTTTGAAATGGCTTAACCTTTAGCAAGCCAGATTAAAAAATACGAAACGTCTCCCTGCCACTGGATTCTTTTTTGAAAATTTGCGTTATTGATGGTGACTGTTTTGAAAATGTGATAATTTTTTGGTTGCTAGAGATATTTAAATAATATTTGCACATATAAATAAAGAATTGAATTATGCATATATTGGTGTAATTTATGTATGTGTGTGTGTGATACCAGACGTATGAGAAAGTGGTAAAGACGTTTTTCACAAAAAACATATATTTTATAACAAATAAAGAGGAAAAAAATTAATAAAAAAATAACTTACCTTAGTTATCGAATTCCTTGGCAACACTGTAAACTAAATCACACACATCTGTTGTATTTATGTTCTTTCACTGCAAAATTATCTAAATATAGCCGGGAGAACTGTATAAAACATGTAGATTTGCAGTAAAATCGTTCTTTGAGATTAGGTCTAGAGCCATTTTTTGTGCTACTTCCACATATTCGATATCAAACGTCTACAAGTCTCCAAACCAACGCGGCATTCTGTATATTCACTGCTGTGAAACTAAATAACTCAATAATTCATGATTCAAGCCACGATTCAATGTTATTTTATTCAAAATACGATGAAAGAAAGGTCTATAAAATCGGTCGACCATCATGGCATCGTACCGGTGTGCCGATGTGGTCAGATTAATTGCTATAAAATTTGTATCTTCTGGCTAGCCATTGTTACAACGATCATGTCGGATGTAGGAATGAACCGGCTTCAATAGCGCATGTTCCCGAGTAACCAATCAGGCTGTGGGGCGTCTATTATAACGATATCTCATTGGATGGGGTATGTCGCCAACGGCGTTAGCCGCCATTTTATTTTTCGGCGACTGGACTTGATATAGGCTCGGTGAAGGTTAATCTTCAGACCACACAGTGTTTCCATATTTGCATTGTATTCAACTGTTTTTAAAGAAATCAAATACTCTGGTTTGTAATAACATGTAGACTTATAGTTCATTTTTTGTTTAGTAAAATTGCCCGAAGTTGGTCCATGTTTTATTAAAAATGACTAATTTGTTCAAAATGTAGGAATCCAAACTTAATAATTGGTCAAAAACACTGCAATCTGTATCCCTACATTGTGTTCACTGATCTACTTTACACTAAATAAAAATTTTTTAATATGGACCAATCTGCAAAGCAACATCTTCTTCCATATCTCACTCTTTGAAACATTATCAAATTGTATTGATGATCAAACATATTAATTGTTTGTAATAGAAAAATTGGCAGTGTATCCTATTCAGGATGTAGCCATAAACCCAGCTTTTTTTGGCCGTGGTGATTTTCTACAATATAAATACATTCAGTAGTTTTTTTACTGCTCTCTGAATTATCTGGATGCATGTGGTGGGAATCGATCTCAATTACTTGGCCATCACAGACATTCTCTGTACCACTCCAGTAGAACAATTACATAACTTAATAATCACATCACTGCCAATTATAAGAAATAATTGAAATTAGGGCCTATATTTATGTATGACATAGTGCCAATTGTTATTCGTCTTATATAAAAGGACTTAACTTAATACAGTTTGGTCCTAATAGACTGTTGATAAACCTGTAAGCACGCCTGGCACTAGTGCCATGCCATTAGTATGTGCAATAAAGGAATATTGTTAAGAAAATTGACAGAATGAAAAGTACTACTGTTATTTATTCAATATTTTTATTTTTAAGTTTTTTTGCCCAGTTAAAATTAAACTCAAAATAATTAAACTAAAATTATTAGGGATAAATATATTCTTTCTTGTCAACTGAAAGTATGGCACTGGCATTGTTCATCTTTTTCTTTCATTCGCCTGGAACATATCTAGGACTATATCTGAAGTTTTGTTTCTATAATAAACTTGCATTCTGTAATTTGTAAAAAGTCCATAGAATTTTTCTTCCGTTGTTGTTTCTCTGGGCCAGTTTATTTGTCTCAGAATTTCATATTCCTGGCATTCTTGAAGAAAATGATCTGCTGACTGGTGTGCCTGTCCACATGTACACATAGCTGTCCACATGTACACATAGCTGTGTTGCTAACCTTGAACCTTGTATACATGTGACTGATGAGTTAGTTGTGTTCTTATCTCAGTTGCAGAATGACAACTTGGTCTAGTCTGTTCATAATTTGGGAGTCATCTTGTGTTGCAGTTCATTTTCTAATTGCCTTGAGTGTTTGTTTCTTTTGATTGTATGTTATTGGCACATCTGGTTGATCATCAGCAAATCTCCCCTTAGCCAGACAATCTACTTTCTGGTTTCCATGTATTCCACAATGCGATGGCATCCACTGCATAGCAACTTTATGCTGATTGCTTAGTTTGGTCAATAGTATTTGCAGGTCTGGTAGTTTTCTTGACTGGAGCGCTTGGAGTACTAATCTTGCATAGGTCAGGAATACTACAAGCTCTGATTCAAGATTGGTGTTTAGCAGTTTTTCAGTTGCCACCTTGATTGCCTGGATTTCTGCCTTGTAATTATAGCAAAATTTTCCATTTGGTACTTTAATTGTATCCCTAACATTGTTCGGGAACTCTACATATACCGGGTATATTCCTGCTCCTCCATTTTTCACCGCATTCTCTTCTGACCAATCTAAATAGAGACTTATCCATATGTCATGTGGGTATTCTTCATCCAGTAGACAGAGAGTAAATATCTTTCGTTGTACACTATTCTGTTCATTCTCTTTTAAAATTTAAAATTCCTTTTAACTAAATTTGGATATGCATTGGTAATCCACTATCCTCTCTTCAGGGGGTTTGCTCTGGTATAGACTTTAGCGGGCTGTCAATTTTCTGCAAGTTTGAGATTTTTCTACTGAGTCGTTTGGCCTGATGAATAGTTATTTATTTTCAGTCGACCCATTGCTAAGTTTTGAAATCTTTCTTTCATTGGATGACTTGGCATACAGTGAAACTAATCAATGTATTAGCTCTTATGTGTCTCTATGTTCACATAGTGTGTATTCTCCCCATTTTCTCCATCTCTACTATGGGTGTTGATTATTTTATTGCTCCAGTGATGATCCTAAGTGCCTGGTTTTGCACCTTATCTAGCTCATGTAATGTAGTATTTTATGCTGGACACCATGCAGTAGAACTATATTCCAGATGTGGTTGTATGATCTGCTGGTAAACTTTACTAAATATTTTCCCATTTTCTCCCCATGTGGATCCACTTAGTTTTCTCAGGATGGTTAACTTTCTTCTGGCCTTTTTTGTTGCTTTGTTGATCTGTTCTTTCCATGTAAGCCTACTGTCAAATGTGACTCCAAGATATGTTGGTTGTCTGTCTTCCTTCAAGAGCTCTCCATTTATCTTGATATCACCAGCTTTTTGTTTTGGTGAGAGTAAAGAGAGTAGTGCTGCACTTATCTATATTGATGCTGACACACCTTCTGTTTGCCCATGTGGTTAGGGCATCTGTAGCTGTGCCTGTTTGGTAGCAACTGTTGAATGTTCTTCCGTGCACCATATTATCAAATCATCAACATGCATTGCCACTCTTGTATCATGTGGCATCTCAGCCACCAAATCATTGATGTAGACCAGGAATTGCGTGAGGGGCAATATCTATATCTGTGGTACCCCATGACATAGTAGGACTTTCTTGCTTGTGTAACCATCTAGTACTCTAGCTCTTCAATTATGTAGGTGCCCGGTATGCTTTTATCCATTTATACAACCTACTATTCATTATTTACTAATTTATTTAGCTTTGCTGCAATATCTGCATACTTTGGCCTGACTCATCCAACTTCAGCACTTTTTATATTTGCAATCCCACTTTCTTAGCATTTGAAGATATGGTGATCTAGTGGTAGAGAAGTTAGTGCCTCATAAAACTTGAAATTGCCCATTTGAACTTGCAAATGGTTCTAAGAGCAAACCAGCTGACTGCCCATATTGTACTGACAATGTGATTGAATGTATAAGGATGTCTAAAAATTCAGCAATACTTGAAAAGCAATGCCCTATACAGGGTAATTGATAATTATATTTTTATAATTCATCAGTAAAATTTAGTCATGCAATAAACTGGAGATTTTGCCACCCTACAAACTAACACCTATTTTTATTAGAGATAAATGTGCTGTAAACATTGAACTGCATTGTGGCTTCTACTTGTGTGTAGGACTTTGTATCTTCATGTTGAGGGGCATAAACTAAACTTGTACTTGTGTGTAGGACTTTGTATCTGCATGTTAAGGGTAATTACATGAATTTATATTTATGTAGGACTTTATATCTGCTTTTTAAGGGGAATTAAATGACTTTCTATTTGTATGTAGGACTGTTGAGCTGCATGTTGAGAGACATTAACTCTATTTGTATGTAGGCCTTTTGTGTCTGCATGTTGAGGGGTAGTAATTACTGGTTTTTATCACAAACAACGTAAATGCCATTTTTTCTCATTTTATATTTTCAAACCAGGAAAATATTGTACCAAAGGTTTTGTCTTTGTTTCTGTTAACATTCATTGTCAATCTTCTACTGGATCTCTCTTGAAGTAGGACAATGGTTCTACTAGATTTCCAGCAGGATGTAGTCTAGATAATGAAGACGTGTTGTGTCATTGCTTTATGTGTATCCTTGACCCAACACATCTGACTTTGACACCAATGTTTAATACATGATACTTTTAGCATACAGTTTGGTTGAATTACTATATTCATTTATTATCTTGTTTGTTTTCCATGGCGAGTATTGCCTTTTTGGATTTGTGATTGTTCAAATATTTATTCCTTGTATTATTTTAAACTTCTTACAATTTTATATTAAAGTTTATGTGTTATTAAGTGGTCAGTAGGGTCTACTTGTTTAAAAATATGTGTCCCTATTTAAAAGCAGTGGTAATTTGTTATTCCTACTTTTACCTGGGTATGTACATAGCATTTTCTTCTTCCATTGCAGAAAATACTTCCATATTTTTCACTTGCATAAATTAGAAGCATTTAAATTGATCTTAAATAAAGTGAGTAATGTAACCAGGATAATGATGACTGGACAACTTCTGGATAAATGGGACAGAGTAAAACATTTTCATTCTTTGAAATCATCTATTACATTCTGTATACTGTGTATAACTGAATGCATATATTCGTTCAATAAGTATTACTATAGCTCTTATTTTCTACCATTTTATTGGATGTCATTGTTGTTTTATGTCTCAGCATGCTGACAGTGTAAAAGATAAAGTTTATAATTAAAGAGAAATGATATTATATTGTTGTTTTTTATATTGGTAATTAGGTAACTACATTGTTAAGACATTATCTTTGTTATTGAAAAGCATGTTGTAGCAGACAAAAATTAGGTAGAGAGTTGAGATAGACACAGAGTACACCATCTTTGAACAGCATCAAAAACCATTTAGGTACTCTTGCTGCTGAGCACTTCAATGGCACAGGACACCTAGCATATTCAGGTAATGGCCATTAAGTCTTGCTTCTCAGACCGGACCCATCACGAGTTTGAGAACCGCTATATAAATAAATTTGGCAAGCGTGAACCTATTAGGATCAATGCTTACCAGTTATATAGATATGTTTTGTCATTTCTCTGTCGCTTTTCATCCATATTTGGGTGTTTTTTTTACATTTTCTGTTTGTGTGGTTTCACCTCTGATCTATTTTAAACCCTCCCAGGTTATCTTCACATTTAGCTCTGTCAAGTGAACATCAAAAGTCATGTGTGTTGTTTGCAACATGAATTTCAAGCCCTGTTAGGCATGGTAGCACAAGAAAGTTAACACAGAGGCCCCAATCTAAACAAGAAGAAAACAAAAGTATTGGTTGTTTTAAAAATTTACACACTGCCAAAATTCAGTATACCTATCAATGATGCAAAATTTAATGCAAGCAGATAAAGTCAAGTATCTTGGCACAATTTTAACATCAGATGGCAGGTGCAGCAAATAAATCAAGAACAGAATAGCACAGGCAAAATCAGCATTTCAAAAATTGAGAAATATTCTATGCAATGGAGTAATATCAATGCATACACAAGATCGAGTGCTAGGATGTTATATTGAGCGAATACTTCTTTATGGAAGCGAATGATAGACAGGAAATAAGATGCTAAAGATAAACCAGAGGCAGCTGAGATAAGTTTTTAAGAAGAATGATGAAAATAACATGGACAGACAAGAAAACTAATGTAGAAGTGATGCTGGAGTAAAATGACAAATTGTAGCGAAAATTAGAAAATGACAAGCAAGATTTTCAAGGCATGTGATGAGGAAAGTAAAACGTGAACATTTAGTAACCACCAGAAAGATAAAGGGGAGAAGAGATAGAGGAAGACATAAACGAATGCTATTTTTGGATGGGCTGTCACTGTAACACAAAAAAGAAGTAAACCAACTGAACTAATTAACAACACAAGAGACATAGACTTGTGGAGGAGCATAATCAACTATGCCACTTGATTGATTTGCTTTTTCGTTTAAAAGTCATATAGTATTGTCATGTTATCACCAAGCCTATTTAATATCTACGTAGAGAATATTTTTAAAAACATAGAAGAAATTACAGAGCTCAAGATCAATGGGAAAATAATAAACAACCTGAGATATGCAGATGACACTGTTCTTTTAGCAGAAAGTGAACATGAACTACAAAGATTAATAGATCAAGTCAATAAATCAAGTAATGAATATGGACTGGATATAAACATCCAAAAAACAAAAAATATGATAACCAGCAAAGACACAGAAGAACAAGAGCTAAACATAAACATACATGGAGAGAAACTACAACAGGTAAAACATTATCAATATCTTGGACACATACCGGTAGTCACAAATGATGGCAGATGTGAAACATAAGTTAAAAGGAGAATCATCATCATCAAGTGCCGTCTCCGCAACGAAGGTTGGCTGCAACGTATCTCCAACATCTCCTGTCTCTTGTCTTGGTGGTGCACTCTGCTAGACTGTAACCTGTCCATCGCGTAATGTTACTCTCCCACTTGTATCTCTGCCTACCTCTTGGTCGCCTCCCTTTGACTTTACCCTCAAGTAAGGTCTTCAAAAGGGTGTCATGTCTTTTAATGTGTCCAAAGTATTTTATTTGCCTGATCTTTATTTCTCTTAGTAGTTCTTTCTTCATATTAAGTGTCTTTAGCACCTCTTTATTTGTTTTCTTCTCTTTCCATGATGTTCTCCCTATTCTTCTATATACCCACATTTCAAAGGCATCAATTTTGTCTTCTAATTGTTTATTTAGTGTCCATGTTTCTGAGCCATACATTAATTCGGAATAGATGTAGCATTTTATAATTCTCATTTTTAACTTGTTTGTAATTTGTTTAGATATTAATAATTTCCTCATGTCATTGAAGGTACTTTTAGACATTCCTATTCTCCTTTTAACTTCTGTTTCACATCTGCCATCATTTGTGACTATGTGTCCAAGATATTGATACTGTTTTACTTGTTGTAGTTTCTCTCCCTGTATGTTTATATTTACCTCCTGTTCTTCTGTGTCTTTGCTGATTATCATGGTTTTTGTTTTTTGAATGTTTATATCCAGTCCATATTCATTACTTGATTTATTGACTTGATCTATTAGTCTTTGTAGTTCATGTTCACTTTCTGCTAAAAGAACAGTGTCATCTGCATATCTAATGTTGTTTATTATTTTCCCATTGATCTTGAGTCCTGGTATTTCTTCTATATTTTTAAAGATATTCTCTGTGTAGATATTAAATAGGCTTGGTGATAAAATGCATCCTTGTCTTACCCCTCTTCTTATTTCTATGTATGGAGAGTAGCTGTTTTCACACCTTATTGATGCAAAAAGGAGAATAGAAATGGCTAAAAGTACCTACATTGACATGAAGAAAATATTAACATCTAAATAAATTACAAGCAAGTTAAAAATGAGAATTATAAAATGCTACATCTATTCTACATTAATGTATGGCTCAGAAACATGAACACTAAATAAACAATTAGAAGACAGAATTGATGCCTTTGAGATGTGGGTATATAGAAGAATAGGGAGAACATCATGGAAAGTGAAAAAAAAAACAAATAGAGATACTAAAAACACTTAATATGAAAAAGTAACTACTAAGAGAAATAAAGATCAGGCAAATAAAATATTTTTGACATTAAAAGATATGACACCTTATTAAAGACCTTACTTGAGGGTAAAGTCAAAGGGAGGCGAGCAAGAAGTAGACAGTCAAACAGCATCACTATTGATGAATTATGCAGCATCAAGTAAAACAAAAAACAAATAAATAAATGAATATGAAAAAAAGCCAGAACCTACTAAGGAAGAGGTAATTGGCCCTATACGCAAGAGAAAGTTTAAAGAAAGGAAATAGCAGCAGGCAACAATGGTTTAACAACAGAAATGGTACACGCAGAGGGCCATGGCGGAGTCAAAATCTACCACAAACTCTGCTGCAAACTATGGGAAAGCGGCACATGGTCGGAGAAATTGAAAAAAAATCATTATATATATATATATATATATATATATATATATACTCCACCCCAGAAAATGTGACCATCAGATATGCTAAAATTATCGAACTATAAGTCAAGCAAGTAAAATAATGCTAAACATCACAATGCAAAAAATCAAACAAAAATTAGAGATGGAGATAAACGAAACACAGACCTGTTTTAGATGTAGAGGAACACAAGATCACATTCTTAACATGAGACTTAGGCCTATCATAAAAAAATTATAGAGAATTCTCAAATGACCTGCACATGTAGGCCTACTTCATATATTACTCAGAAGCGTTCGAGTGCATCCAACACCAGAAACTATGGGAGACAATGAACAACGTGGGTTTCCCAAGACATCTGATTCATCTAATAGAAGAACTTTGCGAAGATCAAAAGGCTGCAGTAAAATTAGAATGAGATCTTTCAGAGTGGTTTGAGGTACAGAGTGGAATTAAGTCAGGAATGCACACTCTCGCCATATCTATTCAACATGAGAGAAGACATACAAAACGCTGACTACCACATTTTAAACATCGGTGATTTTGAAACCTCCGAACATGCTGAAGACGGATGTATCGGGCAATTGGCGCAAATAAAACGGAGAAACAACGTATTTCCCTTTTCTGGACCTTAGGCCTATCCTGTTGGAAATCTAGTAGGATCATTGTCCGTCTAGAAGATATATCCAGCGAGAGTTTGAGAGTGAACGCTGAAGAAGAAAAATCTCCGCGCTTCTTCCAAATGATATAAAGAGGATGGAATAACTAATCAAGAATACAAAGAAATACCGCGAAACACAAACATATTAAAGCGCGCAAAAAACAAAAATTATGTTAACCGATATAACAACATAACAACCAAAAATTAGAATGGACAATACCGAGATAGAACGTGTGGATAAATTCTAATACTTAGAGCAAACATCAACGATGCAGGAGACTGCATGACAGAGATATGGAAGAGACTGGCAATGGCATATTATAAAATAGCACATTTGGAAAACATATCGAAAAGCAACAACATATTAACGAAACTGCTAATGCTAAGAAATTTCATTTTTCCAGTTGCAACATACACTTGTGAAACATGGACCATAAGTAAAACAGCGACAAAGAAGATCAGTGCCTTTGAGATGAAATGCTACAGAAAGATACTTAGAATATCATGGAAGGAAAGAAAGAGAAACTCAGATATTATAAACACATTGAAGATTCCAGAATGTTGGTTACTAAAAACAATAGCAAAAAGAAAACTACATCTGTTTGATAATATAAAGAGACACAACTGCTTAGAAAGACAAATAATGGAGTGCAGTGCAACTGGCTGGAGGAGAAAGGGCAGACCAAGAAGTCGATGGGCTGACAATATTAAAGATAACGTGTATACGTCATTTTAAAAATGACGCAGTCCGCATGGCCCAAGACAAAGAAGGGTTCAGGGAGTTCTTTTGGAAGACAACGCTTTGGAGAGAATAAGCCACATGACATTGCAGCATCACTACGTATGCATTCAAATGTAAACAAACGGATGTATCAACTTTTAAAACTCGGATTTACACCGAGACAGAATAAAACCCCAGTTGGGACAAAGCTTCAAAACCGGGACAATCATGGTCAAATCGGAAATTATGATAAGACTGTGTATAAAGAAACGTTAATACTCAAGATTCGACTAGATAGGCTCCTACAAATAAAATAGCAATACAGAAATAATTAATATTATTACGTTTTATATATATGTATGCAACATGAGCAATTGATGTGGTAAACTGAAACATAACGAACGTCTTTAGTTATGAAGGCGTTCATACACTTCACATAGAAAAATACATATAGGTTATTTAGGTCAAATAGATCAGAACTTTTTTAATCTGTTGCACAATGTATACGTGATCCAATTTAATAGAATGATATTATATATAGGACAATCTATCACATAATACATCCTTATATACAACAGTTATTGTTAATTATCATATTCAATGACACAGACGTATACAACTCCGTCAATTATATACCGTATCGGTCTTTTGGGAAACAAAGGAATCGTAGTACTGTGAACAATTTATTGATACAAATCTATTGGAAAACAAAGGAGTTGTATTACTGTGAACAATTTATTGATACCAATGTATTGGGAAACGGGAAACAAAGGAGTTGTATTACTGTGAACAATTTATTGATACCAATGTATTGGGAAACGGGAAACAAAGGAGTTGTATTACTGTGAACAATTTATTGATACCAATGTATTGGGAAACAAAGGAGTTGTATTACTGTGAACAATTTATTGATACCAATGTATTGGGAACGGGAAACAAAGGAGTTGTATTACTGTGAACAATTTATTGATACCAATGTATTGGGAAACAAAGGAGTTGTATTACTGTGAACAATTTATTGATACCAATGTATTGGGAAACAAAGGAGTTGTATTACTGTGAACAATTTATATAGCAAATGATGAATAAGGAGGCTTGGAAGTAAGACTGACTACAGTATCCACTAGAAAATCAAAATACAAAAAATGCCTTGCTGAAGGGGAGTTTAGAGTTGAGGTGAACAATATTGCAGCCTTTGATTTAAACCAAGACTGGAGACATTCCGTTCTCTGGAGTACAGTTTACTGACAAGCAGGAGTTTGAGAACTAATGAAAAACAAGTCATGTGTGTAATTGCTATTACATGAATAGAATGTGAAACTAATATATACACTTTGTAAGTCAGACATGTGGAACTAATATATAGTAGCATTCACACTTTGTAAGTCAGACATGTGGAACTAATATATTGTAGCATTCGTCCTTTGAAAGACAGACTTATGGAACTAGTATATAGTAGCATTCGCACTGTACACTCCAGACATGTGGAACTAATATATCGTAGTATGTGTGCTATGCAAGCCAGACGTATGTGTCTAATATAGCGATGCATTTACACATTGCCAGTCAGAAATTTTGTCTAATGTAGGCTAGTGTCCGGACATTTGATAAAAAACTAACTTTGGATTGTTGAACTATGTTTCTAATTTATTGTTGTCTACAATCTCTAGATTTACAAGAATCCTCGATATTATCCACAAAAAGCTAGCACATTTATGCGATACACAGACAGCGCACATATTCAAACTTACATTTTACATTTCAAATGGAAGAAGATAAACATTATTTAACTACTACTTTATTAAGAATATTCGGCTGTAACTAGCGCATCTGCCAACAAGAATTACATTAGATAGCATTGACTGCATTGTAGACCAGATTTAATATCATTATAGAAGAGCTGATTAAGTATAGCAGAAAAGATCAATCTTTGTAACTGTTTAATAATGTCCAACAAGAGCTAAACATAAACATACATGGAGAGAAACTACAACAAGTAAAACATTATCAATATCTTGGACACATAGTCACAAATAATGGCAGAAATGAAACAGAAGTTAAAAGGAGAATAGGAATGGCTAAAAGTCCCTTCAATGACATGAGGAAAATATTAACATCTAAACAAATTACAAACAAGTTAAAAATGAGAATTATAAAATGCTATATCTATTCTATATTAATGTATGGCTCAGAAACATGGACACTAAATAAACAATTAGAAGACAGAATTGATGCCTTTGAAATGTGGGTATATAGAAGAATAGGGAGAACATCATGGAAAGAGAAGAAAACAAATAAAGAGGTGCTAAAGACACTTAATATGAAGAAAGAACTACTAAGAGAAATAAAGATCAGGCAAATAAAGTATTTTGGTCACATTAAAAGACATGATACCCTATTGAAGATCTTACTTGAGGGTAAAGTCAAAGGGAAGCGAGCAAGAGGTAGGCAGAGATACAGGTGAGAGAGTAACATCACACGAGGGACAGGTTACAGTCTAGCAGAATGCACCACCAAGACAAGAGACAGGGGATGTTGGAGATCCGTTGCAGCCAACCTTCGTTGCGGATACGGCCCTTAATGATGATGAATAATGCCTATTATTGTGTACAGATGTGAGAATTGTACACTTACAGCGCACATCTATCTATATTGTCTTTTCTCTGGTTTTTTTCTGAAGGGCATCATATGATTGACAATCGTGGCTATACTTTCGGGATATGGCACGTTTGGTCATTGGATATGCAGTAGTATTGTGGCATCTCAGAACATTGGCAACTCCTTCAATCCACCTTCTACTTGGTCTCCTCTGCCTTTTACTGTTTCCATTTTCATTGTTGCGACCAATAAGGGTTAATTCTCATTAAAAAGAACCATTTCAGCTTCTATTTTTCTTCTTCTACTTCTCAAACTCCCGCTGGATCTCCCTTACAGCAGGATCACGGTCCTATTAGATTTCCAGCAGGATGTATTCCAGAGAATGGAAATGCGTTGTGTCGCCGTTATATTTGCGCAAATGGCCCAACACATCCGTCTTCGGCGGATTCTATTTTTCAATATGTTTAATTTGTGTTTTCTATTGTCTTGTCAAAATTTGTCATAGAGAAAATATTGTATCTGTAAACCCTCTTCGTTTTCTAAACCCAAACTGTTCCGGACTAAGCGCTGGATTTACAACAGGTTTTATCCATTTATAAAGAATCGTATTGAACATTTTACTGACATGGCTATGCAGGGAGTTACCTTTCTATTTGTCACAATGTTGCCTGGCTTCTTTAATTTTCTCCTATATTGGTACAATGATCGATCCTTACCAATCTATGGTTATCGACAGCAGCAAACATGACGAGAAGAATAAAGGATTTTGTAAACAAGCGTTACAGACTATTGCAACTATGGTAAATGTACCATGACTGGAGTCACAATATGCTAAACTGGGCTGATATAACCGTGGTAAACTAGCTAAAGTGTGCGCATAAAGCGCTGAAAACATTACAAAACAACATAGGTCTAGTGGTAATGTTGCGACCCAAAAAAGCAAACATTGTTCACAGTCATGTTTTTTTAAAACAAATTATGTTTATATAGCTTATGCCCAAAGGCACCCAAAGAAATTAAAAAAAAACTTTTTACAACCATATTTAGTATTCTCTGAATTATAAAGGGGTAATATAACTATTTAGTGTTTTTTTCTTTCAGAACAGAGAAACAGACAAGCTCCGTTATAGAAGCGTCATAATCAATTGTCAAAGTTCTTACATTAGGGGCATGTCATTCTTAATTTGAGAGATGTCCACATACAAATTGTGGTAACTTATCAATGAAATTATAATAGTTGTCATTAGCTAAGTGTGATGCAATGCCTGCAAGATTAGATCGCTAGTCCGATCAGAAACATTTAAGGAGAGCTCTTTTTTTATAGTTTCTTTTTTTTAAACACGTCTATAGAATGGGCATTATATGTGTATATTATGTGTGTTACATGTGTATAGTATGTGTGTTGCATGTGTATATTATGTGTGTTACATGTGTATATTATGTGCGTTACATGTGTATAGTATGTATGTTAATTATGTACATTACAATAATAGTATACTGCGATGCAACAAAGACTTCTAGTTATATGCAAATGTTTTCTTTGCATCTTTCTAGATACCTGTGGATAAAGTCAACATTGTTGTTGGTCTCCTTATTATTATATACAGTTCTGAGAATGTCATGCCTCGCCATTGATGTTGAATATCAGTTTTTCATAAGTAGAGCGTATAAATAGCCAAACTGCTAGAGGATATCCGACAAGTTGGAGAATCCTGCAATAACACTACTAAAAAGCGATAAATACTACGTTGATGTAATGATGTTACTATATGACCTAACCATGAAATAAAACAGAAATAATAATAAAAAAGGAACAATGACTTTTTCCACATTACGGTCCCACTGGGACCTTTGTCAAGAAACACATAACAAACAAGAAACACACATAATTATCACATTATTTAACTATAATTACAAAGAGATGGGTTTTTTTAATCAAAGCCATGTTATTGCAATGATGCGATATTGTTTGCGTGTTTCTTGACAGAGGTCCCAGTTGGACCATAACGTGTAAAAAGTCATTGTTTTAAAAAAATAAATATTTCTGTTTTATTTGATGGTTAGATCATACAGTAACATCATTACAACAAGGTAATATTTATCAATTTTTAGTTGTATTGTAACAGGGAAATCACATCTCTGGGAAAGCAAGAATACAGGAATAGATATGCTGTGAAGCGCTAGTACTGATTGGATCTACCAGGAGGTAGCATCACATATTAGTCGGTAGTTACGCCAGTCATCAGAATGAGTCGTGGCTAGAGTAAGAAATGAAAAATGACACCAACTGGAAATTGAAGACAATGATGTCAAATATACATTTGTAATTAAAGAGGACGAGTAAGAATGACAAAAGAATGCGTTTGACAAGGTAATGTATACATCATCATCATCATCAGGTGCCATGCCGGCTGGCGTAGGCGGTCATGGCTCCTCACATCTCTCTGCCCACAGTATAATGTATCAAGGTCGTTGTTGTTTTCCTGCCGTGCCAGGTTGTCAAACTGTCTAGTATTTCTCACGTTGTCGCCCTCTGTCTCTGTTGCCATCAATTTTGCCTGTTGTGACTATGTTATCCAAACCTGCATGTCTCATGAAGTGGCCAAAAAAAGAAGATTGTCTTGTTCTTATATTATTGATTAAGGTCTGTTTCGCATTTGACTCTTTCAACACCTCTACATTAGCTGGCAGTCCATAGTATTCTCAGCATTCTTCTATAGAACCACATCTCTACTGCCTCCAATCTCCCACTTTCCAGTTTGTTTATTGTCCAAGACTCGCACCCATATGTTAGTATAGGGGTTATATAGCACTGGAGAACTCTCTTTCTCACCTCTAATGACAAGGTCATATTACACAATATATTTTTCATTTCTTGAATGTTGTTTTTTGCCTGCCTTATTCTGCTTCTTATTTCTGTTGAACATCTTCCATCTGCTGTAATCGCTGTACCTAAATATTTGAATTGGTGGACATGTTTTAATACTATATCATTCACGATGATCTTGCCAGGTTATTTTGTTTCTTTGAAATAACCATTACTTCTGTTTTCTTGATATTTAGGAAGAGACCTTTCTTTTTACTTTCTGTGACTACTACATTAATTAATTCTTGAAGATCTTCCTCACTTTTTGCAATCAGAACAGTGTCATCCGCATATCTCAAATTATTTATATTATGTCGTCCCACTGATATTCCTGGGATATCTACTATTGCACGCAATATGTTTTCATTGTATAAAGAGAACATGTCTGCTGAAAGCACGCATCCCTGTCTGACTCCTTGTTTTATTTGTTGAAAAGGGCCAAATTGATTTCCTACTCTTATTGCTGCTGTTTGTTGCCAGTACATCTTCTTGATTATTCGTAAATCCTTGCTGTCAAAGTTCAAATTCTCTAGCATGTGTATAACTTCGCTATGTTTAACTTTATCAAATGCTTTCGTGTAGTCTATAAAACAGATCTACATATCTGTTTTTACCTCTATAGATCTCTCTATTAGTGTTCTCAAAATATATATAGCATTGTTGGTACCTTTGCCTTCTACAAAGCCACATTGTTCTGGACTTATTTCTGATTTTATTTTGTTTCTCACTATCTTCATGATGATTCTGAGAAGTATTTTGGTTATTTGGCTCATGAGGCTGATTGTACGGTGTTCTTCACATTCGGTGGTCCCTGGTTTCTTAAGTAAGGCTATAAATATGGACCTCATTAAGTCCTCGGGTATGTGTCCACTACTATATATGTCATTCAGAAATATTGTGATTATTTCAACTCCAAAGCCACATAAAGCTGCTAATTTTTCAAATGTGATATTGTCTGGACCTGGAGCTTTGCCATATTTCATGTGTGCTAGTGCCTCCATTACTTCTGCTGCGAGTATTGATGGACTCTCGCCGTTATCTTGTGTGTGTATCTCGGGTCTATAATGTATACTGAGAACCCGTAAAATATCATCAGAGAAGGAAGGATGTTCCAGATCATTATCTGCAACTCTTCGAAAAATGTTGGAACCTATTTACTGGTTGCAACTAGAGTTTGTGTGGAATATATATTTTTGAACCAAAGGTTATGAGAAAACAGACGGCCTCGATAATATCATATACATGGAGTTTTGTCACCGGTAGAATTTCTTCACACTTCGTTAACTTGAAATATTTGCGACATATTTACACCAGGACAATTTGTAAGATTAACTTTTTAGTTAAATGATAGAAGGTCGGTCGACATGACGGTCAGACATGGAATATAAAAATCATTTGGGATCAACTAATAATTGACACAATTACACATTTACTAAAGAATTTCTTAACAATTCATTAACGTGAACTATTTTCAACCTATTTACACTTGTGAGAGATTGACTTTTTAGTTAAATGATAGAAGGTCGACATGACTGTCAGACATGGAAAAGAAGAAACATTGGTACTATTTAAGGATCAGTGGTCGTGTTGGCTATGTTTCTGCGGAACGAAAAGCGAACATAATTAAACGTTACGAAAATCTGATAAAGATATATTTCTACACGGCCAACGTTCTGTGCGTTTGGCGATGAGAGCCCTCAATCACTCGACATGCGCGGGGTGTATGTCGATTGAGTGGGAGTGTGTGTCCAGTGCGCTGCACGCAAATCGCTAGATTGGTATCGTTCGTTACAGGTACTACTGTTAAAATCTCCAAGTAGCAGAAGCTCAGTGCAATAACAATTAATACGTTGGACTTGTGTCACGTGATTTGACCACTGATCCTGTATTGAACAGAAACATTTAGTTGGATAAGTTACTAATTGGCACCATTACGAATACCAAAGAATTTCTTTACACCTCACTAATGCAGAGTATCTTCGGCATACTTGGACTCAGTTCTGCTCATGAATTTAAATCAACTTACGCTTATTTTTTGTTTTATGTGACTGCAACGAGGTGCAAAGGGAACGCATTGCTCTCGGCGGACCCAGGGTTAGCAGATAACCAAGATCCCAAATGTACCTCCTCGAGGTGCACCCTGGAAACAGAAATACAGCAGGTCGAGCTGAATCTGGCCATATCATTTTGGGATCGTGTCGGAGAATGTGGAGGTAGCAGATGGAAAGAGATTTGACTGCATAAGAGACAGACAATATCTCCGACACCACCAGCATCACCACATACAGCGACACTGTCGACATATAGTGAAGCTAGTCAGTCCAGTCCTAACATTGGAGGGGTGGTCAATGTAAAAGGCATGTAATGGTATGTAAAGGCATGTAAAGACGAGTTTCTAGTTACCTGTTCTCCTTATTGGCAGAGACCCAGACCCAATCATAAGCAAGAAGACCTGACCCAACTCTAATGTCATACCTTCCTATACCGGAAGCATGCTTGCGAAGAGAAAGGGTTCCGTACCCGATGGGTTCAGTCACAAAAGGGTCAAAGAATTTAACCTTAGCCCAACTCTGCTGTCAAGCTTTCCTATACAGATATCAGGTGGCGTAAACAACAAAATGTTCATTTAGAAACAAATTGTTGGACTGTTTCCCCTTACCAATACTGAAAAACAAATTATGTATAAGATCGACAGTTCACACGGGACTCTGGTTAATTATACAGTTATGTGGACTCATCTGTTTTCCTTTGAAAGTAATGATATTTATCTATTCCCTTAGTAATCGTTAGTCACTTTGTGTATAGTCTGTGGTGAGAGTCAATGAAAATTATGGGAACAGTTACATATCTTATATTTTGAAGAATTAACAATGAGTCCACATAACTATATACTTGCCGATGGATTCGATTCACACCAACTTTACTGAGTATACAGACTCATGAGGCATGTCCCATTAGTGATATCAGGTATTGTACTGGTAAAACAATTGTTTACCAAGAGGAGATAATCTTAAGGATGCCCAAAAATCAATATTATTTCTGTCCACTAAGGGATCAATGGTGTCACATAAATAATAAATGCATGTACAGTATAACAATTATTATTTATGAAAAGGTTACACTTTATGGTAAATAGAATACGTATCTTCTCATTCGGATACAACGTAGTATCTGCAGTGTGTACATATCTTATAGATGAGTACATGTATTGTCACATATACAGATCGTTTTCGATCTGGTAGAACAAGTATTTGACAGATGGACATTCTATGTCCCATAAAACAGGAAATTATTTTACGGACAAACTATTAGCATTTTCTTTCCAATAAAAGTAGTAATGATTCTACAGCAGCTTCTTTGTTCAGTAAAACAAGTAATAGTTTATATATATATATATATATATATTCAGTAAATTATGTCCAGTAAAACATGTTTTCATTTCACAAATATACAGACAATTATATCCAGCACAACATGTTTTCATTTCACAAAAATGCAGGAAATTCTGTATAGTAAAGCATGTTTTCATTTCACAAAAATGCAGTAAATTCTGTCCAATAAAACATGTTTTCATTTCACAAAATTGCAGCATTTTCTTCCCAGTGAAGTATTAGACATTTAACATAGAAATATAGATGCCACGTTGTCTTTCCGGTGATTCAAGTAAATAGTTCATGTACTTGCGCCATTTCATGTCCGGTAATAAGAATTGTCGAGTTCTGATAGTAAAATAAAACAGCTACAATTGTTCACGACACTGGTTATATGCCTCATTTCTTGTATGTTCTCTTGTTGAGGAAATGTATTCTCTGGTGTAACAATCGTTGTCTACTGTATTTTATGTGTGCTTCTGTGTTAAGAAAATATGTTCTCTATAATGATGTAATATGGGCCTGCCACCATTTCATATTTCAGTTGGTGATGTTTCACGTTGCCTAGTCACAAGTGGGATGTATGGGTACTTGCGTTCATTCAGCTCCATACTGTTATACACCTTCTTACCAGGACCTGGACTTGGTTTAGGGCTTTCGTAGACGAGGTTACCGTTCTCACTTTCGTGGCTATCTGGACCATGCTGGATGAAATTAACACTCGTCGCTGTCGTCTGTCCACGCGACATCTCTGTCGGCAAGTTTCGCAGATGTCTGAATCGAGTGCACGTTCTTTTGACGTGGGTAATTACCTGTGGTAGGAAACAAATTGTATGGCAGTAAATGTACTTTATGCGACATATTCAATCACTGACACCGATTTTTTTTTATTAGCAGCAGACATATCACATTAGAGTATGACTAATTGATTATATCATTTACTCTGATAATATCACATTGCAGCATAGTTCTCTTAACTGCATCAGTCAATTTTAGTGTAGCCTATAGAGCTGCAATTGACTGACCTAGCTTAGAAATTCGATATAATAATGTTTTATTATTTCTACTTTTATTATAATTTTCATATAATTTTTTATACTGTATTTTCTTTTCTTATAATTTCGTATATTTCATGCTTTTATTTTATTCGATACTCTCTGTTTTCCAGAACTGACAGTTTCTTATTTCATAGTTTTATGTAGTCTTCGATCTACTTTGCTTCTGCTTTTCAATTCCATCTTGAATTTTATTTGTTCCCTTCTCGATAAAGGGATGTTTTTTTTAAATTGAATAGTCAATTGTATGTATTTGTCTACATAAAATTTATATTTACTCAATCTGATATTTTTGATATTATATTGATATAAGCATCTGCGCTTTATAATTATTTTTCCTTTCTAATTATTATATCTGTATAATTACTATATTTTTAACAACTTTATTTTTAAATAAATATTTTCTCTCCACAGACACAGTCTATTTCACATTATCTTTATAAGTATATGGTATCTATGAAATATGAGACATGTAAAAAGAATTAAAAAAACAAGCGAAAGAAAACGCATGGAAGAAATACGAAGAACATCTTTCAGACATATGCACCATAAAACCAAACGAATTCTTCAAATACATAAAGTCAACAAGAACGAGAGACGAGACACATAACCCAATTACCATTATAAACAACAAAAATGGTTTCCCAATATTCAGAAAAAAAGAACAGAAAAAAACAACAGATGCCATCGTTGTACTGAAACAATTAAGCGAAAATACAATGTGTTGATCAAGAGGACTCTGACAGAGTTGGTAAGGATAAATTATGGAAATACTAGATGACTACGGAATACATGGACAACTACTAGACAACATAAGAGCACTATATAAAAACTGACGAAGTATAATAAGAACAAACGAAGAATTCACACAACCAATCGAACCAACAAGGGGAGTAAGACAGAGATCTGTGCTATAGCCACTGCTGCTTGTTACATACATGGATAGGATAACCAAAGAGGCAGATGGAAGAGGCGAGCACAACATCACAGAATCAAGGTACATGTCTGCATGATCTACTCTTTGCAGATGATGAATGTCTAATATATGAAACTCAAGATGAACTACAAAGATACGCGAATTCATTACATGCATCATGCGAACAGTGTCATGTGACGTATTCCTTCCAGAACGTTGTCTTCCCAATGAACTCTCTGAACCACTCTCTGTCTTGGGCGATGTGGCTTGCATTTTCTAGCGATGTATTCATGTTATCTTTAATGTCGTCAGACCATCGTCTTCTTGGTCTGCCCTTTCTACTCTTCCCATTTATTCTTCCCTCCATTATTTGTCTTTCTAAACAGTTATGTCTCTTTATATGACCAAACAGGCGTAGTTTTCTTTTTGTTATTGTGTTTAGTAATCAACACTCTGGAATATTCAATGTGTTTATAATATCTGAGTTTCTGATTTTATCCTTCCATGATATTCTAAGTATCTTACTGTTGCATTTCAGCTCGAAGGCGTTGATCCTCTTTGCCGCTGTGTTACTTAGAGTCCATGTTTCACAGCAGTATGTTGCAACCGGAAAAATAAAAGTTCGTAACATTAGCACTTTCGTTTCTATTTTGTTGTATTTCCATATGGTTTTCAGCCGTGTTATTTTGCAATATGCCATTGCCAATCTCTTCCTTATTTCTGCCATGCAGTCTCCTGCACCGTTGATGTTTGCTCCTTAGCATTCAAATTTATCCACACATTCTATCTCGGTATTGTCTATTCTGATTTTTGGTTGCGAACAGTACAATATGAAATTAAACTTAACAAAAACAGAAACTATGAAATGTTCAGGATGTATTCTTCTTCTTCAGCGTTCATTCTCAACTCCTGCTGGACCTCCCTTGTGGCAGGACCATCGTTCTACTAGATTTCCAGCAGGATGTAGTCGAGTGAATGGAACTGCGTTGCGTCAATGGCCCGATACATCCGTATTCGGCGGGAGGATGTATTCAGCAGAGCAATATGAGAGCTAAATGTATATGATAGCGGCACAATGTTAAAACTGATATCAGAATTTAAATATCTAGGAAGCATTTTTACAGAAGACGTCAAAATTGACAAGAAAATTGAAATGTGGTGCCAAAAATCAAACGCTGTAACATAGCAACTTTCACTGCTGCTTAAAATCCCAGCGATCAATATGGTGACCACACAACATATAATAAACACAATCTTTATTTCTATGATATGTAACGAGTGCCAGACATGGCCCCTGACAAGAAACACTCATGAGAAATATTACAACATGTGAGATAAAAATGCCTGAGAAAGGTTGTAAACATCACCAGAAGAGACCAAATGTGAAATGAAGACATCAGAAAGATAGTAAAGACCATATCATACAACAATATATAGAGATACAACAGATATCACAACATGAAATACACGCATAGAACAACAGAAAGAACGGCTTTTAATCAAGAGGAAGACCAAGAACAAGATGGGAAGTTTCAATCAAAGAGATTTTTTTTTTTAAAAACGCCACCGAATTATAGCAATCTCAACAGATATGGCCAAAGACATAAAAACTGATCTCTTAACAACGCCTAAAAGTACTTGTAGAAAAGAAAACCGATAGATATTTCTCTATTGTCTCTACACGGTTATGTAGGGTCATGTAGATAACTCTTTGTCTTTATTGTCTCTATTTTTGCAAATGCAACTAATTATCATACTAGTTTTATAAATACGAGATAAACCAAGACAGTTCTCTGATTTGATCGCCAAATGGAGTTAGATTACAATACTTTGATTTGTTTTCATTTCTTGCGTTCTGTTAATTAATGTCAAAGAAAATAATGACAAATAAAAACACAGCACATGCATATGTGAAATCATGTACCACGTTATCAAATACAGCACATGCATATGTTAAATCATACCACATCAACGTGAAACGATGTAAGATGTTATGAGCGTTAATAATTTACTAACAGGATGACTTGCAAAATATGTAATACTTATTAATATTACGATACTATTTTGCAAGAGATGAGTCTTCACACAAACAAACTGTAGCCATCTGCCTCATCGCTGTCAACCGCTTTTGAACTACTACGTTATTGTGTAATTTATGTGCTCACAAGAATATAAATATCTATCATACAGCACTCCCACGTATTCTAAAATTGATGTTCTATTTATTCGCCACATAGATTGGTAGTTGGCATTAGTTCATGGATTTTGTGGTTATTCCTAGAGAACTATGTCACAGCTTGCTTTCTTTGGGTTCACCATTCAACTTTGTAGGTCGTGAATAATTTGTCTTCTTTCTAATCCATGACGGTATACTAGAATGTCTTCTGCATATGAGAGAGTTGTGCAACTTCAAATCCATAGCCTTCATATTATATTTATCACATATTACAGGAGACACAGGTGAACTCTGCGGAATAGTTGGGTGTATTGTTGTTGGATACGATGTCCAATTGCCACACCTCAGTACCACCTTCTTCTGAAACAAGCCTGATCCACCTATCAAGAAAATGGTTTATATTAAGTTCTAATTCCCGATCCGGCATGAGATGAAAAGCCACCATGTTGTAGTCGTCCTCCAAATAACTCGTCACCGCACATGTCTTTTATACGTGCAAGGAAACCGTTATAAACATCATGAGAAAAGATAACTGTATTTTAATATGTTTCTCTGTTTACGCGATATTTTCCAGGTGTTTGTAGAAAAAACTGGTTAGCTGTTCAGGGCAGCATGCTATTTTTTGTAATGATTTTTTCCAGGCACGTATTCAATAGTATTCAGCATTGTTATAATTTGATATCCATATACTATGTTGATCCTAACAGGTTGCCATTGGTAGCCAGTCTCCGCAGGGAATACCATTTTAGGCTGTTGTTAATTAAACACATTAGTTCTTTAATCTCGCCATCCTGCAGCCTATCAATGTTATTATTATACCATTAGGCCCTAGCAAAGAATTTGTGAAATATGTGATCGTATAACGAATCTCTTCCACGTAACTTGAATATAGTCATCAGTGTTTAGACCATCACACAGTTCAGGTTTCTTTGTTTACATTTGTAAATATGCCACTACATGTATTGGTAAACATTGTTCTAAATGGTGTTTGAGGATAGTATTGTCTTTATTCTAGTATTTCCTCTTCCTCTTGATCTATAGTTTGGAAGTCGTAGATATGTCTACATCTTGTTGACATGTTCATGGGTTTATTAAAATGCCAGTACATTCAAAATGACTTCACATAATTCTCCCCCATTATGCAGATTAATTCGCATAGGTTATGAACACATTTGTCTCTTCATCACGGGCTCTTCTTATGTTCAGAATCACTTCTGGTGGTGTGTTTCTGATTTCTGATCGCTCTTGCTTTTTGCCAGAGACTAATCCTTCCCTTTACTCTGCCAAGTACATTGAGTCTCCAGAGTACGATTAGGCAATACAATCATCACAATTCTACCATCAGAGCGCACCATTGGAAAAAACCCCATGGTGGAATTAGAATTGTTCAACTCTGTGGGTGGCAAAATAAGGACAGCGGGCGAAATCCGACCCACTAAACCATTTTGTGGTCCTACAGGCTGATTCTAACAACTATATTTGCTGGTCCCCATATATGATAAAAGACTGCTTGGAGCTCGAAAGTGTTTCTTGCCCTGGCTCTATATCACACACACACAAATGCAGACCTGCTCGCATACCTCCAAATATGGTTCCAATATTTTAATGTTCTTGTAAATATCTCCGGTTGCGATATACATCATATAATTACTGTCTCTTTTTGCCGAGACACTCCGTTTAAACTATGGAAGAGAGTCCACCTTGATTCTACCAGGCCCTTTATAAAGGTATTGAATTGTCAAATTTAGGTAATTGTGCCACAAACACTTCCCTCTTCAATTAATAATGATACAATATGTGTTGTTACGTTGGTGTATGCTAGTATCTTTAGAGTGATGCACGATCTTTCATTGGATAAGGGCAGCTGGTATGTCGTCTACGAAATGGTATTGCTTAAACATAGTGGAGATGACTGTTCAGGTAATTATGTTACAAGAAATTTCAAAAATTAAGTACTATTATACCATATAAATTATTTATAAAATAAAGAAAAAAATGCAAACTAGATGGTGGAAAGAAGAAACGCTGCAATGACTCTCTAAAAATATCTAAGTAGCTTCATCATCGACGCTACATCCTTGAAATCTGTCTATCAGATTTGTGGTTCAATAACTTTGGTTCGCCAAAGGTGGTTCGAGAACACCAGTAAATGTGCTTGCATCGCCGAGGAATGTTCGCAATTTTACTGTGTCCACGATGGAGGTCGTGACCAAAAGTTTTTTAACAAGAAAATGAGATTGTTTTCTTATTTAAGTCCTTGTGGTGGAAACATCGATCCTGTGCATATGCCTACGAAATCGTTGTTTCGCCATAGATGTTAATAATACTTAATATTTATTCTTTTTCTTCAACGTTCATTCTCAAACTCCCACTGGATCTCCTGTAGAAGGACAATATTCCTCCGAGATTTCAAGCAGGATGTATTCCAGAAATGGAAATGCGTTGTGTCGCAGGTTTATTTGTACCAATGGCCTGACTTCCATCTTCGGCGAAATATCTCATATTAAATAAATAAATTTGTCCACTGTCATATAAATCAATATTACATATTACATGAATCGCCTCAGTTCGACATATTCCTTAATGTCACCTATTCAGAATCTCACCGGGATGTGTTTAAATAATATAATTTTTCCCTCAAGTTTACACAAGGTACATTCCCTGAAGATATTTTTTGATTCAAGATTCCGCTGAAGACTGTCATATACATAACCCCCATGCACAAAATGCTTTTTTTAACATCTTGGCTGGAGATTTTGCTCAGAATGATTGCCAAATATATTTTTCTTGCAGTTTCCTTTCAGACCACATAAACTGTATTCAACGTTATTTATTGACTGTTCGACACTATCCTAATACTGGACTGTGATCACCTTATTTGTCTTACCAACAAAAGAAAAAAAAATTAAACTGTAAACCACCAGTTCACCGTCGATATGGATATCATCAAGCTAGTATTTGAAGACATATTCCAGTCACCAGTCTACATTCTTTACGGATACAACAAGCCAGTGTTTGAAGAATTAGCCCTGCCACCAGTCTAAAATCTGTATGGATATCAACAAGCCAGTATTTTAAGAAATAGCCCAGCCACCAGGCTACAGTCCTTATGGATATCATCAATCCAGTGTTTGAATATTACCCCAAACTGGATTGTCAGAAATAAAATATTGGCAATGATTGACAAGATGTAGACGATTGACATTATTGTATTCTCGTAGCCTAGTCCCATGTGTGTGTTTAATATATTCTATCAGGCCCTTTAGGAAAGTATTGAATTGTCAAAATTTTGTGCCACAAAGACTTCCCTCTTCAATTAATAATTATATTTAACAGAAATATATTAACAAAAACAAACGCAAATGCGCGAATATATATATATATATATATATATATATATATATATATATATATATATATATATATATATATATATATATATATATATATATATATATATATATATATATATATATATGTTTTCCACTTCGATTTCGGGAAACTTTATATAAGAAAATGTCAATATTTTTAATAAGTACACGTTTACAATTAAAGAGGTGGGTGTCTTATATTGCTGACTTTTGCTGTGTAAAATATCATGTTCTATTTTATTAATAGGAACACAAATTTGTCAACCCCCCCCCCCCTCTCCTCATCTATAGACCAGTGGTATTTATACACACGAATATTAATGTCAATTTCCTATAGCATTATGACAAACATATTGTTATGTTAAATGTATCTTCCGTATTTTGCCATAATGTTATGCAAAACGTATTGTTACATGTATTTCCTGTAAAATATGAAAAGTCATAGTCTCGCTGGCAAATAACTGTTTGTTTCATATTTATGTTTTTATACGTATAATATTATACATATATATATATATATATATATATTACAGTGTTATACATATAATGCCATGCATATATTATTATACAAATTGTAGATATGTTAGTATATGTTAAGACACAGATAGTAAAAAATGAGATCATATTTGTGGTTTATTAGGCAGGCTAGGATCTAACTTGTACCTGTGTCAAAGTCAGGTAGATGACAGCCTGCTGCTAAAACATATATGTACGTGTAGACCAGACAACAGATTGCTATAGCAATTAATCACAAAACAACATGCCTTTTGTAAATAGCAAATTAGTGAAGCATGGTGCTTAATTTAACGAAGTTGTAGCGCGAGTCCATGGACAATACAGTCATGTAGGTATTTTAGAAATCATCCTTCACAAATGATACCGTTTGACTTTCTCGTGATTTTAACTTGCTATCGCGAAAAATATACACACATAGATGATGTAAACATCACAGAAGAAGTCATATATCGTCACTGAGAAGGATGTCCCTCATGAGTCCACTTGACTATATTGTCGATTGAATCGGGTATAAGTTCACAAAGAACTGAATAACCAGCTTAACTTAACAACTGTAACAAAATTATTTTAGTAATAATAATAAAATTATTTCAATAATAATTTGGAATTGATAACAATGGCATTCACTCTGTTAGTACTTCAGCAAACAAAAATATACACACATATCGCTTGATGGTCAGTCTGACCATCACATGTTAGAATACATCGTGTAAGACAGCGGACAATAACAGCTCGCGCTTAGCAATAACAGACGTACTCTGTAGAATATATGTCTCGCACCGTAGGCTGTGTCTTCGTAGTCGCCACTTCAAGCGACACGTGTTCAGCACCTGAAAAGGTAGATAGTAGTACTAGGGAACCAGCTAGTAGCACATACAGGTAATAACTGAGTGAGTAACTACATTGATGACTGTTGTCTCGTTGGGGAAAACATGACGCTCAACCAAGTACACAATTAAATAGTCATATACTTGGGTGAATAATACATGGGTAGTTGGTGCCTCGTAGGGAAAACAAGGCACTGAACCAACGATATGGGAGGCGTGTGATTCGTATGGAAAACTAGCAGTCAACCAACTACACTACTAAATAGTCATATAAATGGTTACTTTATAGAATTAAAACTAACCATTATCAAGATACGGGTGTATAAAGTTGGACGAGAGTCCAATTGTTTTTATAAGTGATATGAAAATCCTGAAACGTGGAGGAAAAAGTAAATCCTTTTGACCCGTATTTAGTACATATACATTTTGCGAACTTGACACTAACTGCCGACTAAAAGAGACATATGCAACCATATAGTGTATTTATGTCACTTATGTCACTCACAATATCACTAGCGTATATACACTTTACTGAAGAAATCATTAGATGCAAGAAACCATCTCTAACCTAACCACTCTTCTATGAATGAACATGCTTTACAAAATCAATATATATATATATATATATATATATATATATATATATATATATATATATATATATATATATATATATATATATATATATATATATGGAAAGTTCGTAACTCAGAGTCCTGCTCGGTATAGAAATATCAACGGTTCAACCGATTCCGATTAAATTTGGCACGTAGACTAATTAGATATCTCCCCTTGTCAATATGAAAAAATTTAAAAGTGCTCACGTGGTCTGACAAAGCTGACCACTGACCATTGATACGATTGGTTAAAACTGTACTTTCTTACCGTTGCAGAACGTCAAACACATGTAAAAAAAAATATCTCTAAACGATTGCATTTCAATCGACGTTTACTCTGTATTAACAGTTTTAATATTATTCCTTACTACCTTTTGCTAATGCCGCGTGATAATGTTTCATCTGTCTATGAGCGAATCGTAGAATATTGTTTACATCAGTCTGTCTATTGTGTCCATAAATTGAAACTCATTGACCGTTAAATTATCCGGTAAACATTGTTGTCACTACGTTCAGGAAAGTATTTGTCACATGACACACATTTATAAACTACACTTTTACGCTGTCTGTGGTGTGCCCGGAATATCTCACTTCGTACAAGCGTAAAATATATTATGAGATGGAATGTGGGTGTTCGGTCCTAGAAATAATTCGTTTTAAAATTTTCTTTTTTGGGGGGAGGGGAAGGGGTGTGTGTTTAATATGTAGAAACTGAAAAGTATGGGTACGTCATCGCAACATTATATGAAAAATATTGGCATCTTTTCTATTGTTCATTTGTGTTTTATTCTCACCCGGACAACGCCGAGTATTACCTCTAGTAATAATATAATAATAAGAATCATAACCCGTCATGATCGTAGGGTTGTCACATTTGAGATATTCGCATTAAAAGCTCTCAAACATCCCTATCCTCAGCTATTCGGAGGACTAGAAAAGTCATGCCCTGACACTTCCTTGATGTTATCAATCCAGGATATGTTTTACCAAATCTTCTTCTTCAACCCTGGACTGTTTCTTGCAAAATAATTTTAGAGTAGATACACAATTATGATATCTGTTTTAATACTTACTTTATGATATCTGTTTCTATACTTACATTATGATATCTGTTTCAATACTTACATTATGATATCTGTTTCAATACTTACATTATGATATCTGTTTCAATACTTACTTTAGGATATCTGTTTCATTACTTACTTTAGAATATCTGTTTCATTACTTACTTTAGCATATCTGTTTCAGTGCTTACTTTATGATATCTTTTTCAATACTTATTATATCATAATGTGGTCTATTTTTCTGATCTTGATAATAATTCAAGCCCTAGAATCACCGTGTTCCTTCTTATAACATTTATCAATAACTAGATACATTCAAATAATCAAGTATCACACAAAGTGACATAGATGCACATTTATGTCCAGAACTCTCTGTTTCTACTTGTGTGTTAATAAATTATATTTAAAACATAATCCAATGCCACGATAACGATAATAACCTATCAGTCTCTCTCTTCTCTCTCCGTAATCTTTTCATTGGGTGCTAAATCTCGACACTTTTCTCTTCTCATCACTTTCCTAAAGATCTTGAATTTCTGAATCTGGTTTTTGTTGTGTGTCATTTTACTACATCTATGATGACGTCTGTTTGAGATTTCTTAAAAATCCATTGTATGTTCATCTATCTTCAAAACAAAAATATCCTGTCAGTTCACTTTCTGTTTATATTTGTCTCCAGCACATGTTTCACTTCCGTAGATAGGAGTCTGTTCCCTATAGTATCACAGTACTTGAAAGGTTCAAAAGGCGTAGAGGAGTGACTTTTTTGTGTTTGAGTTATCCGATATTTACCCGATCAAGTTTTAACAGAGCGGCATGCCAGCTACTGTTAGTACCCACTCATAGCACGTAATTTCGCAGACTCAAGAGACAATCCCCAGAGATCTCCGACAAAAAAATCCATTTTAAAAACAATATGTTGGGAGTGGGTTTTGAACTTTCAGCCTCTAGCAGACAAAGCGAACGGCTTAACCACTAAACCATTACGTCAGGGAAGTCTCCTTGCGATCCCCTAAATCCCTAGTACTTAAATGTATACAAAGTGTAAACGCTGAGTCGGGGGCCTCATGCCGAAAGGCGCAGACATCGCAGCAACACTGTAAATCATAACACGGTGCATTCCGTTCTCTGTACTACATCCTACTAATGTTATTGACTGTAAGAACGAAGGCAGAAGAAGGTATACAGTGAACATATTACATAAACACATGTTTAGAATACTATATGACTTGTTCGTTTCTCGCACATCTGTTGATGGATACATCTTTCCTGTATAAGAGCGCATTCATCGAACACCCATAATAACCAAACTATGCGTATAATACAAAAGAGTACGTTATATACAGATGGATGGCGATTTACCGCACATATTCTAATAAAACACTTCATTATTTCATTTCTATGTTGAATCTTACCTCTCCGTTGAAGAAGCAGAAAATAAGAGCAACGAAGAAACCCTGAAAATACAGAATTAGTCTCATTATAATTTCGTAGCAAATAATCGGTAGGTTATAAAAATGTGCAACATGTAACAGCAGCTACACTGTGTCGCAGATAATGGGGCCGAATAAAGGAAAGCGGTGTTATAATTGAATTATCTTACTGAAAAAAGGATTAATGACAACCAATATATTGCATAATTAATTATACGCAATGATAGTAGGTCTGTTTGCTTGGTGCCAGGTCGTTGTGACTGGATTTCATAATTTTACCATACCAAAGTTTTTAATGATTATGCGATCTGTTTGTTTGTTTTGCGTTTGCTCCATTGTAACCATCACGGATATCCGTGCGATTTCCGCCGGAAGCGTGATTACGTTGTGCCACCGTTATGCTCCTTGTAGTCCTAGCACATCCGATTTCGGCATGCCTTGACAATTCGGGTGGGCTACCCTTAGCCTGTGACAGCCTCTATATCTGTCTCCAGGCACGCGTAGTGGCGACTCTTCGCCCAGACGATTTTTGCTCTCGTCTGACTCGCACAAGGTGTCCCACTGTCTATGAATTTGCCTCGTGTAATTGGGCGTGCTGTGCCTGTGCCCATTGGGTACTGAACCGATTCTCATCCGTGAGCCTGGTTCCTTAGGGGAAGAACTCAACAGAGGAGTTGGTACCTAGCTCTTTCGCCCTCTTAGCCGAGGTGTCATTCACCGACATCGTGTACCGCTTGTCCAAGTTCGAGTCTCACACCACGCGTTTGAGAGCAAGGCGTTCTCGAGCTGAACGTCCTTGTCCCAATAGCGCCTGAGCCCATCAGGTACTGAACCCTTTCTCTCTTCAAGTGTATTTCCGGTGTAGGAAAACCTGACAGTAGAGTTGGGCCAGGGCTAAATCGTTGTCCCTTTTGTGCCTGAGCCCATCGGGTACGGAACCCTTTCTCTTCGCGAGCATATTTCCGGTTTAGGAAGGCTCGACATTAGAGTTGGATTAGGTCTTCTTGCTTTACCAAACGCCAATGAATGGGTCTGGGTCTCTGCCTGTAAGGAACACAGGTAACTAGAAGCTCGCCTCGAGCTGAAATTGTTTCATTGTACTCGGTATGAAATCTATTTGTCTCTCGCCATGCATCTACCTTTACGTGCATTTTACATTGGCCGCCCCTCTAATGTTCGGACTGGACTGACTAGCTTCACTGTATGTCGACAGTGTCGCTATATGTGGTGATGCTGGTGGTGTCGGAGATAGTGGCTGTCTCTTGTGCAGTCAAATCTTTTTCCATCTGCTACCTCCACATTCTCGGACACGATCCCCAAATTATTTGGCCAGAATCAGCTCGAGCTGCTGTATTTCTGTTTCCAGGGTGCACCGCGTGGAGGTACATTTGGGATCTTGGTTATCTGCTAACCCTGGGTCCGCCTAGAGCAGTGCGTTCCCTTTGCACCCCATTATGCGATCTGATATGATAACGGTAGACTCACCATCGACGGTTGGAAGATCAGGCCTTAATGATATACCCATCAACGAAGAATAGTAGAGATGTAAGATAAATATTGAAGTATAATTTGTTTGACATGACACCTTGTTGAGAAATTACTATGACATATTAGTAGAGTATCTATCAATCTATCAAGACTCGTAGCACGTCAGGGTCTAGGGGTAAAACATTGGATGCTTCAGCAAGTAAAGTCCTCCAGTGATTTCTATCTTCAATAATGCGGTTTGGTGAGGACACATTTTATCCTATCAATTATTAGATAGTGTCTGTCCATATCTTTATTTTCCCTCCTCTGCATGAAGAACCCATTCGACGGTTCTCTGCAGTATTGTTTTTGGCAAGGGACAAAAAATAATTAGAGTCAGAGCAATATGCCGTCATCAGACATGAGCAGCTACAGACTACCATAAGTGGAAAACATGAATCTCTAGATATCTCTATATAGAGATATGCAGTGGACGCCACACACACACGCACGCGCACGCGCACAAATAGGTTTGGGTAAGATATGATTAGTGGTAATCACAAAAGATGATTGATTGAAGATTTAAGACGAGTGAAGGTTGTTGGAGGTAAACTGAACAATGATTGATTATAGACAACAGATGAATGATGGTAGAAATGAGGTAAAAACTGGTGGGTGCAACGTACA
Organism: Meghimatium bilineatum; assembly: GCA_034231615.1. Taxonomy (NCBI): domain Eukaryota; kingdom Metazoa; phylum Mollusca; class Gastropoda; order Stylommatophora; family Philomycidae; genus Meghimatium; species Meghimatium bilineatum. The sequence goes on from CM067299.1 coordinate 99,524,884, forward strand.
AGAGGATTGCTGGTAGAAATGAGGTAAACATTGGTGGGGGCAACTTACAAAAGGATTGATGGTAGAAATGAGGTAAACATTGGTGGGGGCAACTTACAAAAGGAATGATTGTAGAAATGAGGTAAACATTGGTGGGGGCAACTTACAAAAGGATTGATGGTAGAAATGTGTGAAGTTTTATGGAGTTATATGACGTATAGTGGAGAAAGTGTACATAGAAGTCACTGATTGTTGATGTTTTAGCAAATATTGTAGTTATTTTTAAACTTTGATCTTTTACCTGAGAGTTTGAAACAAAAACAGAAAACTTTTCGTAGGCAGGTGCACCAGATCTTCCTGCTGGCAGTCGATATATAAAAACAAACAGCTGGACACCAAAAAGGGGGATAAGGACGAACGTGGCTTTGAGTGCTCGTCTGAAACAGAAATACAATTGTTACAATAACTGTTGAAGTAGTGTTTTTAGCCTAAGAACAGTTGTTGTAACAGTGATTCAATACATGTGGAAAGAACGATTCCAGTCGTAAGAACGTATGTTGTAACAGTGATTTATTAAAAGTGGCCGCTTGGACACAACGCACACATGCACACACACACACACACACACATACATACACACACCCACACATCAGCATGTCCATTCGTCAGGCATCTGCACAAATACACTAGAGTCGTTATTTGTCAATCATTTCTACATACACTAGACAAACTAGCTTCTTAAGTTTGATACTGCTGTCATTATCGCCTGTGAAGACGGATATTGCTATTATGTGTATTATAACTATTATTATGACATATATTTATCATGCTATAATACTATATGTTGTACAATATTATTTTGACTAATATCTCACGTACCTGAAATTGCTAGGCTCATTTGGATGAGACTGAAGTTGTGTTAAAAGAATGCGAAGAATGTTGCATAAAAATAAGAAATTAACCTGTGGATCAACACATGCATAGAAAAAATCAGTATTGCTTTGTACATTTCATGCATTCCATATATGATTATATTTTAACTCATGTTTATTGATTAAATATTGCACAAATTAATGTAATCAATATCTATCACTAAAATTGATTTAAATAAGTTCGTGTTATATTTTTTTAAGATATCGTTGCTGATAGAATATTTGATGCAAAGTGGACATTTACAGTGAGGAATCGATTTTCCATATTCGTGATGTTTCACCGCAAAATCATATTAAAACAAAACATTGTATACTATTTAATGTGTATAGTCATATTCGCCTAGAAGATTCAAAGATTATTTGTGAATTAAACGTTTCTGAATGGCAAATTCCCATAATGTGACGTTAGATGAATATTTAAACATTTTCGGAGAGTTATTGAAGCATTTCCTTTTTTTCACCTATTAGTGGTTACTCTTGTTTTACAAGAGTACAATACGTCAGATGTGTTTTGATACGTTTATTAGACAATTGCTCAGTATGTCCAGCCCATCTTAGTTGGGCATGTTTTGGTATTGTATATATGCTTAGAATATTCTCTCTAATAAGCGCTTCAGTATAGTGTACCTTATCTTGCCACTTTTTCATTGAGAGGTTTGTGGAGATATCATTTATAGAAGTGATTTAACAGTCTGGCACATCTGATGTCCGCTGTTCAGGTCTCACGGAAGTATAGCTGATGTACACTGTTCAGGTCTCACAGAAGTATAGCTGATGTACGCTGTTCAGGTCTCACGGAAAAAAGCTGATGTACGCTGTTCAGGTCTCACAGAAGTATAGATTATGTTAAAAAATACTTGACTCGTCAAAAGGAGATTACGCTCCAAATCATAAGTAATATAACATTTTTGAAAGCAGCCATCAGTGACTACACGGAGTAGAACCAATGTCTCAAGCAGCAAATTGACTAAACTTAATAGAATGAGTCAAGCAGCCAACACTGACTACACTTAGTAGAATGATTCAAGCAGCCAACACTGACTACACTTAGTAGAATGATTCAAGCAGCCAACACTTACTACACTTAGTTGAACCAGTGAATCAAGCAGCCATCACTTACAACACTGAGTAAAACCAATTATTCAAGTTTAACTGTAAGACTTGCAGAAAGGCAATGTGAGTGCAGATGCGTGTGCTTTTTCCTCGAGGAGCACGTAGTTTCCAATAAAAGACAAGTTTCTACATTGGTTAAATTGGATTATACAATGGATAAATTGGAAGAACTACTTTAGACAATTTAGTTCACTTATTCTACATTTTCTAATTAAAATGTCAAGATTGAGGTGGCATTTGGGAATTAAAAATAAGGAAGTAAAAGTTTGTTGTTTTTACTGCACAATACTTTCGATGATGGTGGAGTTTCAACTTTACTTATGGTATAGTGATAACAGTGAATAAGCGTAGCTGGCATGCCATAATATATGCATTGGAATGTGACTAAAATAACATAATTCAAAGGAAATATGAGGCAAATAATAGTGATATCTGATCTGCCATGCATGTCGTTGGAGGCGACTACTAAAGTGGTTTTCGGAATGGGGGGAATATCTCATTATATTGAGGGTCAAAATGACAGATAGCACGCTGAAGTCAGAGTTGTCAGACAGAAAGGAACCTATATCGCAGGCTAGCTGTAAACCATGACACGACGCGTTTAGTTCTGTGAACTACATCCTGCTAATCTCCAGAAGTTTGAAAAAAAGAAGAAGAACGAAACTATAATGATAATCTCTCATACAATAAAACGGTTTCTCTACAATTAGAACACAAAATAATCACTTTTCCTGTAAACGTAAATGTGAAAACGTTGAGACAAGCAGTGGAATACGGCAAGTCAGACTAGGTAATAATAACAATAATCATCATCATCATCAGGTGCCATGCCGGCTGGCGTAGGCGGTCATGGCTCTCCACAGCTCTCTGTCTACAGTATTATGTATCAAAGTCGTTGTTGTTTCTTTGCCGTGCCAAGTTGTCAAACTGTCTAATATTTTCTCACGTTGTCGCCCTCTGTCTCTGGTGCCTTCAATCTTGCCTGTTGTGATTATGTTCTCTAAACCTGCCTGTCTCATGAAGTGGCCAAAAAAAGAAGATTGCCTTTTTCTTATATTGTTGATTAAGGTCCGTTTCGCATTTAACTCTGTTAACACCTCTACATTAGGTTTTCTGGCAGTCCATGGTATTCTCAGCATTCTTCTGTAGAACCACATCTCTGTTGCCCCCAATCTCCCACTTTCCAGTTTGTTTATTGTTCAAGACTCGCACCCATATGTTAGTATAGGGGTTATATAGCACTGCAGAACTCTCTTTCTCACCTCTAATGACAAGGACAAATTACACAGTATATTTTTCATTTTTCTGAATGTTGTTTTTGCCTGTCCTATTCTGCATCTTATTTCTGTTGAACTTCTTCCATCTGCTGTAATCATTGTACCTAGATATTTGAATTGGTAGACCTGTTTTAATACTATATCATTCACTGTGATATTGCAAGGTGTGTTATTTTCTTTCTTTGAAATAACCATTACTTCTTTTTTCTTGATATTTAGGAAGAGGCCTTTCTTCATACGAAGTTTTATTAGAACCCCTTTGATTATGCTATTCTCTGTCCATGAAGTTATCCATATTCTTCTATATATTCACATCCTAAAGGCATCGATTTGTCTTCTAGTTGTTTGTTGATGCGCGCGCACACACACGCACACACACACACACACACACAGATTCACATTTCTGACTCTATCATCAACACTATCAATTGACTACAACGCTAGCATAAACACACAAACCACACAACAAACACACAAGCACATTCACATATGATACAATGGTTAGTCATGAAAACAAAATGAAAGAGGTAGTTGAAAACTGTACAACACAAGAAGATATTCTCTTTGTACAGTGCTAAAATAAATCGAGAAAGCTATATCAGCCTATAAAACACTATGCACTTCATGACAGTAACAGGTGTACCAGTCTAAGGCGACCACACATCTTAGTATAGAAGACAAATTGTAAACTGTTTGAATTAAATCAGGAAGAACATATCAACAGCTGCAATTTGTTCCTGTGCTGCGATGCATTGCAAAAACATAAATTACTTTTCCATTTTCTTAGCAAATGGGGACTATTTAGTTTCTCTTTGATGCACATTCCAAGTAAAGATGATCACTACAATATGTACACTATTCTTGGCGCGTGTGTATGTCTGTGTACACAATATTCAAGCACATACACCGTATCTGTATTCTTAGTTATGCAAGGTATTTAATGGACTAGGATGTTGTATCAAGTTTCTACGGTTCCTACCCTACTACAATACCCCAAAAGTGGAAACTGGTATCAACTTTTGGAAGATAGTAAATATATCAAGTGACATATTCTTTCCGGAACGTTGTCTACATCGTAGATAATAGGCCTGCATTGATAGAGACATGCGCATACATTCTTCGATGTCGTTGGTCCATCGTCTTCTTGTCCTCCAGAATCAGCCTTTCGATGACAACATGTCACATCACGTGTCCAAAATACTGTAATTTCTTTTTTATGATGGTATTTAGAACTCACCCTTTAATTAGTTTTAGTAATTTCAAAATGTCAATATTATTCTTTTCTATTTATATGTCCATGATATTCGTATGATATTTCTGTAGCACTTCATTTCAAGTGAATTTATTCTTCTGGATATTGTCTTGTTTAAAGCACAAATCGTACATACATATGTTGCTACTGGGAAAACACATGCTCTTAAAAGAGTTACATTATTATCATTATTACGAGTACTACTTTGGCACAGCTTTCTCCTTTGTATTAATTTGAGTGTTGCAATTGCGAGTTTTCTTCTAATCTCGACTGAAAAATCTCAGGAACTGCTTATATTTGTTCCCAAATATTCGAATTTGTTTACATATTCTAATTATATATTGTCTATGTTGATTATCGGTTTGATCTTTGTTTTGTCTGTTGTCATAAGTTTTATTTTCTGTGCGTGTAGATATAGATTTTGGATCTGGCTGTATGTTTTTGCTGTTCTGATATCTGTTTCATTCCCTCAGGATGTGTAGTAAGGAGGACTATGTCATCTGCATTTCTTATTTTTGGTATCTTGTACCCACTGATATTTATTGGATGAAACCCAATTTCCTAGAGTTCTTCTATTACATTTCTCATTATATTCTCTGCATAAATGTTAAAAAGATAAGAGGATAGAGTGCATCCCTGTCTTATTCCGCTTTCAACAGTGAACCATTCAGATGTTTCTCCCTCCACTCTTAATGCTGCTTGTTGTTCGCGAAATAGTGTTTCGATAAGGTGTATTAGATGTTCGGGGATTCGCATGTCTCCAGTAATAGACCATAGCTGGTGATGTTTAACATAATCAAACTCCTTGGTGTAGTCTATGAAACACATATGTAGATCTAAGCTGTATTCTCTGCATTTCTCAGTTATGTTCCTCATGTTGAATATGTTGTATCTCGTCCCTCTTCCTGCTCGAAAACTGGCTTCACTTCATGCATTTCTTTTTCTAATTTGTGTTGTATTCCTTTCATTATGATCTGCAGTGGTATTTTGTTAGCTTGACTATTTAGTGTTATTGTTCTATAGTTGGTACATAGTTGAAGGTCTCCTTTCTTTGGCAAGGGTATGTATAATGATGTTTCCCATTCTTCTGGCAATATTTCACTTTTCCATATCTTGCAGCATGAAGTAAAGTATATTATTCCAACATAGTAGATTCTGAAATATCTGAATATAATTAGTGTACATATACTTTACGTGAATATAATCTATATCTTTTCTGTCACAGTGTGTTGTATCAACAGACTTTGCGTATTATATCTCCCGTCCACTGGACGAGACTACGAGATTATGTGTATACGTCCACAATAATGCGACTGATTAAGAAGCTAAAGGTGCTACGGGTCCGTGTCCATCGCAAGTGACCTTGAGCGATGGAACATCGTAAAAAGTATTCGTCATGGTAGTATGATCACAGATAGAGTATATTATAGCAGGATACTCACCACTAAACAACCCAGGTTTGGAACATATAGTATCCATTGCAGGTGACCGGTGCTTTTTATCCAACATCTGGAATGGTAAGATCAGTGTGGTCAACGTTTATAGAACGTCTAAATAAATGACAATGGAAAATATAATGAAAGAATAAAATGTGTGATGGTAAATGCGCACAAGTGGAGTAATAGTGATAATAAGCCAAAACTGAATACTAAACACTAATATAGTTTATATTCCAGGAATCGTTTTTTTTCGTTCGTTCTCTAACCTATCGATTAGCATGATATAGTCCAGAGAACAGCGTGATCGATATCTGCGCCTTTCGACTTGATAAATCCGACTTCAGCATTACTTTTGAGTCACTTTGACCTTCTACTGAATGGGGCACCCAACTCTACCTTCAACACCCCATTAGTCTGCTTTTGTGACATGCATGGAAGATCACTATTATTTACTCCATGTTTGTGCCTGGCAATGCACGGGGTATTCCAGGAATATCATGCAATAAATCAGCAATGGTGTTGATCTATTGTCCCCGTTCTGCTAGTCCAAGGCCTAATTATAGCACTAGTCAGAATCAAAATTGTACCAGTAATGAAAAAAGTTGATCTTCATTAATATTGGGTTGCTGAAAACGAAAACGTACTTTAAAATGTTCATATTCTCTAGTTGTTTTTGTTTTGTTTAGATATATGCAACTTTTGATTTTTGTAATTCAATCAATCAATCAAGTGCCATGCCGAATGGCGTAGACGATCACGTTTCTCCACGACTTTCTGTCTCTTGCGTTGTCAATAAGCTCTGTTGGTGAACGTCTACCATGATGCAATACTAGTCCATCTAACAACTTTTCTCTTTGTTTTCCCTATCTCTTTTTCCCTTGATCTTTCCAGTGGTTATTAAGTGTTCAAGCTGTGTTCTTTTCAGCACATGTCCTAGAAAAAGTGACTGTCTGCCCCTAATGTTAGATATGATTGATCTTGTTACGCCAGCACATATGAGAACCTCTGCATTATTTTACTTAGCTGTCCATGGTGTTTTCATTATTATTCTCAGAAATTACATCTCTGTAGCCACTAATTCGTTTTTATTTTATTTTGTTTACAGTATATGTTTCACATCCATAAATAATAATTGGTTCGATATAACATCTCAGCACTCGAATTCTGGTCTGTATTGATAGTCTTCCATTGCACACAATGGTTCTAATTATTTGGAATTCTGATTTGGCTTGTGCTGTTCGGTTCCTTATCTCAATTGAGCATCCACCTTCTGATGTTAACAGGGTATTATTTAGATATTTTATTTTTTAAACTTGTGTTAATTTTATGTCGATAATTGTTAAGTTGCATTTTGGTCTTGTATGTATCTTTGAGACAACCATTATTTCTATTTTCTTCTTGTTTCAACTGTAGTCTTTGCTTTCACTTTAGTTCACTAATTTATCTAACAGGACTTGATAATTACCGTTTTTAATTATCGCATATATATATATATATGAATATTGTGATATATACATACATGCATACACACGTTGTATGTTGGTGTCTGAATGAAAGATTACGTGATATCATCTATTGAATTATCAACTACCTTACCACGCCATGACAATACAATGATGAGGTCAAGTATCATTCATCCTCACAGGAATTTGTATATCTCTGTATCATATTCACAATAATTGGAATACTTTGAAGATACATTCAAACACCATAGCACACCGTGGTCCAATGGAACGTAAAAGTCTAGCCTCTGAATAGGAAATTCCCGTTCTTTGCGGCGGTTATGGCAGATACCGGTCAAGAGTAACAGTCTATCAGACTACTTCTTTGCATGCCACTGCATAAGGCTTCCAACTCGTGAAATACAAAGTCTAATTTAGTTATATCAGCACTCACTATCATAAAATGTTAGAGGTAACACAGATTCCGCTTTCAATTATATATCACGTGGGACTTCCCATGTGTAGATAGACAATTAAAATGACCTAGCAGCCTCTCGCAGTGATGTGTTATGGGGTAGTCCAAAATATACCATTGTGGAAAGTTCATAAAACAGTCTCTGAGATTGTAAATTATGTTCAGTTGTTAGTCTAGTTAATTTCCCGTAGTGCACAGCTGAACAACCGCTTCCTTTAAATGTGTGCGATCAAGAACCTACAAAGATTGTGATGCATAAGAAGTATACCCCTTCGCTCACACAATCTGGGACAGTGGATCTTCCAACACCAAAAAAAAAATCTTCAACAACCATCGCTGACCTCAAGTGTGAACTGCACATATGGTTTTACAGAAACCCAGAATAATTATGTTTTGCACATTTGGATTTGTAGCAGTCCAAACAATTATCTGATCTGCACATGTCAGTGAATGTGTAGCATTACGAACAATCATCTGATCCGCAAATTTGGTTTTGTTGCTGTCCAAACAATCACATTTTTGGATTCAAGTCACACATCTGGTTTTGTAACAGTTCAAACAATCAACTGCTATGCAATATGGTTTTCAAGCGGTCCATAAATTCGTGTGATCTATACACGTTGTATTTAGCATCCCATCTGATGTGAACAAAGAGGTACAATTTGGGAAGGAATCTAAAACTTAATGAGTATTGCACTATTCTTAGAAGTGATGCCTCTCAAAGTTTATAAATATTACAATTTATTTAAGAAAGATGATGAAGTCTTTGGCCCGTACACGGGCAAAAATGTTTGCTTTATGGGGGGGGGGGGTCATTAGAGTCAGATTTAACTCCAATAAGGATAGAGTGTAGTGTGATGTTGATGAATATGGTTGATATCAGTATATCAATACTTATCTAAAAAAGTGTATTCCCTACTTGTGGCCTTAATCACCTTGGCATAGATCCGCAGTAAGATCTGTTGAAGTGGTAGGAGCAGGGCAGTACTTTGCATTATTTAATCCACCGATCGATGACCGATTTGCACTGCCACATAATATGCATGGGAATGTTGTGTCGCTAGGTTGTGTCACCTTACGCCTCTGTCTGAGGTTTGAGCTGACTAAATTGGTGTATTTTGAATATAATACATTTCTAATAATATAAATTAATTTGACATAAATGTAACTTACGTTTCGTTGGCATAAATAAGGCGTAAAACACCATATATAGCTGTGTAGCACAATGGAAAACCTGTGAAGTACAGTATATTATATTATGCATTTACCGTATACCGCACACCATTTAATGGTATTCATGATAACATATGCTTATTAAACATTTAAAGTGTGGGCACTATTAGTTTTAGTTATGCATAAGATGTTTAAAAGAAATTAGTAAAGTTACGTTTTTAATGTTTTTGTATTTCTCTATAGTGTGTGGTTTGAAGTAAAAATAAAAGCATGAATTGTGTGTTACTTGAACATATGGGATGAGATAGCAAAAAAGAACATGCATTGTGGGTGACTTGAACATATGTGATGAGAAAGTAAAACAAAGAGCAGGAAAAGGAAGCTGCTTACAAAATACAATAACCTTTAAAAAAAGAAACGCATATTTTATTATTTCTATTGGACTTTTGAGTTATTACTCAATTAATAATATTGGCAAGACTTATAAGCATTTAAAATGATTGCAGATTTTTATAATTGTCCTCAATAAAGAGACATAGAATACAGCTGTGTCGTTATAAACATAATGTTTCTTCTTGAAATCTCTTTTGTTTTCTTAGTTTTTAAATATTAGTACTACTCAGGAATGTAGGTGCGGCATTAAAAAGAAGAGAAAAACATTTTGCATTTTTGTAAGTCATTTCGCCAGATTCATAATATTTTATGTGGCCATTTCAGAGTTAAACAACAATAAGTGAGTAGTTTCACCTGCTGTTTGGTTTACTTTCCAGTATTAAATACCATATTATAAATTTTTTAAAGGAGTTTAAACATCCTCTCTCATTTAAACCTACGACATGGTACTATTATTGAATGTTGAATTTTTTTTGTTCTTCTTTTCTGTACAGGCTTTTGCATTATATCGGTACTGTGATTGCAGTCCAACCCACGTTTCCGTTCTTGTGTCCCATTAGTGCCTACCTACGCATTTTATGGTTAATTGATTTAAATATTATATCAATAAGTCATTGAAATATTCCTTCTTTATGGTAAGGGTTAAGTGTTAAGGTAAGTTATATTTTACATAACTAATCCTAACCCTAAATATAATTATATATATGTATTAATAAATGATAAACACAAATAATGTGATAAACATAGGCAAGGGAAAAAATCATACAGGTAGGCAATAATTGGTGCAACAGGGGTTGGACTGCAATCATAGTACCATTCTAGCCACATCTTGATGTCATTGCACACTTTGACAGCTTCCCCTTATACCCACCGTACCTTGATGTCATTGCACACTTTGACAGCTTCCACTTATATCCACCGTACCTTGATCTCATTGCACACTTTGATAGCTTCCCCTTATATCCACCGTACCTTGATGTCATTGCACACTTTGACAGCTTCCCCTTATATCCACCGTACCTTGATGTCATTGCACACTTTGACAGCTTCCCCTTATATCCACCGTACCTTGATGTCATTGCACACTTTGACAGCTTCCCCTTATATCCACCGTACCTTGATGTCATTGCACACTTTGACAGCTTCCCCTTATATCCACCGTACCTTGATGTCATTGCACACTTGGACAGTTTTCCTTATATCCACCGTACCTTGATGTCATTGCACACTTTGACAGCTTCCCCTTATATCCACCGTACCTTGATGTCATTGCACACTTTGACAGCTTCCCCTTATATCCACCGTACCTTGATGTCATTGCACACTTTGACAGCTTCCCCTTATATCCACCGTACCTTGATGTCATTGCACACTTGGACAGTTTTCCTTATATCCACCGTACCTTGATGTCATTGCACACTTTGACAGCGTCCCCTTATATCCACCGTACCTTGATGTCATTGCACACTTTGACAGCTTCCCCTTATATCCACCGTACCTTGATGGCATTGCACACTTTGACAGCTTCCCCTTATATCCACCGTACCTTGATGGCATTGCACACTTTGACAGCTTCCCCTTATATCCACCGTACCTTGATGTCATTGCACACTTTGACAGCTTCCCCTTATATCCACCGTACCTTGATGTCATTGCACGTTATAACATCTTCGCTGGTATCCATGCAATATTTTCTGCTAGCAGTTGTAATTATATTTGTCCGCCAGTGTGTTTCTGGGGTCACAAAGAGAAAAACAGAATAGCTACACTAGGACCTGTCATGTACGTGGTATGAGGCTAGTAATGAGATTTAGGGATGAAATTGGCTGACCCACCCATAGTTTAAAGTAATAAAAACCTTTCCTGCTTAATGCATGTGCCAGGACGAAAGGTTCTGTTCTTGCAGCCAAGCTGTAAACTGTGCCATAATAAAACCAGCTCTCCGGACTACATCCTGCTAAACAACAGAAATTTGAGAACAAGCGACACAAAAGAAGAATATTTATCGATGAACTAATGTCTGGCGTTTCCATACAAATAACACTTACCCCATCCAATTAGATAAAGAAAAAGCAAAGATTTTGGTGGCCTGAAGGCGTTGCTGATGAGGCGATGTAGATAGAAACCTTCACAGAACATCCATACGTATGTTGTGCTGCGGGAGTACAGGCGCAAAAATGCCAGCAGTTTACAAGAACCCTAAAATAAATTTATGAGAAACATACTTACAATACGCATAAAGACATATGTTGTGTGAAATGCTGAAGATATCGTTCAAGTTATTATGAAATTCTTTATTATAAAGTGCCATTTAAGGAAACATGTAGCATTTCTCTGAAATCCCACAATGACACACATTCACACTGTATATATCTTTCAATCCACAGAGACAAATGTGAGGGGATTAGAGAATGATGTTGTTTGTTTTCGTCTTCAGTATGCACTTCATATCAGCCAGATGTCTTTCTCAGTATGCACTTCATATCAGTCATATGTCTTTCTCAGTATGCACTTTATATCAGTCATATGTCTTTCTCAGTATGCATTTCAGATCAGCGCCATATGTCTTTCTCAGGATGCACTTCATATCAGTCATATGTCTTTCTCAGTATGCACTTTATATCAGTCATATGTCTTTCTCAGTATGCATTTCAGATCAGCGCCATATGTCTTTCTCAGGATGCACTTCATATCAGGCAGATGTCTTTCTCAGGATGCACTTTAGTCAGATGTCTTTATCTTCTTCTGTGTTCGTTCTCACGATCCTGCAGATCAGCAAGATGTAGTCCATAGAACGAAATTATTTGTGCCAGAGGGCCTACAGCGTGGCTGCGATATATGCGCCGTTCGACACAACACATTAGACTTCATCATAGCTTCGGATTACAACAGTAAAATAAGAGAATGTTCTGTATATTGAATGTCAATTAGGTTTACTGCTGCTATTTTATGAATGTCAATGCTTACTTGTATGCATGTTTCGAAAACGCTAATCAATGTCTCATCATACCTCATCATCAGATAGCATAACTTAGACAGAACATGGCATCCATCAATCCTGTCAAAGCTCCTGACAATCTAGAGCTGCTGTTCTCATATCTGTGTGTGTCATATTCTGACGTTATTTGATATCATGTACCAATCTCTTTCATTTTATACATCGTTTTTGTAACTCGGTTATCATCTTTTCCAGTCTGCTCTTTTCCTCGATGGCATGCCTTTTGATATGACCAAAATAGTGTAGTTGCATGGAAGGAACCTTGCTGCATGTCATGTGACTTATTCTTTCCAGAACGTTGTCTTCCCAATGAACTCTATGAACCACCTTCCGTCTTGGGCGATGCAGCGTGCATTTTCCAACGATGTATTCATATTATCTTTAATGTCGTTAGTACATCGTCTTCTTGGTCTGCACTTTCCCCTCTACCCACGTACTCTGCCCTCCATTATTTGTTTTTCTAAACAGTTGTGTCTCTTTATATGACCACACAAGTGTGGTTTTCTTTTTGCTATTGTGTTTAGCAACCAACACTCTGGATACTTCAATGTATTTATAATATCTGAGTTTCTCTTTTTTCCTTCCATGATATTCTAAGTATCTTTCTATAATATTTCATCTTAAAGGTGCTGACTTACTTAGGGACCATGTTTTATTAGTGCACCGTTATCATTATCTCCTGCACCGTTGATGCTTGCTCCTAAGTATTAGAATGTATCCACATATTCTTTCTTGGTATTGTCTATTCTGATTTTTTTATTCTTCTGTTGTTATATCTGTTTACATGATTTTTCTTTTTTTTCCGCGTTTAAATACACGTTTTGTGATTGGCTAAATATCTTTGTGTTCTTGCTTAGTTGTTCTAATCCCTTTATATCATTTGAAAGAAACACAGTGTCGTCTGCATAACGTAGTTCATAGATTTCGAAACCACCATGATTAAAGCGTGGTAATCAACATTGTGTATGTCTACTCTCACATTCCTTATTATATTTTCTTCATAGATGTTAAACAGGCATGGGGAGAGTGTACATCCCTTTCTTACTCCACTCTGTACCTCCAACAACTTTGCAGTATATCCAGTTTTTATACATTTATCTCTCTGATACCAGTTTGAAAATTTTTTATCCTTGGTAATTTAAGAAAATTTTGCAACATGTAGTTTCAAATGTCATTTTGTCACTTCAAATGTGAGTACACAAGACTAAAGAAATTTTGTTGGGTATTTGTTTTTGTATGGGGGTGGAGGGTTACTTTGTTGCAGCTCAGCAATATGTTCTTGATTTCTGCCTGTTTTGTCAATGAGATTACACAATCTCAGTTAGACTTCTTCATACAAATCATTGTTGCTGCTGAAAAGAGAGCCAAAGTTCTTCAAAATTTATATCATATCTATCTTCTTCTTCTTTCTGTCCTCGTGTACCTTTCGGTGTTGAGGGGAGAGTGAGTGTACGGTAAAGATATCATATCTATAATCCATATATACACATAGTTTATGTCAGATAATAATTAATCTATGATACATGCCATTAACTAACAGACGCACTAATAGATGGTTACTTACCAGCCGTACCATATATCAATAACAGAATATCCGGATATAAAGCTAAAGGTAGACAAAGAAAGCGTTTGTATGAATGCGTTTACGTTTTTATGTATAGATTTATGTCTAATATGTGTATATGTTATTGGGGACAGAAAAGCCAGAAACAATAGTAATGCTATCACGTGTCATGCATGCTGCCAGGGTCAACTAATGAAGTTTGGTGTGACCTCATTATTTCATCCCCATGTTCTTCGTTGTGAGAAAGTCTGATTATGACTCATAACAAATGGTAAGCTGGAAGAAAATCAATCCATTTTTCTGTAGGATTTCTCGCATGCCACGTGACATCTTTATTAGTGCATTTTGTAAATATCAGTGGAGATTATCGCTTCACACCACGCAGTGGTATGTCATGACCTGTGCAAGTAGTGTGTTGTTTTGTGAAAATAGGAGGGGGAAAAGGAATATAGGGAAATCCGAGTGCAGTAACGTCAATACTCTGCGCACTTTGAAAAGTTTTCAGCATTTAATATACACTTGGCATTATTGGATTGCGGCTAGGGATGACTTCTAAATTTTCCTGTAACGGATACTGATTATTCAAATTTAGATCACGTGGAGTGTTTCTCAGTTCACAAGTTCACAATCTATTCTAAATTTGTTTGAACGATCAACACTTTTGTTTGTGTTCGAAAGATCATTTCAAGTCTATGATTGTTGTGGATTGTTGTGATAACCCATTATTATATTTTTACTGTAGTGATTTTCTAGGCAATATAAATATGTTCAGTATGTTGTCAGTTTTTCCTGTTCGCTCCTGATGCAGAATTTCCTGGGCGGGGATTGAACCTGACACCTTCACATGCGCTCTGTACGACTTCTTTAAACAGCAGGACATATTGTTCCTAAACGACATAAACAAGTGACGGTTTATAAAACTAAGACGTGGCAATATCACCTTGGTCATGTTGCTGAATGATGTTATATGATCCAGTTTACACTACTGGAAACTGTTTTCTCGATATTCCTATATGAGACATCATCAAATATTCTTTGCGAAAATATATACTTATATATGTATGTATATACGTTCCTGGGAGGACCAATATTCGTATCGCTGGACATAGGTTGGGCAACCTCAATTAATCTTTTTATGTGTTTCGTTCGTTCCAGAATATGGTAACACTGTCGGTTCTGTGCTAGTTGGTCAGTGTCATACGCTTCTCAATGTCATGTCTTGTGTGATCTAGTTTTAGTTTTCTTTAACCTGCCCTTAAAAGTTAATATTGTATAAAACAATTGTGTCTTGTCATATGAACAACATATGCTTAGTAGCTCTTATTGAAGATTTATAAAAGTTGATTTATCTCTGTGTTCAGGTATTTGTGAATACAAGGTCTGAATAATCTTAATGTGCATGATATTCTTAGATTATTAATACAAGATTTTATTTCATATTTGATAGTGGAGGATTCCACCTATCATAGTCCATGTCTGACAACCATATGTCACCACCGAGAAGTTAAATCTTTTAGATGTTGTAACTGTGTTCCTATTTGTCTATGGAGCTACATTTTTCATTAAAGATGTTTTTATAAAGCCATTATTCATAGTCAAATCCCAGTATAACAACTTGGTTCGGATTGACAAAATATTTATGTGGTATTGGAAATTCTCTTCAGATAGCATAAACAATACAGAATAAATATAATTGGGGATCTTTTAATTTGTTGTTAAATAGCGGAATGTGTTATAATAGTAAGCGACTTATAGGGATGTCATTGTATCATTCTTATTTCTACAGAACAGTTTCCTGTTACGTTAATAGTTGACCAACGATATTAATCATTATTGACATTGTCCATTAACTCATGCGAAAATTAAAATGATACGCAAAGTCATAAAGTGATACACAAAATCATACTGAAATATGATGCTGTTTTTTGAAAGTTGAATTTTTATCACAGCCAAGTTGTAAACCATGAAGTAGATCATTCTGGATTACATCTTTCCAACTGGTATGATTTAAAGAACGTATGAGATCCAATGATCATTAATCTATACAAGTTGGTGGGTGCCTCCATGAATTCAGTGGGTCAGAAGTATGTTCTCGGACTGCCTTATATCTTCACTTTACTTGTTATCTCCTGGGGTAAAATTTGACCTCAGATAATCTAAAATTGGACGTGTCTGCAGGATGTGTTCTAGTGTCTGGCGACGATTTTGACATTGCCATTGATCAGAATGAACAACCTTTGTTTTGTGGAGATATTCTTAAAGTCTAAAGTGCCATCGAAGTCTATGTGGCAGTCTGACGATGGTAGCTTGCATTGATCTGCCGAAATGTAGGATGGCATCTTGTGGAAATTTGTAAACATAGAAAGGCAGGAGCAAGGAAAACAGGTGGTACCATTTAGAGCTACACGAAAGTACAATCAACGAAAATATTCTATAAACATGTTATACTTACTCCATTCTGAAAACTAAGAGAGTTATTTGAACTGGCAAGCATTTCGTGAGCTACCATGATCTCCCACATGATAGTGATGAAGTTGGAGAACATAAGAGCCATGAATAAATTGATGTGTAATCGAATACGATGTTGTTTGCGAAGTGATCTGTTTGCATAATAAAACATATATGAGAAAACGAAGCTGTGTACCGGCATATAGTTGACATGTATAGACAAGTATAGAGCAAATAGTTGACATGTATAGACAAGTATAGATCAAATAGTTGACATGTATAGACAAGTATAGATCAAATAGTTGACATGTATAGACAAGTATAGATCAAATAGTTGACATGTATAGAGAAGTATAGATCAAATAGTTGACATGTATAGACAAGTATAGATCACATTGTTGACATGTATAGAGAAGTATAGATCAAATAGTTGACATGTATAGACAAGTATAGATCAAATTGTTGACATGTATAGAGAAGTATAGATCAAATAGTTGACATGTATAGACAAGTATAGATCAAATTGTTGACATGTATAGAGAAGTATAGATCAAATAGTTGACATGTATAGACAAGTATAGATCAAATTGTTGACATGTATAGAGAAGTATAGATCAAATAGTTGACATGTATAGAGAAGTATAGATCAAATAGTTGACATGTATAGACAAGTATAGATCAAATAGTTGACATGTATAGAGAAGTATAGATCAAATAGTTGACATGTATAGACAAGTATAGATCAAATTGTTGACATGTATAGAGAAGTATAGATCAAATAGTTGACATGTATAGACAAGTATAGATCAAATAGTTGACATGTATAGAGAAGTATAGATCAAATAGTTGACATGTATAGACAAGTATAGATCAAATTGTTGACATGTATAGAGAAGTATAGATCAAATAGTTGACATGTATAGACAAGTATAGATCAAATTGTTGACATGTATAGAGAAGTATAGATCAAATAGTTGACATGTATAGACAAGTATAGATCAAATTGTTGACATGTATAGAGAAGTATAGATCAAATAGTTGACATGTATAGAGAAGTATAGATCAAATAGTTGACATGTATAGACAAGTATAGATAAGCACATACATAGAAATTATTGGCTGAATTTGCATGAAATTGTTTAAGTGTACACTCGAACATCATGTCTTGGCATAGGGAAACTGTGATAGGTGGGGTCGACTACTACTCGTGATTATTTAAAATGCCATCCATATAATTGTATTATACCAATGAACGAATGGTTGAATTAAGATGCAAAAGCTTAGAAATGAACACGGGAACGGTTAGGTAGCATTCGTAGGCAACACTGAAATATTATCAAGAGGCATCCTCATCGCCAGGTGCCGTGTCGAATTGCGTAGGCGAACAAGGAACTCCATAACTCTATTCCCAGTATCCCCTTGATTAAGATCGTTGCTGATGTTTTGCCGTGCCACGATCTTTTTTAATAAAGTTGGGTATCGATACCGGGATGTGATTTCGTTAGAGGATATCTCAAAAATGTATATTACCAAAACGTATTAAGCTTTTTTGGGAGGCACCTCCCCATGAATTGCGAACAAAGTACAATTCAGTTATATCAGGGTTGTAAGATTAATGGATATCGGGGTTCAGGTAATTTGTCACCATAACGTTAGAATTATTCTGTGTAACCATGTAGCCCACAATGAATTAACGCAGTCTCCCTTACAAAAAAGTCACTGCACGCCACTGCTATACAGATAAAGTACCGTACGTATCATGTAGTAGTGAGTAGATATGTTATACAGTTCATATATACTGTTACTAGTCAGATGTGTACATTCCTTGTTATTGTTACTAGTCAGATGTGTACATTCCTTGTTATTGTTACTAGTCAGATGTGTACATTCCTTGTTATTGTTACTAGTCAGATGTGTACATTCCTTGTTATTGCTACTAGTCAGATGTGTATATTCCTTGTTATTGTTACTAGTCAGATGTGTACATTCCTTGTTATTGCTACTAGTCAGATGTGTACATTCATTGTTATTGCTACTAGTCAGATGTGTACATTCCTTGTTATTGTTACTAGTCAGATGTGTACATTCCTTGTTATTGTTACTAGTCAGATGTGTACATTCCTTGTTATTGCTACTAGTCAGATGTGTATATTCCTTGTTATTGTTACTAGTCAGATGTGTACATTCCTTGTTATTGTTACTAGTCAGATGTGTACATTCCTTGTTATTGTTACTAGTCAGATGTGTACATTCCTTGTTATTGTTACTAGTCAGATGTGTACATTCCTTGTTATTGCTACTAGTCAGATGTGTATATTCCTTGTTATTGTTACTAGTCAGATGTGTACATTCCTTGTTATTGCTACTAGTCAGATGTGTACATTCCTTGTTATTGCTACTAGTCAGATGTGTACATTCCTTGTTATTGTTACTAGTCAGATGTGTACATTCCTTGTTATTGTTACTAGTCAGATGTGTACATTCCTTGTTATTGCTACTAGTCAGATGTGTATATTCCTTGTTATTGTTACTAGTCAGATGTGTACATTCCTTGTTATTGCTACGCCTCAGATGTGTACATTCCTTGTTATTGCTACTAGTAAGATGTGTACATTCCTTGTTATTGTTCTTTATTGTTGTTCCATGATAATTAATCCTAGGATGGTAGGACTTTTGGTAGACTTTCTCCTTTCCTGAGTTAACTGACAATTGTTTCAATTTACTATAAAAAAAGGATCAACGATCGTAGAGGATTAACTTTATTGTACTCGAGTTGCCACACATGTGCCCTGTCTCTCTCAATGAAGTGACACACTGCCTGACGAGAATAACATTCACAGCACGTAACTCCGTAGCTTCAAGCGGTAATCCGCAGAGATCTCCCAAAATTACACTTTATAAATAAGACTTTGCGAGCGGTATTCGAACCCGACACCTCTTCAGAATAAACAAACTACTTAACTACTACACCATGTCCATATATATATACTTAATGTATTTGTTTAACGGATGAAATTGTAACAGAATGTAATAAATATCATCATTTATTTATTGTAACACAAAAGTAGCATATCCTGTAAACTACATTGATATTCAACAAATGATGAATATAAAAAGGAACCACTACTATGACGCCCAACTTTATCGTAGCTACGATGTGGGCAGACCTTGAAACCAAGACTTCATTAGACCTAGATGAGTTTGCAAAGCAGCTGACTATCATCTCTACTACCATCGGGAAAATGCTTGTTTTAACAGTCTCAATATAAACCTAAACAACTATTAACATTGGCATGTAAAAAATATGTCTCATACATGACAATCTAAAATATGCAAAGTAATTGGCTAATGGAAAATAAGCATTCCTAATGACTGTCTGTTCCCGTTTTTTTTATTGGTCAGTGTGACTATACTTTGTGTGACAGCTAATGAACATCAAGGGAATAGTCAAATGGGTCATTTTAGAAGATTTTATTGACCATTAGCCAATTGGTTTATATTGTAGACGATCATTCTTCATCTTCATTTATCTGCTCGCTAGAAATATTGATTTTTGTGTGGTTGAACTGATGGCAATAATATTAATACTCGTGGTTAATTTTACAAGAACACGTGACATTATAAGATGGCGTTCATATTTTAGTAAAGTTCATGAATAAAACAAGCGTACATGCGGACATAAACGATCGTAGCCTATAGTAAATGATATACACTTAAACTGCATAAATTTGTGTCACAAAATGAACGTTAATCAATGAGACAGTAACTTGGTAATGGAGTTTGTACGAAGAGCAGTGGCTCTCAACGTGGGTTATATGTCACCAGAGGGATTAAGGTTGCTTTGATGGAAAATTGCGAAAAAAAATTGAAATTATTTGCTGTAGACCTATCTAGAGATGAGGGATCCACAGAAATGTTACTGTAAACCTTGAAGGAAATGTAGGGTAACCTTGAAGGTTACTGTAAACCTTGAAGGAAATGTAAAGTAACCTTGAAGGCTATTGTAAACCTTGAAGGAAATGTAGGGTAACCTTGAAGGTTACTGTAAATCTTGAAGGAACTGTAAGGTAACCTTGAAGGTTACTGTAAATCTTGAAGGAACTGTAAGGTAACCTTGAAGGTTACTGTAAATCTTGAAGGAAGTGGACACACATTTATTTTTAGCAGCGCCCAATGTAGGAATTGTTGTGTTGTCCTGAACAATTTCGCCCCCCCCCCTCCTCTTTGAAAATAAGCTATCTAATTTTCGGTTGTGGTTTCCCTGGACATTTGTTTTGTTTCTTCCGCCGTGCGCGGCAGACTTGGTAACTCAATATCTAATTTCGACGCTAACTTGTAGGTCCCAGCGAGGTCACGGAATCAAATTGATATGAACAGGGGTCACGGGCAAATTAAGGTTGAGAACCGCTGGATTAGACCACGAGAACTGAAGAAAATGATAATTGTGTACATATGTATCAAGATGTATCAAACCTGTAGATGATGAATATCCCTACAGCTGGCAGGAGTAGAGCCATACTAGCGATGTTGCATGCTAGACCAAGGTAGATTGATATGAACAGGCTCTGAAAAAAATCCATTTATTTTGAGATTTAGCATTTATTTGTTTATTCTAACTATCTATCTATTCGCTAAACCCTTTGTTACCTTTCAGCGTTAGGGGTAGAAGAGTTTTCTGGAGATGGTACTCGTGTATGCTGAGTATATTGTGGAATTTGTCTCCTCTTTTTTTTCGGTGGTCCATAGCTTGCCCGTATCTGTGTAGCATAGCTTGCTGGGGTATGCTGTATGTTGGTAGTCTGCTGATGTATACAAACCATTTGATATGTTGTCTCGTAATATATTCCACGATTGAGGTGGTGCAGATGTTCTGTCTAATGTCCTCATTGCTCACCCTATCTCTTAGCAATATTATTCTGCGTAAGCATACTATTTCATCTGTCACAAGTTTACGTTTGTCTTTTGCTGTCGTTGTCCATGTTTGGCTTTGATAGCACAGCGGTGGAATAATAAATGTTGTGAATAATGTTATTTTGGTGTTTAAAATTACATTTTTTTTCTAAAGTTTATGTTTATTACAATCTGAATATTGTTTAAAGTGTGTTCTATTATGTTGCTATGTTTTGTTAAGTGGGTCATTCCCTGCGTAAACACAGTTGCTTAGTAATCGATGCGTAAATGGTGCAGAATTTCACGAACTTTTGTAGGTGGCACCAGAAAGGGAAGAAACTATTAGTAATGGTGTTACCTGTCATTGATGTCTTAAGATAGCAATAAAAAGGTATATCACGTGGAGTTGACAAAATCAACTAACATGAGGTCAATGTCACTCCACAATGTCTCATTGATTCGGATATGTCAGGTCGAAATGCATGGATATCGTATCGAATATGAGAACCATAACACAACACATTCTATTACCAGATTACATCCTAATTTTCAGTGATAGTGTGAGACGTAACCACATTCTCCAGATTATGTCCTAATTATCAGTGACAGTTTGAGACGTGACCACATTCTCCAGATTATGTCCTAATTGCTAGGGATGGTTTGAGACGTGACCTCATTCTTCAGATTGTGTCCTAATTGTCAGTGATAGTGTGAGACGTGACCTCATTCTCCAGAGTATGTCCTAATTGCTAGTGATGGTTTGAGACGTGGCCACATTCTCCAGATTATGTCCTAATTGTCAGTGAAAGTTTGAGACGTGACCACATTCTCCAGATGTCCTAATTGTCAGTGACAGTTTGAGACGTGACCTCATTCTCCAGATTGCGTCCTAATTGTCAGTGATAGTGTGAGACGTGACCTCATTCTCCAGATTATGTCCTAATTGTCAGTGACAGTTTGAGACGTGACCACATTCTCCAGATAATGTCCTAATTGCTAGTTATGGTTTGAGATGGTACCTATTACAATATTATATTCTGATTGTAACTTGCAGTTCGAGATGGTACACTGAATAAGAAAATGATAACATGCATTCTAACAGGTAATACGTAAACTAGAACTACATTTCAAGTTGTATAACATCTTTACACAGAGAAACACCTAGAGAAATACATCGATAATAATAATCATGTAACATATTCTTCTCAGAACGTGGTCTTCCTTATGGATTATCTGAACACACCGCGAACCTGGGAGAGTTGACTTGTCGCAGCTAGAGACATCTTTAAGCAATCTGATATACCATTGACTATCAACGTTTTAGTTTTCCTCTTCCACAGTTGCCGCTAAATCTGCCTTTAGCTATTAATAGCTCCATGCGTTTAAACACATCTATACTGACACAATATAGAAAACAATGTTTCAGAGAAACATATATCCCGCGATAAAAATGTCTAAGAAACACACGTTATCACGCAATATAAGAATTAATGTCTCATAGACACAAGGTCACACGATATAGGAAACATTAACTGTAATAACAAACAATGTGTGATTCCCATCTCAATTGTCAAGAATTGTGTAAACCCACCCTTCTTAATTAGTGTTAAACACATTTAAACAAATCCCAGGCCTCCAAAGCTATTGTAGAAAAGTACCGAAAAATACAAGTTGTTTTTCCAATTTTTAAGAATATCTTTCAAATTGAAACAATACAATTTATGTATGTTATAAAATAGTATATAGAAATTCGGGGAATGTAGATCGGTGACAGAATATATATGCGACATTTAAGAAAATTAGTTATTGAGAAAATCGATGTGATGTGATTGCAGACAGACTCGTTAATTTATTTATTGAGATAATTATACTGCATAAAATTATGTAAACTTGTTTGCCGAAAAAAGATTGTTTTTTTCCAGCTTCATTCATCTATTGACCTGTATGTTTGATAATAAAATGATTTTTGGCAAGAGATCATATTTAGATGTATGTACTCGGAGTATGCCGTCAATATGTCAATGATGGGCTATACAGCTAATCATTATATCATTCAATGTATATGAATGTAAATCTGTACTTACTTGACACTATAACATACATGTCCAACTAGGTAAGGGACGAGGTGTAACCCGCGAGCAAAAACACCTATTTACGTCCTAATGCTGGCCAGCGAGTCAAGCACATCCAGCTACACCATTGTGCTGGTTTGCGAGTCAAATCCACCCAGCTGCAACACTGTATTGGCCCGCGAATCGAACCCACCCAGTTACACCATTTTACATAAAACAGTGCACAGTAATCGCTGAATTGACAAGTGTTCAGAAATTGATTTGATCCAATTAAAACGGGACCAATACATACAAGGGACTAGAGGGAGATGGGAGAAAGTGCTCCCTCTCAAGAAAGATCAGAAGAACGCGTAATCAGCAACTGAATGGAACACTGAGCTTATACACTTTTAAATGGCTGACGGAACGGCAAGCAGAGCACATATGGGAATAGTGCTGTGACGTTTGTCCTTAATCAAGAATGAAGAATCAGGAATCAACACCTTCAAGTCCAGAACTATATCTGATGGGAAATGTAGTAGGAATTTTCTGTTACAAATGAAATACGGCTAAAGTCAGAGAACAAAATTAAAATAGTAGAAAGAAAAAATTAATTGAATCATGTCAGAATAAAGTGAAGCCAGCAAATTCCTAGGATATTTGATTTGACAACGAGAAGCCAACAAATTCAGATTCTTGTAAGAGTACACCAGGCCTTTTAGTTTGGTCTTATTAAATAAAATATACGTATTATGGTTAGGTACGATCTCTTCAACCGCGGACGTTTGTCCAATTGAGTTATACATCAGCCTTTAACCATACATAATAGTGGAGATCGCGGTACTAGCTATCTAGTTACCACGACCTTATGTTAATATTACCAGACACATTATGTCAGTGTATGTTTGTTTTGCATTCGCTCCATTGTAAACAGCA
This sequence comes from Meghimatium bilineatum, assembly GCA_034231615.1. Taxonomy (NCBI): domain Eukaryota; kingdom Metazoa; phylum Mollusca; class Gastropoda; order Stylommatophora; family Philomycidae; genus Meghimatium; species Meghimatium bilineatum. The sequence goes on from CM067299.1 coordinate 99,549,246, forward strand.
TGGATATCTATGCGATTTCCGCCGGGAGCGTGATTACGTTGTGCCACCGTTATGCGCCTTGTAGGCTTAGCACATCCGATTTCGGCATGCCTTGACAATTCGGGTGATCTACCCTAGCCTACGACAGCCTCCCTATTTGTCGCCAGGCACACGTGTGTGTGGTGACTCTTCGCCCAGACGATTTTTGCTCACGTCTGTCTCGCACAAGGTGTTCCACAGTCTGTGATCTTGCCTCGAGTAATTGGACGTACTGTGCCTGTGCCCATCGGGTACTGAACCGTTTCTCATCCGTGAGCCTGGTTCCTTAAGAGGAAGAACTCAACAGAAGAGGTGGAACCTGGCTCTTTCGCCATCGTAGCCGAGGTGTCATTCACCGACATCGTGAACCCCTTGCCCAAGTTCGAGTTTCACATCTCGAGCTGAGCGACCCTGTCCCAATAGCGCCTGAGCCCATCAGGTACTGAACCCTTTCTCTCTGCAAGTGTGTTTCCGGTATAGGAAAGCTTGACAGTAGAGTTGGGCCAGGGCTAAAATCGTTGTCCCTTTTGTGCCTGAGCTCATCAGGTACAGAACCCTTTCTCTCTGCAAGTGTATTTCCGGTAAAGGAAATCTTGACAGTAGAGTTTGGCCAGTACTGTCATCGTAGTCCCTTTTTTGCCTAAGCCCATCGGGTACGACACCCTTTCTCTTCGCGAGCATATTTCCGGTTCTGAAAGGCTCGGCATTAGAGTTGGATTAGGTCCTCTTGCTTTTCCGAACGCCCGTGATTGGGTCTGGGTCTCTGCCTATAATGAGTACAGGTAACTAGAAGCTCGTCTCGAGCTAACAGAGCTTGTAGTTCCCCTTTCCTTGCAACTTTTCAATTTCTATTTGCAGTTCGCGCTGCCCTCTGGCGCTTTTCTGCCCTTTCATTGTGTAATTGTAATCATTGTGACATATATTTGTTTCTACCATGCATCAACCTTTACGTTCCTTTTACATTAGCCGCCCCTCCAATGTTTTGACTTGACTAACTGGCGTCACTGTATGCCGACAGTGTCGCTGTATGTGGTGATGCTAATGGCGTCGGAGATATTGTCTGTCTCTTTTGCAGTCCAATCTCTTTCCATCTGGTACCTCCACACTCTCGGACACGATCCCCAAATGATTTGGCCAGAATCAGCTCGAGCTGCTGTTTTTCTGTTACCAGGGTGCACCGCGAGGAGGTACATTTGGGATCTTGGTTATCTGCTAACCCTGGGTCTGCCTATAGCAATGCGTTCCCTTTGCACCCCATGTCAGTGTATGACTGTAACGACCACTGCGGGCCACTAAATGCTGGAGATTTTGAGTTAAAGCCTCTCTTCAATGAGACACGATCTGTGATCAATGGAGGTAACGCCATGTTTGTTATACCATGACATAAAAGTGTGAACAATTTGATGTTAAAACCACTTAATATTTCAACTATATTAAGAAAACGTAAATTTCCAACAATGCATTACAACATTAGTATCTAGACAATAAGTGTAAGTACAGTTATCATAAGAGAGTTAATATGCTTGGATATATTGACGAGATGACTAGCCCCCAAATATAAAATCGTTAACCGTGAAATTGAAGAGGACTATATTGTGACAGTTTTACAATATTCGTTAGATTTACGATAATTTTAGAGGGAAGATAATCGATCCGTTCCCAAAATGTCAACAAAAAGGGAAGTAATTTTGATATTTCCGATTTATTGTCGAACGCCTTACTGGCGAAATCAGACAATTAAAAAAACTAATGAAATGTTTGGAGAATATATACATTTATCACTTTGTGATAATATCAAGCATTATCGACGATGGACCGTAATGGAATCTGATTTGCAAACTGCAATTAGCTCTATGGTTTTGATTCATGACAAATGAAGATTCAATACATGAAATCAATATCCCCTGTATTCAATAGTCACATGCATTGATAAATTCGTTAATCTTAGGGATGTGATTACATACTCCGTGATTCTGACTATTTTTGAATGTTCGTACACCCTGATATAACCATAGCTGACTCAGACCCGTGATTGAAAGTATATGATATACGACGAGGAGGCTTCACAATGCACTGCCGACTTAACCAACAGTGCACTTCTGATTACATCAACAATGTACTTCCAACTAAACCAACAGCGGACTTCTGACTACACCAACAGTGTACTTACAACTAAACCAACAGTGCACCGCCGACTAAAAAAAACACGTATAGCAAAGGTGGTCGGACATTCATGGTTGAAAGCGTGGTGTCTCACCAAATGAAGATATTTTAATCAACCAATTATCCCATCATCATCACCATTAACTTCAGGTGACTTCGACCATCTACATTTGTTGTCCTGCCACATCATAAGACTTACAGTTTATTCTTGATTGCCTGGAGGTGTTAACAGCCGTCCTATCACTATCCCCGACATCCCTACACGATGAGCGTTATATCTTATAATACCTAGAGAGTCTTACGGTCATTGTGTTAATAGCTCCACTTTCCATGATGAAATCAAGGTAGACACATCTTTATTCTTGAAAGCACTGTTTCACTACACACAAAAATCTTCACATTCATCGTTTCACAATCACCTTCACAATTTTTACAATCACAAATACTCTTCACAATCACATACGCTCTTTCAATCAACTCCACACTCCATGATTAAATCAATGTAGACAGATCCTTATTCTTGAAAGTACCGTCTCACTATAAAAAAAATCTTCACAATCAGCTTTTCACAATCACACATACTCGTTACAATCAGCCCCATACTCCATGATTAAATCAAAGTAGACAGATCTTTATTCTTGAAAGTACCGTCTCACTACACCATCTTAATTTGCACAACTTCACCACTATCATGGTTTGACAACATCTAACAAAACTGGAAAGAATAATAAATGATTACAGCAAATAAAAGAAAGACGTAGGAACAATAGATGGTTGTGTTTACTAAATGACACAGGTGAAAATAATACATGAAAGTAGTTACTAAAATAAACATATGAGAATGACAATGTATTTACTATAAGAATGACATATGTATTTACTATAAGAATGACATATGTATTTACTATAAGAATGACACATGTATTTACTATAAGACACGTAATAATAATAGATGAATGCTTTTAATAAAATAGAATATTTGGAGTACTAGATGAATAAAACTTTCGTTACTGCCTGTTTTTCTGTGAAGTTGTGCAGATATGCTTTCTATGGGCTGTGGAAATAAAGGCCGCTCTGCCATAGCAGACGCCCCGACATGTAAATGAAGGAATAGATGAATAATTGTACTAAATACACAGATAATAATAATAGATGGAAATAAATAACAGATGTATGCCTCTATTTAAAGACGGGTAAGAATAAAAGATGAACTGGCAGGAATAACAAATACATGCATTCACTAAACATGTGTTCAAAAAAACTAGAAATCACAAAACTAGAAAATATTTTATAATGTTTTTCTAATTTGTGGAGACAAAAATTAAATTTAGCACTTTCTAATTAATGTAAAAAGATAATTCTCAGTTTTAAAACAGTCTCACGCGCATGGACAGAAACTGATTGCAATTTGAAGTCAATCAATATTGAAGAGACAAAATCAGTTATCAGCTTTTCTCCTTCCGTAGTCAAGAAATAGATTCAGCTGAAGGGTTACATTTGTCAGAACACAAGCTAGAAATTCTGAATATGTGAGAATCACTTCCACAGAACAACCTCTATGAATGTTATATTATATAATGACTTCTACAAAGCAACCTCTATGATAATAAGGGTGCAGCACTGCTGGCTCATTACAAGGCACAAATCGGTCAGAGGAAGTTAGTGAATTACAATAAAATCATGAAAACAGTCACAGACATGTGCAAGGAGCAAGCATTGGAAAGCGATAATGTAATTACTCTTGAAGATATTACAGCCGTGCTGAAAATATCAAGAAACTCTGCGCCAGGACCTGCCGGCATTAGGTACGATGATCTCAAAGACAGGTCAGACGAAGACCTTAAGGAGCTGGCAATGTTGTTCAACAAGAGCCTAGCGAACGGCAAAGTAGAGGAGGACTGATTGCATAGTTACTTGATCCCACTACCCAAGCCTGGCAGGAGTCATGCTAAGATACAGGGTTTCAGACTAATAACCATGCAGAATACGATCGGCAAGTTGTTAGAAAATATTGTGGCGTGGAAATTGTCCCTACATCTAGAAAAGAGTAATAGACTACCATCAACATTGGGAGGTTATCGTCCAGGTAAGCAGATTTGGCACAATGCCGCCGTGTTCGCGCAGGACGTTTTCGAAGGTTTTGACAAACGAATAGAGACATGCGCTGCGGCAATAGACCTGGAAGATGCTTATAACAGAGTACCCTTGGATTTCTTGATGACCATAATGCTGCAACTCCAAGTAAGTCCATTTGTTGTCAGGTGGAGAGAGGTTGTTCATAGGTGTGGGAGTTGGTCTTCGCCACCAACAGTCATAAATCCAGGACTACCACAATGGTCACCTCTGTCCCCAGTACTATTCAATATGTATACAGTTCAAATTACAAGCTGTCAGATTGCAGGACCAGGGAGAACCATGTCTTATGCTGATGACATCTAGGTATATAGGCAGGGCAGAGATATAAAACAAGTGCCAGAAATTTTCAGAGTGAGCTTGATCGCATAGGAGAATGGTGCAGTAATTCTGGAGCTTTTGTTAATCCATCAAAGGCATCGATAACATGGTTTTCCCTAAACAATCACATAGTGAGCACGTCCACACCATCGGTTACTTTGAGAGGGGATGTCCTCGAGAGAACCAGCACAATGAAGTACTTGGGGGGTCATGTTGGACCGAAGTCTGAGTTTCAAAGATCATGTTGTCCACATAATTGTAAAGGCTTATAAAGGTCTTGCGGCGATGAAAGTTATGGCTGCTGCTCAATGCGAACAGAGACTGTTATTTCTGCTGTATCAGGGATTGGTGGTGGCGGTGGTAGAGTACGCACTGGCAATTATGACACTGAGTCAAACTCAAACAGAAAGATTGGATAGAATCCAAAATGAAGCAATGCGAATAATTTTGGGGTGCACGAGAGATACGTCGGCTCGGGCTATGCGATACCTACTTGATTGCCCAACTGAGGAGCAAAGAATACAAATGTGCAGGGCGCGGGACTTCCTAAAACTCACCGCTGATAAAGAGCACCATCTACACCCAGAAATTATCAAAGTGAAAGGAAGTCGACTAAAGAGAGGAAAGTCGTGGATGGGGCGCGCAAAGGACGTTATACAGAGTGTCTGCAGATTGGAGTATGTACTACCTGGTGCCGAACGGAGTCTGGCACCCTCAGATTACCCAACAGCCTTCGAAGGAGTAATAACACTAAATAGAGAGTTCAGGGAATGGTGTCCGACAGTGGTCGAGTCGGAGGTGCTCGCTCTGATCAGTGAGAATTCCAGGGAAGGTGATATAGTTATATATACAGATAGGTCGGTTGAGAGAAACTTCAGGAGTTCCTGGGGCTTTCACGGCTCAAAGGTGGGGGGAGACTATCAGAGAGGAAAGTTGTGCATTCGTTCAGACGACAAGCAGCTTGACAATGGAGATTCTGGCGGTGACCAAAGCTTTGCAATGTGTCTGCTCACAATCTGTCTGCGAGCATGCCTGTATCCTCAGTGACTCCATGAACATGATTGTGAAAGTTCAGACGGGGTACGTTCGAGAACAGTGGCTGGATGCAGTGAATAATTCCTGTATGCGTACAGTGACTTTTATTTTTGTGCCGGGACACGCGAGAGTCCGGGGTAATGAAAGAGCAGATAGTATGGCCGCCCACGCTGCTACTACGGCTGTTGGTGGAGCGATGGATCGGGCAGACATTTTGAATGCCCTACGTGAAAACGCACGAACAAATGACTGTACAAGTGACGATGACTCTTGTTCCATGAATAGAATAAAGGAACTTGGTTTGAAATGTGGTGTCGCTAGAAAGGTGAGTTTGCGTGGGCGAAAAAGAATGATGGTCAATCAACAACGTACTGGGACTGTCAGTCAACGTGTAATGACGGATACACTCAAGGAAAGATCTGAGCACCTATGGACTTGTCCGTAGTGCAATGACGATGATCCAACGACTAACTAACTAACCTCTATGAATATGATATTATATAATGACTTCTACAAAGCAACCTCGACGAATCTGATATTATATAATGACTTCTACAAAGCAACCTCCACGAATCTGATATTATATAATGACTTCTACAAAGCAACCTCCATGAATATGATAGTATATAATGACGTCTACAAAGCAACCTCTATGAATATGATATGTTAGATCATGAATCTAAATGTGTTTCTAGACACAAATGTTGATATCTAAGAATCTAACATAGAAGTCTCTGACCGTGTATGTCAGATAACTAGTGTGACAGAGTCAATAAGGTTGACTTACAGAGAAGTAAGATTCTCTGGTGCGCGTGACGGGTTAGTATTTGATGATTTGCGTTCAGAGCGAACTCTGACAACGCTGTTGCTGGCGACCAGTTTTATTCTTGTGGTTACCTTTATACTTCAATAGAATATACATATACTTTGTGCCATAGGTATGTACAGTCATTTAGTATGTGATTCAATGTCCACGTATAATATCTGAGCAATTAACATCTGGACTTGTGGCCTCCACAATTCTTTTTAAAACATCAATGACATATAACGGTACTTGAGTTAAACAATGGTCCTATCACATCCAGGAAATATGAATAACTTAGGTTCGCCAACTAACTAGAGGCTTTAAACTGTCTCTCTACCGACTATTACTATTCTCACTTATACTTGGCAATATCTCCTTTGTACTTGACTAATATCACTTCTAACTATTTTACTTCTCTCGATCCAAATCTCTGACATGTAGTAACTCAAATTATGCGAGTCTCCTAGTCTTCTTTGAGTCGAATCTGCTGTCCACTAAAAATCCTTGCTTAGTTCCTCAAAACTCAATCCAGAAGCGAAGTCCGAAGCCACGTTATGACAGTTAAGTTAAACTGCTCTCTGGCTGACTGTCTCACTGTTCGAATAGTCCTGTCAATCTGACTTCCCGAAACCTAAGTTAGAAACGAGAGATAAGTCCTGAAATGAGTGAATCGAATGCCTTTCCCGAAATGAGTCATGTCCGTCTTCTTATTTCCTCATTCCCCGAGAATCCCTGACCAATCGCAATTGATTGTCCGGAATCTTCTACATCCATATGTTTAGTCCCGCCTTCCTTCGGCATATCGTTGGCGAGCAAGAGGTGTTGAGCCACTTGTGTTCAGGTGAGTAGTTACTTTACTTGGAATGACAGGTCTGCCTCTAACTTCTATGCATGTTTTTACATACTTATTGACCAGCCCGACAATACTTTTTTTCCCAATGTGTCAACATTACAGACATGACTGACCCACCTAGTTGATTATGAGACAATGTTTGTCTCGCCGTGCAATACTTCTGAACATGTTGGTCGACAAGTATATCTCTATGTTTCTATCGGGGAACTGATGCGGACTCGTGATAGATAATATTGGTGTATTTCGTCGTAGGCGTATGTCTCTGAGATTTCTGCCTGGCCCTTGACTAAATAATGTCTTATTGCTATCTTCTTGTGCTTCTTGTTCTCAGACATTATGTCTGGTGTAATCCAAACAAACGGTCTGACACGACACATAGTTTTACAAGGAGACATATCGTTTATCTCTCCACTTTCTCTCCCCCTCCCGCTATATCTTATTATGTCTTATTATGTCGCTGTCTATTTTGTCCAGGTAAATGATTTCGTGTTCCAAACGTAGGTAAACGATGCTGTGTGTGATTCGTAAAGCTTCAATCCAACGTCTTGCATTTGAGACAAAAATATGTATTTAAAATCAGTGATTATCTCCATATTGGCAATAATAGATAGGTAGAATTTCAAGTCCAAACCTGCAACTCTACGGTTAACGATTTTCCAGACCTAGTTGTTAAACTGTTCACTTTGCGCTGGGTCTTGTTTAAGTATAGAATCCCGCTGGATTATATCGACGTTTCCTGGGGTTTTATTGCTTGAAGTTAGGGAGTTACTTGCTATGAGTAGTACTCTTGACAGGCTTTGAAAGTACATATGAGGGTTTGTTTGTAACTAACCCCAGTAATTTAGAGCAACTCTTACTTCCTATGTGCAGTGTGGTGTTTCTCGTAGTTTTCATTCATACACATGATGGTAACCCGATTATGAGGAAATAAATGTCATTACAGGTCTCACGTGTACAACTCTTTTCAATGGTGATGGTTGTTTTGGTAATGTCACAAACCAGATATGAATGACATATTCTCTCATTTAATGAAACAACAGAACATTCTAGCATAGAAACAAATATGAAACTATCCCCGTGTCTCACATCTAAATGACAGTCCCAAATATGAAACTATCACTGTGTCTCACATCTAAATGACAGTCCCAAATATGAAACTATCACTGTGTCTCACATCTAAATGACAGTCCCAAATATGAAACTATCACTGTGTCTCACATCTAAATGACAGTCCCAAATATGAAACTATCACTGTGTCTCACATCTAAATGACAGTCCCAAATATGTAACTATCACTGTGTCCCACATCTAAATGACAGTCCCAAATATGAAACTATCACTGTGTCCCACATCTAAATGACAGTCCCAAATATGAAACTATCACTGTGTCCCACATCTAAATGACAGTCCCAAATATGAAACTATCACTGTGTCTCACATCTAAATGACAGTCCCAAATATGAAACTATCACTGTGTCTCACATCTAAATGACAGTCCCAAATATGAAACTATCACTGTGTCTCACATCTAAATGACAGTCCCAAATATGAAACTATCACTGTGTCCCACATCTAAATGACAGTCCCAAATATGAAACTATCACTGTGTTTCACATCTAAATGACAGTCCCAAATATGAAACTATCACTGTGTCCCACATCTAAATGATAGTCCCAAATATTTTACTTACATCTTTATCCAAACATTTAGTATAGTCTGTCCATTCGTTGGACTGAGATTTGTTATTATTTCCTAATGCAAACCAATTGCCATCTTGTTTGCATCTTTTCTCGGCGTATCCTGAAAATAAAGAATTCGCCCTTAATTAGACAGAAGAAGAACAAACTTTGAATTAAATTAATAATTCCGCCCAACCAAAAAAAAAGGTTACTGTGTAAAGCATATTTCGATGTATATGTCTACAATATTAACTGTTTAGAATTGCAACACCGATTTCAAAAATAGGGCAAATGAAAAGTCATTAGCAAGGCACCAGCTATACAGCTAAATTAGATCTGAATAGAACAAACATATTTAAAGTAGCAATTTACGGCTGTTAAACATGGACAATTAATGTATCAGTAGCAGAGATAATTTCTGCCTCCGAAATGAGTTGCTACTTAGAGATTCTGAGAAGACCATTGACAGTGTAAAAGAAGAACCAAGAAGTAGTAAAAACATTAAACTCCAAGTGGCCTGAATCATAACTAACAACAATATACTATAATAAGAAAAAATAGGCCTTTTTCTGACCCTATAAACAGACATAGCAGCATGGAATGTATGGTTCTTTGTAACATGGGCAGGATTCGCCCAAAACGACGATGGAAAAAAGACATCTTTGATTTTTTAAACATACCATTGACTGCGGCACGACTTCACTCAAAACATGCATGAGTTAAATACAACCATAAATAAAACTACGATCTAGAAAGAATACGTTACCTGAAAGAATTGACGTTTTAATCGTGTGTTTATTTGGGTGTCAGTTTCTAATTTCACATTAACCCTGTAACAGAAGTGAATTTAAATCCTCATGAAACCGGTAACAAGAGGTAGAGAGTTTATTAGTCTTTTGGAAATCATAGATTTCACAACATCGCCAAGAAGTGTATATACAAGTATTTCCTCGGAATAATATTTTTTTATTTTTCCATGCAATTGATATGTCAATAGGTATCCGCTTTCAACATGTCATTTCGTAGCTTTTCCTTCCACTTGTTTCCAAGTCCAACTATTCATATCGTGTATATGTATCTCGTTTCTTCGGCGTCACACTGTCTTTCTCTTTTACTCCCTACCTATGAATTCCAGATCATTGTCGTTTTTACAATGCATGATGAGATTACTAAAACTATGCATATACATTCTAAAACTATTAAATGGACTTGTAATCTTACCCATGCTATATACATGGACGTATAATCTTACCCATGCTATATACATGGACTTGTAATCTTACCCATGCTATATACATGGACGTATAATATTACCCATGCTATATACATGGACTTGTAATCTTACCCATGCTATATACATGGACTTGTAATCTTACCCATGCTATATACATGGACGTATATTACCCATGCTATATACATGGACTTGTAATCTTACCCATGCTATATACATGGACTTGTAATCTTACCCATGCTATATACATGGACGTATATTACCCATTCTATATACATGGACGTATAATATTACGCATGCTATATACATGGACTTGTAATCATACCCACGCTATATAAATGGACTTATAACACCAACACAGACTAGTGAACAGAGTTATAAACTTACCCATACTATTAAACAAACTTATAAACGTACCAAGACTTGCTATATAACACGATTCAAAGTTCACCAGACTACTACCATAGGGATGCATAAAGGACCAGACTGTTAAAGGAGTCATAAACTTCATGCTACTATTAACGGGAATTATAAACTTCACCATACTATACATGGAGGCATCAACATCATCATATTAATAAAGCTACGAATAATCGTCACACAAAAACGACAATTAAGAAGGTATTCATAAATTACCAGACTATTAAAGTAGTCACTTAGTCCACCAGACTATTAAAGTAGTCACTTAGTCCACCAGACTATTAAAGTAGTCACTTAGTCCACCAGACCATTAAAGTAGTCACTTAGTTCACCAGACTATTAAAGTAGTCACTTAGTCCACCAGACTATTAAAGTAGTCACTTAGTCCACCAGACTATTAAAGTAGTTACTTAGTCCACCAGACTATTAAAGTAGTCACTTAGTCCACCAGACTATTAAAGTAGTCACTTAGTCCACCAGACTATTAAAGTAGTCACTTAGTCCACCAGACCATTAAAGTAGTCACTTAGTCCACCAGACTATCAAAGTAGTCACTTAGTCCATAGACTATTAAAGTAGTCACTTAGTCCACCAGACCATTAAAGTAATCACTTAGTCCACTAGACCATTAACGTAGTCACTTAGTCAACTAGACCATTAAAGTAGTCACTTAGTCCACTAGACCATTAAAGTAGTCACTTAGTCCACTAGACCATTAAAGTAGTCACTTAGTCCACTAGACCATTAAAGTAGTCACTTAGTCCAACAGACTATTAAAGTAGTCACTTAGTCCACCAGACCATTAAAGTAGTCACTTAGTCCACCAGACTATTAAAGTAGCCACTTAGTCCACCAGACTATTAAAGTAGTCACTTAGTCCACTAGACCATTAAAGTAGTCACTTAGTCCACCAGACTATTAAAGTAGTCACTTAGTCCACCAGACTATTAAAGTAGTCACTTAGTCCACCAGACTATTAAAGTAGTCACTTAGTTTACTAGATTCTTGATTAGAAAACTGGCCTTACAGCACGTGGGACATTCCCATAAGTGCTCCGCCCTCTGTTCCAGGAGCAATTCGACTCAATGGTGTTTCGAGTCCAATGCCGCCGAAACATACGTCGAAATCAGGGCACAACTCTGGCCCTTGCGACAGGTTTCTTTGTTATTCCGCCCACCCACGTCGTGCCCGTAACTAGTTCAAGCACAACGTCGGCCTGTTGGAACAACATGGTAACTGTTATCGAAGGTTACGACTACGGGTTTGTATAGATGACGTGCCATGAAGCTTCTATAAGAAGATAACCTCAGTATAACGGCATGTCATCTACTAAGTTTTTATGTTGCATGGTTGGTTTGTCTAGTGAGCCATTGATGAGACCCAGAGACACAACCACATGTGTAATAATAGTATATATCAATATAAAAATATAATATTAATATCACTAGAATATTAAAGTAGTCACATACTTCGCCAGACTGTTAATGAGAATCACAACATACTTCACAAGTCTATTACAGAGAATCGCAAACTACACCAGACTATTACAGGGTGTCACACACTTCACAATATTATTAAAGGGGCGCTTAAACGTCATCAGATTATAAAAACTAGTAACAAACATCATCAGAAAGTCAAAAGGTCCATGGCACACGAACATATAGGAATATATGTTTTAGGGTTTTTCCATAACACACAAATATCTAAAAAAATCTCTTATTTAGAGTTGTTCCATTTTGTCATTTTCAATCTTCGTTGGCAGTCCTCGATTTAATGCATAAATTAATCAACCAAAATTATATCTCCTGGGCTTTCTGGAACACTCTAGAATATGTTGAATTATGCACATCTGTACTTGGAGGGCTAAGCTGATTTGTTTGGGGTGATGATTGGCAGATTGTGAGTGAAGATATAAGCATACGGTGTACTGAATATGTAAGCATATATTGTAGTGAAGATGTAAGCATATGGTGTAGTCTTTCACGCTAATACAGTTCCGAGATGTGAAAGACGCGATCAGAAACCAATACTTCATTAGACATACATTATATCATTTTCTGGCATTGATTTCCTGTCCGTATATTACAAACATGTGATATCTCTAAATTCTCTCTCTCTCTCTCTCTCTCTCTCTCTCTCTCTCTATAGTATATCAACTTGTGTAAATAAACCTCATACTCTTGTGAAGGAGTGCTTTGGTTAACTGATTGATGTCGAGCAGTATTACACAGATTTAGACCTGGTCACAGCACCAGTATTCCAGTAAGTCCTAAAAGGCATTTTCTTCCGTCGCAAATTATTGTGACGCTGCAGATCTTCTTTCTGTCACACTAGGACAGACAGTCCAGGACAGACAGTCAACTATATGTTTTCGGTAACAAGTTTGTTTCTGTCACACCAAGTGCAGAGCTTGTTACTGTTACATCACTAGTGTCACCTTCAGAGAAGTGATTGGCAAAGAACTATCTGACTAGTGTCGCCATTAGAACAGTGATTGACAAGGAACTATCTGAGTAGTGTTGCCTTCAGAACAGTGATTGACAAGGAACTGTCTGACTAGTGTTGCCTTGAGAGAAGTGATTGACAAGGAAATATCTGACTAGTGTCGCCTTTAGAACAGTGATTGACAAGGAACTATATGACTAGTGTCGCCATCAGAACAGTGATTGACAAGAAACGATCTGACTAGTGTCGTCGCCTTCAGAACAGTGATTGACAAGAAACTATCTAACTAGTGTCGCCTTCAGAACAGTGATTCACAAGGAACTATCTGAATAGTAATGCAAAATGATGTAAAAAGGTTACTAAAACACTTACCTAGCCTATTAATAAAAATATATTTTTAAGAAAAAAAAAAAAACATACAATAAAACTAAACAGGACAATTCTCAACGTATCGGCTCAAATTGAACCTTTTTCAAGAGACAAACAACAGAAAACGACAAAATAAAAAAATAAATAGATGTCTATATTTCATCAAGCCCTCGTCTCCATAATAGCGCAGGGATGGCAACGCATCTAGTCAAGGTGAAAATGCGTGCATTCATTATAAACAAACCGAAAGTGGGAAATTAGAGACACTATAGATGAGTGCAAGAATAATAAAAGAAAAAGATAAGAAAAATACCCCTTTTGTCACTCTATCAGACAGGCAGGTTTTAAGAACATAGTCACAACAGGCACGACTGAAGGGAACAGAGACAGATGGGGACGTGAGAAAATATTCATGTGACAACCTAGCAAGGCTTGGAAACAACGATCCTGATAACAATACTGTGAACAGAGAACCATGGTCACCTACGCCAACAAGAATGGCATATGACAATGATAGATGAGTAATGATGAGGTTGTGTGGTGGTGGGGTGAGTGGGTTTGGGGAAGGAAGGATAGAAGAAGAATCAACATTTGAAAACGCATGGAATGAATGTGAAACCAAATATAGACATAAACATATATATAAAACCAAACCTAAACATACATAGAAATGTAAACACACACCAAGAGTCAAGAAATAAACACATAACAAGATGGACACAGATGTGTGAAGGATACCCACACAAAATGCACAGGCATGTAAATGTATCCACACACAGGAAAGGGCTCACACCAGAATAGGTATACACATTGACACAGAATGGAGATACGTGCATTAACATAAAAAAGCGCTCACATAAATATACATATATATATGTATACACAAATATGAACATTCATGCACATAAACACTTTCTCGTATACATAATAACATGAACATTCATACACATAGAAACATATACATATATTAATGTAAATATAAACGTTCGTTCACATAAAGATAATGCTATAACAACTGCATATGTATACATACAAATGTGTGGCCCAAAGTAATTGTGTGGATACATAGAACCATGTAAAACGAAATGCATATACAAATAACTATATATGTGTGGGCACCCATCGAAGAGACAACTGCAATAAAAACGAGGAAATCAAAATCTAAATATGTAAATGATTTAACAATAACAAAATGGCAGAGTACAAAATAATCACATATTGACATACACAAACGAAAGAATACATAAAGGAATTATATAGAAGAACGGCAAACACAAAAATAATAATTATTCACGAAAGTGTACAAAGACAAATAATTACAAGAATCAGTGCAATACGGGAGTAGAGGGTATAAAGAAAAGGTGGGTAACTCAAACAAAACGGTGATTAATGTTCATTCCGTTTGGTTGCAAGACTCCCATATGACAAATGAGACGATATTCCAAGGACTGACGTTGCCGGTCACCGGTATAACAACGTAACAAACCGGTTACAGAGACATCAGAGCTACCATGATGTGACGGGCTGTTAAAATGATTAGCCACTGGGGAGTCACGATGATTCGTGATATCTCTCAAATGTTCGGCGAATCTATCAGCTAAACGTCTACCAGTCTCACCAATATACTTCATATCACAACGCTTACATATGATAGAGTATATTAAGTTACGGGACACACATGAAAAAGAATCATGAATATCAAAGTGTGATTTAGGAAACTGTAAAATAGGAGTGAGAATAACAAAAGGGCAAGTCAAACAATTTCGATGACAAGGGACAGTTCCTAGTTGACCTGCAGAAGTGCGCAGACGAGAATGAACTAAGAGATCCCGAAGGTTTCTGTCCCTCCGAAAAGCGACTAGTGGAAGAGAGGGAAATGCAGGACTGGAGATGGGATCTAACTGGAGGATAGAGAAATGTCGTAATAGGATACGTAGTGCCGGCATATTATGAGGATGAAAAGTGATAGCCAGTATTGGGCGATCAGAAGTATGTTTAATAGATGGTACGAGGGCCACTGAGCGAAAAATAGTACGAACAAAATACGGGAAATAGTACGAACGTGTAGCTACTGTTGGAGAAACTCCTCGACCATTTGAGATCATGAACCAATTTCTTTGTGACTGAGTGAGTCAAGGGCAGTAAATGTTTATGCCAACCACAAATAATGAGCGAATTTTCAACCTAGATCCCCCTCCCCACAGGCGGTCGAGTGTTCTCCCTCCCGTTTTAAGATACTGTTGTTCTATTCCCATACCTCAATTTTGGAAAAATAACAATATTATCAGCACTCCAAACACAAAAATAGAGCAATTATTTCAACAGTACAAGAAACACAAATAGAACTGCAGTTTAAATATTCTAATAGCTAAGAAAACTTACAATGACGAAATTGGAAGTGTTAGGGAATTCTGGTATGGATGAAATTATTTCATGTGTAAGGAAATGTTTGCGATGTCGGCATTAAATACGTTAGGGATAACTTGCGTAGAATGCTACTCGCAATGACTTTCAAATGAGGAGCCTAAATTAGTTAAATCTTTTGAGAATGCGAACCCCTCACCATGTTATTATTAACCAATATACCTAACAATTTGGTTAACTATTTTTATCCCGTATAAGACAGGGTCCCCATACCTGTTCAACATCTACGCAGAAAGTATAATGAGGAATGTGAGAGAAGACATACACAACGCTGACTACCACGCTTTAAAAATAGGTGAATTCCTAATCCCGGAACTACGCTACGCAGACGACACAGTGCTTCTTTCAAATGATATAAAGGAATTGGAACAACTAATCAAAAATACAAAGAAATATAGCGAAGCACAAAACTTGTATTTAAACACGCAAAAAAAATAATGTCAACAAATATAACAACACAACAACCAAAAATCAGAATAGACAATACCGAGATAGAATGTGTTGATCAATTTGAATACTTAGGAACAAACATCAACGGTGCAGGAGACTATGGCACAAATAAGGAAGATATTGGCAATGACATATACAAAATAACACGGTTGAAAAACATATGGAAAAACAACAAAATAGAAACGAAAGTGCTAATTTTACGAACTTTTATTTTTCCGGTTACAACATACGGCTGTGAAACATGAACCCTAAGTAAAACATCGGCAAAGAAGATCAACGTCTTCAAGCTGAAATGCTACAGAAAGATACTTAGAATATCATGGAAGAAAAAAATCAGAAACTCAGATATTATAAACACACTGAAGATTCCAGAGTGTTTGTTACTAAACACAATAACAAAAAGAAAACTACGCCTTTTTGGTAATATAAAGAGATACAACTGTTTAGAAAGACAAATAATGGAGGGAAGAGTGCCTGGAAGGAGGAAAAATGGCAGAACAAGACGACGATGGACTGACGACATTAAAGATAACATGTATACATCGCTAGAAAATGCAAGCCACATCGCCCAAGACAGAGAGAGGTTCAGAGAGTTCATTGGGAAGACAACGTTCTGGAAGGAATATGTCACATGACCATCCCGTATACATCTAGACCAAACGTTATTATATGTGTACTGCAAATATTCATTGGATGTAACATTAATGTGGATTCAACTAAAATACTGCTATACAAACGGCCCATAATAAATAAAATACAATTATCAGTAAGTCACAGAATATCCCACGCACTTTTACGTACTGTAATAGCAAAATAACTAAAGTAATCTATCAATCTATCTATACTCTGTAGCCCTTGTTTGCCTTGCGGCGTCATGGGTGGAAGAGTTCTCTGGAGATTGCCTTCTTGTGTGCTGGTTGTTTGTTACTGTGACTTCTTTGATTTCTGTTATCATCTTTTACATGGTCTACCTCTGGCGTTATAGCCGTGATGTCTATGTGTCATGGCCATTTGTGGCATGCTATCTGTTGGTAGTCTGGAAGCTTGTGAAAACCACTTGATCAGTTGTCTTTTTATGTATTCCCAAAACTGGTAGTGTTTTTGTTATTTGCATGATGTTATCATTTCTAAATCTATCTCTTAATGACACTCCGAGTATTCCTCACAGACATGTTATTTCTGCTGTCACTAACTTTCTTTTGTCTTCTGATGTCAGTCCTAAAGAAAGTAGATGTTATTGTCAACTAAAGTAGTAAAAGTGATAATTTTATACTTTTATAATTATAATTGTACACATTTCACAAATCGCAACAATATGTCATTGATATGAAACATTTCTCGTCATGTTCTGTTATAGTTATAATTGAAAGTAAATCAAAGAAAATATGTTTTACAAATACCTACCACTACAAATAAAACAACAATAAAAATACAATGAATAAGAATGAAAACGGTTGACGCTTCGATCTAAGATCTTTGTCTCAACAGGCACACATTAATACAAAATCAACGAAAACATAAAATATATATATTATTTAAAACATCTTAAAACATCAACAGCCTTTGTGAAAAGATATTTTAATTAATATTAATTATGTATTCTTTGCCTTTTTAGTATTATATGTTTGTTCGCATGAAGATCTTATATCGAAACGAAAACTAATTTCGTCAACACTCATTTTATTGTAATTGCTTTTATCATCTTTTCATTAGTAGTAGTAGCTGTTTATAACACACATATACGTATCCACTTTTATATTCAGAATAACTAAATTAATATTGTGACTACTCCGAGGATGGAAATTATATATAATATATATATATATATATATATATATATATATATATATATATATATATATATATATATATATATATATATATATATATATATATATATATATATATATATATATATATATATATATATATATATATATATATATATATATATATATATATATATATATATATATAAATAAACGTAAACACAAGCGTCAACGTATGTATTACTAATGTTAGGTGCGGAGACTGGCGTAATGCTTCCCCTGTGAGATTCTGCAGTGACTACCAATCACTATAACGCATTAGAGATACGACAACTCGAAATGGAATACTACCTCATGTGAAGATGTGTTTTCCCTAGATGCGTCTGGAAAATTAGGAAAGTTCCAAATGAAATGGAAAGTGAACATAAAAGAAAGGTATAAAGATATGTTTGAATTCATCAGTAAAGTAAAAACTCTGAGTTACCGCATAAGAAAAGTGCAATTAAGGGACGTCCAGATAGATAAATTTGTAAGTATAGATGATCAGAGTTGGCAAAAAAGTGATATACAATGTAATGTATTACATGGGAACTAAGTGTTCACTGTCTGAAAAGTTATACACAAGGTGAAGTATAATTCATGTCTGCTAACAATCCCGTAGATAAGGGCAGGGACTTTTTTGGAGGGGTAATCCCCTTCCAGCACATCAGAACATGACTTTTAGTAACCAAAAACTGGGTAACATCTGGGTAACATCTGGGTAACATCCCTCCATTAACGATTTTTCACTAAAAGACATCACATTTTTCTTTAAAAATATGGAACTACACACGACAACCAGAGAATTACATTTTTATTTGTTAAATCCCTTCCTTGTTGAAAACTTATCTACTGCCCCGTCTAGACGTATACTGTTGAGAGAAGTACATACTAAGCGAAGTATAACAATGTACACTAAACTTGTACTATTGAGAAAAGTATATACGCATTGAAGTGTATAAATGTACACTAAACGTGTACTATTGAGAAAAGTATATACTCAGTGAAAAATATAAATGTACACTAGACGTGTACTGTTGAGAAAAGTTATATATAAAGTGATGTGTATAAATGTATACTTGACGTGTACTGTTGAGAAAAGTTATATAAGGTGAACAATATAAACGTATACTAGACGTGTACTATCGGGGAATGTATATGCAGCGAAGAAGAATTGATATCTTTGAAAGTATATTTGGAAAGTTATTTATATTTATATGGGAAATGAAGACATTAGACAAAGAACCGGTACCACTCCAATCTTGGAATATATTAAGAGACGACAGAGACAATGGTTTGCACACATCAGCAGACTACCATCAGACAGAATACCACAGTAGGCTATGCTACACAGATACAGTGAAGGCAGACCTAGAAGCCGACCACGTAAACGATGGACCACTGAAATAAAAGAGGCGACAAACACCACAATATACTCAGCACACAAGTAGGCCATCTCCAGAAAACTCTTCTACCGCTGACGCTGAAATGCACCAATGGGTTTAGCAAATAGATGTAAAATGTCTTACTGATAACCACGTTTACATGCATGGTTTCATTTAGTGATCTCAGTATGAATGGTTGTTAATTTTCAACAATTATATTTTGTTTCTGCTAATAAGCAAAGGACATTCGGATAATAAGCAAAGGGATGCTCGGAATGATGTCTAGAGAACGGACACGGGTTATATCAATATTTTATTTGCGCCACCTGTCTGATATATCAGGATTCTAGTAGATTAGATAGCGATGAAAGATAACAGCTTCTATATTATTTATTCTCTTGTCTATTTCTAGGTATATTTTCCTCGTGTATTTGATGCAATATCGAAAATATGTACTCACTGCAGCAAAACTGAAATCCAACAGGTAAAGCTTGAAACGAGGTAATACAGTTTTGCTAATAATATGAAACATTTTGTAGTGTATCCATGGCTGCTCTAATTCAAAACGTCTTTTCTCATCACTTTGCCATCTACGGAAACTTTACCCGCCAATGTGTCAGCTTTTTTCGTTTCCCTGACTCCCGCATGACAAGGACAGTACATCGGTGTGATGCTCTGGGTGTCGTTGAGAATAGAGTTCCACTCTTTTCATATCATTTTCGTCCCTTTCCTGCGCCGTATACTCTCAGAGTCAGAAATAAACAACATATGTGTCAGTGGTTGCATCGTCGTAGGGGTACCACATCAGATGCTTCAGCACACAGTCCTCCAGCGAATTCTATCCTCAGCGATGCGGATGCGTGTTGAAATATCTTGCCCTGCCCATTCCTTGATGTTGTCTTTACATGCCTTTATTTGCCCTCCTCTGCTTCTTCCCCCTTCGACAGTACCCTGCAGTATTGTTTTTGACAAGGAATCTTGCCTGCATACATGTCCAAACCATGCTAGTTTTCGTCGTTTCACTATTGAAAGAAATGATTCATGAACACCTGCACACATCTCTACTTTATTTCTTACGTTCACATTGGTCTTATGTTCCCTAAAAATATGATAATATATATCTTAACAGGATAATTTTTTTTAAAGCAGCCATGTTGATACATATAAAACATATACTTTACTTGTCAATGATAGAAAATTCAGACACGTTTTGCACATTGAAGACTGATTAACGCATTTATTAAGGACTGTTTAACATATTCATATTATATTTACGCTCTCTCTTTCTTAATTAATACTTTCTAGTTGGCTTGTTCGTATGATACCTGCTCTGCAGCTTCTTGTTAAATAACTATCAGGACATTCGCAGAATGATCTCACAGATTGGGTTCATTCAGATGAATGTTGTCTTTTTAAACGCTATCAAATTCTAAAGCCTTACTTATTTCTTCCTTCAGTTATACAGACTTGTTTACTCGTGAAAAAAAACACATTATTATCTTTTCCTCTAACATTCCTTGTTTCCCTCATTACTCACGTCTTTAGCATATTTATCGAGATCTTTAATTATTACAACTTTCTGAGTCGGTCATTTCCTACGTCTGGGATAAAAACTCCATTTATAACCGGGCACGATTATCCTCACACGCGCACATATATTTAAAAAATGTGATTGTTGTGTTTCGTATCTTTCCTTCATTCTCAGATCTAGTGATCGCGGGATTCTAGATTGCGTTCCTTTCTAAAAAATCTTCTGAAATCTAAAGCTTACGCTGGACGCAAAATGAAGGTCCATTAGACCTGAACACTGGTCACTTCAAGCGGCATTGGACAAACCGCTTTATGTCTAGTTCCCATGACCAGACGAATCTTTCTTCATATGACGTTGAATATATTGATCATATCACTGAAACCGTAGCAAGTTATTATCATTATTATAGACGTACATAGAAGCACGCAGATATATTTAGAAGGTTGAACATACTTTTCTCCTAACGGATAATATAATTTACTTTCATCTCAAGAAAGTTCTTATTCATTTTTTTTCTACAGTTTCACTTATCAGAATTCAGATTTGTAGAACTTCAATAGGAATGTAGACTCAAATATTTCTCGCTGAGATTGTGGCCGTATTCAGAGGTTTCCCATTTATGTACAATTTGAGACCACAACATATTTACTTATACTCTAACTATTTATAGGCGTAAGTGTCGAGGTGAAGATAAGTTCAGTGTCAACTATGTTTGATAATACATAGAGAATAATGAACACATACTTGCATACAATAAGAATATTTCATAACAAACTAGATCATGCATAACAGAAATTTTATCTGCTCAGTTTTAAGATATTTGCACAATTCTATAAAATTATATTTGCTGTAAATGAACAAATGTACAATGTATATGTACAAGAAGGAAAACAAGGTAAATTTAAAAAGAATGTTTCAACGAAGTTCTTTAAGACAGAATTGAAAGATGCGGGGCACAGTTACAGTCAATACAATGTATTAGTCTTCGACATATGGCGTAAGTTCATACCAAATAACCACTCAGATCAGAGACCAGCGGTTATATTATTCAAAATGCTTCTATTCTGATATCTTTGCAGTATATCATCATATATATATGATGTCTTTACGGTGTATCATCATGTTTATATGATGTCTGTGTGGAATATCATCATGTTTATATGATGGCTTTGCGGTATACCATCATTTTTATATGATGCCTGTGCAGTATATCATAATGTGTGTATGATGTCTGCGCGGTATATCATCATGTTTATATGATTTATGTGCGGTATATCATAATGTGTATAAGCAGGCTTCGCAGCACTTTTTGCATTTGACTGCAAGGATGCTACGAAATGGAAAAAAATGCAAATATAATACTTTCAGAACACTAGCTGGTACACTAAATGAATATCAAAATAATTTCCTCTTTATCACTGTTTAGCATCGTAATTAGCAGCTGAGCTAAGATAGCTTGTAATTTGATATTTTGTGGGCTCAGGGACTAATCATGACGTAATGGTAAATCAGCCTGGTGTCCCAGTAATATTGGCCTGGGTAAATCAGCCTAGTGTCCCAGTAATATTGTCCTGGAAATCGGATTTTACTGATGGGCTGTATTTTATTTATCCCAAAATATATCTAAAAGTAATGCAGCATCAGAGCATATCACAAATAACATCGATCTCTAGAAAATAATCTTTCAAAATGAAACGGGAATCTATTCTGACATTCTATTTGGTTAGAAACTTACTTGAGGAAATTGAATACTTGAGAAAACCTGGACAGCTAATGTAAACAGTTGTCCCTGGTATGGTGTCTTCCCAGCATCCATATCCATCCCAAGTGCGAGGGCAAGTCCCATTTCCTCGAGGTGGTACTGTGATTTGTTGTTCACAACATTCTGTGGCTTCTCGACAACAACTTTTCCAACGCATGCACATGTCTAAGGAATAAATGAACAATCTTCTCAAAATATGCAACATAAGTACATGTATATGCTTCGTTATAATATTTTATATCGATATTCTTTGATTCAGGTAGACTTCCCTAGCATGCTACAACCTTCCTATCTGTTGAGTGGTGGAGAAGGTATCTACTCTATGTCATTACCAATTGTGTCCTTGGACTATGGTGATAGATATGTCCTTTGGGGACAGTTTCAAAAGTGGAAATATTGTGAGTAGCATATATATATATATATATATATATATATATATATATATATATATATATATATATATATATATATATATATATATATATATATATATATATATATATATATATATATATATATACGTATTGAACACAATTCCAATTATCTACCTAATGCTTCCACTTCGGAAACTGTCTCCCAAGGACATACTATTTGAGACAAGTTCGTACTGTATGGAGGTATTGGACCAAATTCATATTGTCTATCTAGTCAGCGAATTTATCTTGAATAATTAAACAGTATCAAAACTGTGTGTAAATGTATCTTATTCAACTTTCTCTTTCCTATTTTGTCTTTCAAACTCGGGAAAACAAAATATTTTCTGATGTTGGCTATTTTATGTGCATTAGATATGATGGTATTCGCTGTCTCACGTATAGAAGAGACTTTTATGGGAATCCTATCTTGTGCTCCAGATATAATGGCATTCACCATTTAGTATACTACTTTTTATGAGACTCTTACTGTGTGCCTCAGATATGATGGTGTTAACTTTCTGAAGTAGTCGTATAAGTGAATAGAATTCCTACTCTCTAGACCACTAAATTTCTGCAGCTGATTGTTTTTATTGTGTGTAATCATAGCACTAAATTTTCGCAGCTTTTGTTTTTCTATGTACTCGTGGTACTGAATGTCCGCAGCTGTTTTTATGCTCTCATTAGAATTGAATTTCCGAAGTTACGTTTTTCTATTTGATCATTGGAACTTATTGTATGGAGACAATTTTCTATGCACAGATTAGAAGTGAATGTGTGTACCTGTTACTTTCTATACATTCATTAGAATTGATTCTCTGTAATTTATTTTGAAGCTGTTGACATGTTCTTGTTTTAGTCTCAGAAAGTAAAAGGTACTACATCTTAATGGGATGGATACTGGAATCCCTGCTGAATATGATATACATCATTCTTCGCCTGTGGTAGTTACCACACTCCTGCAGAATGTAGACAGAGGAACGACATGCTTTGTGTCATTATTTAAGCTTAGCAGCGATATCTCCGCTTATCGGCTTGACATAACAGATTTTGGCATGATAACTGGGTCACTTTATCATTTTAAAAGATGACCCTGCGAAATCCACATCGAATACTTCCTTCTCGTCCCTACAACAGGTGTAATATATAACAGTGTTGCTGTCGTCCCTACAACAGGTGTAATATATAACAGTGTTGCTGTCGTCCCTACAACAGGTGTAATATATAACAGTGTTGATATCGTCCCTACAACAGGTGTAATATATAACAGTGTTGCTGTCGTCCCTACAACAGGTGTAATATATAACAGTGTTGATATCGTCCCTACAACAGGTGTAATATATAACAGTGTTGCTGTCGTCCCTACAACAGGTGTAATATATAACAGTGTTGCTGTCGTCCCTACAACAGGTGTAATATATAACAGTGTTGATATCGTCCCTACAACAGGTGTAATATATAACAGTGTTGCTGTCGTCCCTACAACAGGTGTAATATATAACAGTGTTGCTGTCGTCCCTACAACAGGTGTAATATATAACAGTGTTGCTGTTGCCTCTTCGACAAATGTGATAGATAATATAGTTGCTACCGCCTCTACGACAGGTTTGAGAAGTAACAGTGTTGTTGTCACCTCTAAGTCAGATGTGACAAATAACATTCTTTCTGTCGTCTTTACGACAGGTGTGATTGATAACAGTTTTGCTGTCACCTCTATGACAGATGTGATAAATGGCATACCTGCTGTCACCTATATAATAGGTGTGACGGGTAACATTGTTGCTGTCGCCTCTACAACCGGCGTGATAGATAACAACAATGCCAATATTTGCAGTTTTTCAAGTCCAGGTAAATCGTGGAGAAACATGATATACAGGACGCACCTAAATCTGAGTTAAAACAGGACAACTAATGTATCCTCCCAAACCATCACTCTAACTGTATCTGGATTATTATAAACGTTACTGAATTTAATGTACAACTATCATACATGATGATACATGAATTGAGTCTTCTGGATCTAATGTTACATAATGTTGTCTCTAGCAGAGTGCACCACCAAGACAAGAGACAGGGGATGTTGGAGATCCGTTGCAGCCAACCTTCGTTACAGAGACGGCACTTGATGATGTGAATGTTGTCTCTCGAAGTCGCTTTAATGGGATTATGCGGACAATTAATTAGTTTATTCATAATCTATTTTATCTATTTGACATAAATAAATATTTAGCAAAGCTCAATTTTGTCAGAAAATGGAGAAGTGTAAATTATAAACTCATTAAAACTGTGTAGACATTTTGTTCAGTTTGTATGAACTAAACGAGTTGTAATATAATATAATTCAGTATGTGTGGCCATATCAACCTTGAGTCAAGACAATATTTTGTATTTTCACTAAGCATTACTGTTTATACAGTAAAAACCAAGGAAGTTTTGGTTGTTTACTGGTTGCCATGGACATATACATATATATATATATTATGCATGCGTAATGTTGACTGTTGGACATTAGAAGTTATAAAAATACTGATACTGATGTACACGGAAGATAAAAACATTTAAAGGTAACGATTAGGTTGATTATCCTTTTTACACACCGGACATGTCCATAGGTGCTCAGACCTCCGCGTCAGTAAATCTCTCAGAGTATAACGGCTGATGGTTGCAGTTCCATGTTGATTCACTGCTCGTTTTGAAATCTGTGTTACGTGTTCTCTACGGCCACCGCTATTCTCATTCCCAATTCGCGCATTCTCGATATTGACTCTTGTTCATTAATCTCGAAGTCATCTGATCGTGCGAACTCACGAAGAGAAACATGTCTGTTCGGTTCTTACGTTGCCCATCTGTTATGGTGGCTGTGCTAGCTAACCGATCGGCACGTTCGTATCGATACACACCCGCGTATCTAGAGACAAATATAAGCGTGAATTTTCGCAGTGAGACCTGCATTTTAGCTCTCTCAAATGACCCCACCCATCCCCTAAGTAAATCACCTGTTTTGACCCTCTGAATCATACTCATTGAGTCACTTAGTGTGCACGCATGGAATGCACGCACATATGATCTGGCAGTAAAGGCCCATGCGCATCGCTGTTGGCAGAAGTCTGACCTCTCCGTGTAAATCACAACATCTGAGTCATCGGCTTGTTCGCAGATGAGTGTTGTGACCTCAGCATTCAAATTCACATGGCTGTGTTTCCTGCACTCTCTATTGAGTGTAATGACGGGTGTGACTGATTTTTGAAATACCACAGGAATAGATATGTATTCCTAGCCAGGAGTTATGCCTTCTGGTTCGCAAATTTGTTTAATGGTACGAACCATCCACGATTTGCCTCTCGGTTCTACTTCTTGCGTCGTGTTCCTGCTGTGTGATTGCCACGGTGTAGACACGAGTGATAGGGGAGATCCCTGTGGTAACTAGCAAGATATACATGAATGAATTGATAAAGCAGACATGCTTCGTATACGATAAATGAGTACTTCAGTTATTATACTATAAATGCATATTGCATATGTTTAAAAACTGACCGTATGAAGAATAAACAATTTACAGTAAATGTTGCAACAACGTATATCACAAATATATTAAAGGACAGAATGAAATGTGTCGCCCACTTAATGATAATGCACTAATATTGACAGGCAGTAAGATCATACAATATTAAATATTAACACCACGTGACAGAGGAAGACCAAAATGATAATGATTGAAAGTGGTATCAACTTCCTGAGCAGTCGCACATCAAGAGATCAAACGTGCCATAGACCGAAAACCGATCGTCGTTTAATCCTGCAACGCCTTACAGCAAAATCGTAGAAGTGAGTGAAAAGACCATATATATATATATAATGACATTTAGAAATGTAAATATTATACATGTACAATCTACTGCATGTATAAAATAAAATATATGTTCCGTGCATTCATTTCATATCTGGCTACTGCATTGAATTGTGATGGCTCAATCTCATTAAGACCAAGTGTTGCGTACTTGCATTAAGCTGAATCCATTTTTTTCACAGCAGGAGAAATCAACGCAATATCTATATAATAGTATAATAATCAGCATTTAGCACACATACAAAGTATATAGAGAAAGAGGAAGTATTTATCCAGGTCGATCATCAAATTTGTAGACAACATAAGTGTGATAGAGTTAGTCAGAACATTGTAGACATCTTGCGACATTCAATCTCGTGATATTAACTGTTCAATTGGTATTCAAAGACCGTGCTCATTACTAACCGCTATGTCTTGTGGTTTGTTCTTGATAAACGAATGTTAGTTGAACTATATGTTGTGTCTATATGTATATTAAAACACCATTACATATTTTTTTGTATGGGACAACACAAATGGTTACCTTGAAAACAGATACACTCTTATGTTGCTAGCAGAGACAACACTGTTGGCACTATACAATGTCAACAAAAGAACAGGAGATGCACATGTTGACTGTTGAAACACTTTCACGCATCCCAGACAACTAAATATATTTGTGCGACCGTACTATGACAGCAAATCGTGACTTTACCAAAGTACAGTATCTCTACTTTCTGGTTCCATACTGGCTTGTCATGTCAATATTTTGTGCATTTTTAATCGATCGATTACACGCGCTAGAAGATTTCACTACAGTCTGACAAATATATGATTGTATACACTTCACATAATAGTGTCGATATGTATGGGACAACATGAAGGTAAGTTAGAGCAGGATGAGCACAATATGGCTAGCTGACCAAATCAGGTCTTCTAAACATGTATTTCTGGCCGTCTAGTGAGTCTAAAAGTATTGTATTTACTGAGACTGAGATATTTAATGAATAAAATGCTACTTATATCTTTAAAAGATTTTAAAAACAGATTTCTTGACTTATACCACAGGAGAAACTTTTAGTTTCGCCGTACACGCAAATTAACCACGTCAAGTTTAGAGAATTCCCTGGTTAGAGAAATTAATATAAACAATGATTTTTTTTAATGAATGGCACTTCTGGATGAAAATTACCTATTTGAGTTATGATGTAGGCCGTAAAACAGCATATAGGAATGTATGAAATAACACGGCGTATGGAACGTATAAAATAACACAGTTTATGCAATGTCTAAAATAAAACGTCGTATGAAATGTCTTAAATAACGCAACGTATGGAATATCACAATAAAAGGTCGTATAAAACGTCTGAAATAACAAAACTTATGGACTGGCTAAAATAACATAAACATGGAATGTCTGAAATAGCAGCTTATGCAATGTCTGAAAACAAATCACAGCTTACGTCTGAAATAAACGTATGGAATTAGCAGAAATGGGAGGTAATCGCCCTCAGTAACAAACATCATAAAGTTTCAGGGAAGCTTATTCTCTGCTAAGACAATTTATTGGGCTTCAATTGAGAGATCTAAACAGAAGCTAAAGCCCTGAGCAAGATCGCATCAAAAGACTAACATCCGAAATAAAAACAATCACGATATTCCGACTGAGAATGGAACACTGCAGACACAAAAGTATCGAATCGGCATCAGAGACTCTACGGCCTACATCTGTGACTCACCAACACATACGACAGGACACATACTATAGGACTGCCCCATCTTCACGGTGTCTCGATGTTTATCATCATCACTAGGTGCCACGTCAGTTGGCGTAGTCGATCGTGGCATTTCACAGCTCTGTTTCCAGTATTATGTATCAAGATCGTTGTTGTTTCCCTGCCGTGTAAGGTTGTCAAACTATCTAATATTTTCTCACGATGTCGCCTTCTGTCTCTGTTACCTTCAATCTTGCCTGTTGTGACTATGTTCTCCAAACCTCCCAGTCTCATGAAGTGGCCAAAAAATGAAAACTTTAATGAAGAAAAATGCCTCGTTTTAGCATGTTTTATTTACAAAGCGTGGTAATACTTTTGCCTATTAACGTTTATTTTCATATGTGCCTTGTGTTACCTCAGCACTCGCCTTTCTAGTATGAGGTTGTTTCCCGACACCTGTGTTTTATCTCTTAATAAGATCATTATTAATGTCGATCTGCAAAACATTTTGAATTCAGAAATGCTTGATCTATAGAACATTCTGAAAAGAGATATGCTTGACCTAAAGAATACCTTCTCTACTGATCAATATCTGATCTGTTATATTTACCTGCATTTGTGGTTTTGCAGACACGCTCAGAGAGTGTACTATTCTCGGAGTCAGCAACCAATATCATCCACTGTGGTAAAGTTGATTGGTTACTACGGAACACCAAGGAGTGCATTGTTGGGTGGACTATAACGTTCCGGGATTGAGTGATGAAATAGTAACACCAAGCGCATGCATGAATCTTGAACACTTTCGGCTTGAAGTTACCGAACTTGCTTCTGCATTTGCCTTCATTAGCCACAGCTACTGTAATCTGAAATATACAAGAATCTCTCAAATTCAAACGTCAAATTATTATAGAACTTAATACATTGTTCAGGAGGTGACGTTATTATAGAACGTCATACATTGTCCAGGAGATCAAGCTATTATAGAACTTAATACATTGTTCAGGAGGTGACGTTATTATAGAACGTCATACATTGTCCAGGAGATCAAGCTATTATAGAACTTCATACATTGTCCGGGAGATCAAGCTATTATAGAACTTCATACATTGTCCAGGAGATCAAGCTATTATAGAACTTCATACATTATGTATGAGATAAAAGATCTTTACTGTTTAGTCAGCTACTTTCACACACGTCCACAATCAGCGTGCTATATAACAGGTGATTACCGATGAAGCTGCTGTCAGCACTGATAGTAATTTGGCATCTCTTAACAAATATGTCCAAATGGAAAATTTCTTACTAGAAATTCAAACCTCTACCCTTTTGATAATGTTAGAGATAATTACGGTTGGATAATGTACAAAATCGGTATGGGTATGCTTGAAGTATTAGATACAGTTCTAATGAAGAGAACGGAAGAATTAGTTTGATCGAGATAGACAGGCCTACTGATGAGGACGGTAGGATTCCTTTATTAACAAATTAAATGTAAAGGTACGGAAAACATACAACGTATGATGTATCAACATAGAAAGGAAGTTTTGCTTTATACTAAGATGAAGATGTACAGTGCAGTGATACGTCCAATGCTGGTATACGCTAGTGACACGGGATGAAACTCATTTCCGCGCAATTTACGTAGAAGGATCATGAACATGAGCAAGGCAAGATTTCAGATACAAATGTTCTTGCCAAAGTTGGTCTCCCTAGCAATGACTCTATTCTGATACACTCATATATTCGTTGGGCAGGTCATGTTGTACATATGCCAGATCATCCCCTGCCAATGTACATGGTTCACATCATCTTTGAGTTAGTAAAAAAATATTAAAACACCCGGGGAGCAGGAGATTTTCACGTTTGCTTCTCATGTGACTTTCTTAAAAGAAACGCTTGTAGCTAATGCAATTAACCGTAATCTCTATTTTCATTGTGACACATACTTGTTTTACTCACCACTCTCATTGTGACACATATGTAATTAACTATTCATTTTCATTGTGACACATATGTGTTTTACTCACCATTCTCAGAATGATACGTATTTATTTTACTATTATTCTCGTAATGTATTCAATATCCATTGGTGGGATAAAATACCAGACAGTAAAGTCTTGACGAAATCTAAGTATGTAAGCATACATACAATGTTGATGAAGGCGCAGACACGATGGGCAGGACACATGGTTCGCATTTAAGATCATCGTCTACCAAAAACGTTATTTGGAGAACAGACTAGTTCCCGCCAGGCCGGAGGACAGAGTACGCGTTTCAAAGACACTCTTCGATATCACTGACCAACTTCAAAATGGATACACATTTATGGGAGATTCTCATACAATATAGTTCCGACTCGCATCACAGAATCAAGATTGGTGCAACAGCTTCAAAGAACCTCAGGCAAAAAGCTGCGAAACAAAAACGCATTGGAAGAAAGGCAAGAGCTGCTTAATGTCCCACGTACTCCTCCCATACATACCCTGAGTGTGGTAGACAATTCGAAGCACGCATAGAACTCATTAGCCACAGTTGGGCACATAGAAGACATCTTCATCATCATTTCTGGAACTGAATGGTCATCGTCGGCCGCACTATTATTCTGATTATGAAATATATTTGATAAACTTGCCATTATTATTGTGAAACGAATGTGTACTTGTCATTCCCATTGTTACACATATTTGATTTACTTTTACTTGTCATTTCATTCACACTGTTTCCGGTTTGTGCAATGTTTTATTTTTAATTAAAGACACGCAGTCAGTAAGTATCTACTAGAACCAGTGTTCCTACAATGCAATATGTAGGTTTATGATAACGTATATGTATATATATATATATTTCATCAGTTACTTTACATATTAGTCTCAAAATTTATTTATTGTATTGAATATATTAGAATACTTATTTTATATTATTGACTCTTCCGTATGTTCTATGATTTTTATGTAGTTTTCCAGATTATATATATTCACGATATGATATATGTATATATATATATATATATATATATATATGGTTTCCATTGCTTATTTCTCGCATACTTTGTGTCCATTATTGGATGCTTCACATTTCTCGTGTTATCGTTGATTTAACGTCTTTGTATAAGTGTGCCATCGATTTTTGCATTATAATCTAATATATATTCCACGAGTGACTTTTTAAATATCATCATTATATTTGCATCTAGCATACTATGTAACGTACATCTAACATAACTCTGAAATGTCACAATTATATCATCTGGTTTTTTGTTCGAACCAAGATATGTGTCACTGTTTCGACTATTGCGTATCTGACAGTAGATCTATTCAAGACTTTCTGGGATTTAGACTATTATATCGAATACATTTTGTAACCATACGTCGGGAATCGTTCCGAACTTAGCAGGCAGCCTGACATTTCAGGGTTACTGAGATTACTTCCATTTACATTTTGCTGCTGAATCTCTTTTGTTTGATATTGCTTCTATGTAAGCTCCCTTCTATTCTTTGACGACTCTGCCTTATTCGCTTGCTGAAAACTTCTATCTTGTCCAGTTGATCACATGACTTAAAAAGAGAAGCGTGTGTTATTTGTAACATCCAGACTCGAACTGATCTTATAAGAAATAATAATAGCAGCGTAGTCAAGAATAATAAATACAGCGTAGTAAATGAACTCGTTTGATCAGAATTCTACAGATGTCATCCATTTAACGATAACTTCGTAAATATAAGGAGCCTTGTTTGATAACTTTTCCTACGGAGATTCTTCACATATGACAAATTAGTACTTGGCACCTAAAGTGCGAAAAAAATGTGTGCCTTTCCATTGTTTGTTTTTTAATTACATTCTGCAACGGTTTGACTAAAATTCATGAATGTGTATGTGCAGTTCTTCAAATAAAAGACACTACGTAAAGTGGCCTTTAGCCGTTCCTATTTAACTGGGAGCCACCATACTTGTCTTTAAGTATTAGGTTTTTCGGTTCTTGCTTGAAACTAGTGTCTCTCTATTTTGATCATTTCCCTTGGCAATGTTTATCAGTTTATGTTTTTCCTCTGTTAATTTTAATATAATTTTATTTAAGGTTAGGGTTAGGGGAGTTATATTTTATATAACTAACACTAACTGAAACTAAATATATATGAAAAATAATAAAAGGATAAACATAAACTCGCAAACATTGTCATGAGAAAGAATCAAAATAGGGTGACACGCGTTTCAAGCAAGAACCGATTTTTCATGTTATATCCCGAAAAAACGTGGATGTACTCTGAGTTATTTATCGTAGTGAAATTAAACAGATTTTCAATAACACAAAATTAGAATTACATTGAAAATCTGTATTTTTACTAATATCTTCAATACTGTTCATCTGCCTGATGTCAAGCGAGAAACCACAACTCGGATTTTGTTTGACCGGAGGTGGTTTCGAACCTGACACTGTAATCCAGTGATAGAAAAGCTCACTATCAACTAGGCTACCACGTTCCTCTGGTAGCTCCTCTGGCGCCTCCTTCTCGACAAAAGGAGAATAGGAATAGCTAAAAGTACTTTCAATGACATTAGGGAAATATTGACATCTAAACACATTACAAACAAATTAAAAATGAGAATTATAAAATGCTACAACGGGTCTATATTAATATATGGCTCAGAAACATGGACAATGAACAAACAACTAGAAGATATAATTGATGCCTTTAGATGTGGATATATACAAGAACAGGGAGAATTTCAGAGAGAGAGAGAGAGAGAGAGAGAGAGAGAGAGAAGAAAAAGAAGAAGAAATCGAACAATGATGTATTAACAACAAGTTGTATTAAAAGAAACACTATTAAAAGGGAATAAACAAAGAAAGTATTTTGGACATATTACAAGATGTAACAAAATATTGAAACTTTAATTCAGAGTAGAGACGAGGTGAGACGAGCAAGATTAAAGCAGAGATAAAAGTGGGAAACATCAAGAGATAGACAACAAAAAAAGAAACAGGGGATGTTACATTTTAGTTGCAGCCCAACCTTCGCTGCGGAGACTGCAATTGATAATGATGAGGTAGTTCTTGACAGCCAATAGTCTTGTTGACAAAAGCAGAGAACCTTCTCAGGGGCAACTGAGGTGACATCAGCCGTATATATGGCTTGTTGTTTCAGGGGCAACTGAGGTGACATCAGCATTATATATGGCTTGTTGTTTCAGGGGCAACTGAGGTGACATCAGCCGTATATATGGCTTGTTGTTTCAGGGGCAACGGAGGTGACATTATATGTATATATGGCTTGTTGTTTCAGGGGCAACTGAGGTGACATCATATGTATATATGGCTTGTTGTTTCAGGGGCAAATGAGGTGACATCAGCATTATATATGGCTTGCTGTTTTAGGGGCAACTGAGGTGACTTCATTTTTATATATATGGCTTGTTGTTTCAAGGGCAACTGAGGTGACATCAGCATTATATATGGCTTGTTGTTTCAGGGGCAACTGAGGTGACATCATATGTATATATGGCTTGTTGTTTCAGGGGCAACTGAGGTGACTTCATATTTATATATATGGCTTGTTGTCTCAAGATCAACTGATGTTACATCATATTTACATATATGGGTTGTTGTCTCAAGATTAACTGATGTGACATCATATTAACATATGGCTTGTTGTCTCAGGGGCAACTGATGTGACATCATATTTACATATATATGGGGTGTTGTCTCAAGATTAACTGATGTGACATCATATTAACATATGGCTTGTTGTCTCAGGGGCAACTGAAGTGACTTCATATTAATATAGATGGCTTGTTGTCTCAGGGTCAACTGATGTGACATCATATGTATATATGGCTTGTTGTTTCAGGGGTAACTGAGGTGACATCATATTTATATATGGCTTGTTTCAAAGGTTGTGTTATGGAGGTGTATGGATACACGTTTAATCTCCAAAAGAAGTCATTCCAGTGCAACATTATCCCAGGATCATCACCTTCAGCCAGGCGTACAGCATAAACTTACCCAGCCAGAAGTTCAGCATAAACCTCTAGACCAACTATCTCATTATTATATTGTCCGATGTGTTGACCAAGTCTTAGTAGTTACACACCTAACATACCTCGTCATCTAGAAGTCTGCACAAAAGGACAATGGTACAAATCAGCTTGCCAGTATCTCTTCATAATCTATTGGGGAACTATGTAACAGACGCCAAAAGTAAGACATCCAGACAAGACATGCAGTGAGAATTATAATATATGTTATAGGTGACAGGTTTTCAGCCTATTCCTAACTTTTTGCAGTGGCCTCCTGACGTTCCTGGGAAGAATACAGTGGCTCTATTCTTTGCACTCTGAACTAACATTCCAAGCTCCATTTGCCACAAGGGCATGTTATAAAATAAAGTGATGAAATACGTATATCTGTAAACATATATTTTAAAAAATATTCCGACGCGAGAAAAAGTCAATATCGACAGAATGTCAAATACTTGTATTTAAAAGTATATATTTATTTGAAATGTACAATCGTATATATACACCACTCTTTATCCTACGAATAAAGGTGTTTGAGATGTTCAATTTTGTTTGAAAGTAAACATTTTCAAATGCACAATACCACTACATAATGGGAGATGGGAGCTACGTTTAGAGCGCAGCTTGTAGGAAACATTCTTGAATTAATATATTCATTACATTCAAAGGTTAGTCTAATAATACAAACAAGAATGATACCTCATCTGTTCCAGATAAAAGATAACGCACCAATGGTTTTAATCTTAGAAAGGAATATTATTTTTAGCCTATATTTCCCGGTAATTCCTCTCTAATGAATATACCAGCGGTTCGTAAACATTTTGCTGTTGTAGACTTTCGTTACCGTTAATTACATTTGTCAGCCGCGTACCCCTAAAAGATATGTTCATTTATCTTTTATTGTTAATGCACATTTGCATAATATTTCCTGTAGTCTTAGCATGCCATCTGAAAGACACCGTGGAAACTGGAGATCTACAGATCCCAGTTTAAGAACCGCTTGGTTAGACTAACTAACATTCTGGTTTCTTGATTCTCTTTTTTAATTTCAATTTCCCAATTTCAGTCCAGTGACTTCATAATATCTAGTTTTTATTCTATTGGCCACATTTTATTTCAACATGAAAGAGTCCTTGTAGTATGAATTATTTTCATCCATATGGGCTCTCTCCTTTGTCTTCGTCGGCTTGCATTATTATATGTCTATTTTAATATCTTCTTCTTCTGCGTTCACTCTCAAACTCTATCCTGCAGATTGGCAGGAAGTAGTCCGGAGAACGAAATATGTTGAGTCACGGTTTACAGCTTAACACTAATATCTGCATTTTTCGGATAAACGCATCCGACGTCAGCGTGATTTCTGAGTTACTATGGCGCTCTGTGGTATGTGGCAGTCAATTTCACCCCCTCCCCCCAAACCAACAACATCGATATAGGTTAGGGTATTGAGAGCGATGAAGGTGCATGTCATCTACCCCAACAACGTCGATATAAGGTATGGTATTGAGGCTGAGGATTTTTTTTGGTAACATTTTTGTATCACATTTAGCTACTGTTTTGTTTTTCACTTTGTTGGTGATTGTTCAGGATTCACACCCATATATTGCCACTTGGAATATGCAAGCTCTTAGGAATGTTAGTTTTGTTGTTTTGCAGCAGCTCAGCCATATGTATTTCATTTGTATCAGCTTCTTTGACGCGATAGTAAACCTTCTCCTGACTTCTTCATAGCAATCACCGTTACTGTTGTTATGAGGGTCAACGTATTCAAAACTGTTGACTCTTTATAATTCGCTGTTGCTGTTACTGATTGAGAACGTGGTCGTGGTTGTTGTCGCTTATCAGAATATTGGTCTTGTTTCCTTTCAGAAATAGGTTTTGTAGTTCACTATGTTCTTTAATGGAGTTTAGAAGGTGTTCGAGACCTGCTTGACTGTGTGCCAATAATGTTGTATCATCAGCATATCTTAGTTCTGGTATCTCATGGCCTCCGATGTTTGAGGGTCGAAGTTATATCTGTTGATTATTTCTTTCATTCCTCATTATGTTCTCTGCATAAATATTGAAGAGATATGGTTATAGGACACATCCTTGTCTTACTCCTGTTTTCCACACTGAACCAATCAGATGTTTATCTACTCTCATGTCTGCTTGATATTATGTTTTTATTAGGCGGATTAGGTGAGGCGGAAAACATGTGCGTTATGAAATTCCAAAGTTGTTGATGTTATACACAATCCAATGTTTTGGTGTAATCAATAAAGAAAGTGTAAATGTTAATATTAAACTTTCTGCACGTCTCTATGATGTACTGCATATTGAAAATATGGTCTCTGGTGCCTCTGCCCTGTCTGAAACGTGCATGTGCTTCTTTACTTTCTTCCAGCTTATATTGTAGTTTTTTCAGGATGATACCAAGTAGTATTTTGCTGGCGTGACTGATTAGTGCAATGGTTTTTCATTCGGTGTATATCGTTAGATTTCCCTTTTTTAGTAGCGGTATGTAGATTGATCTTGTCCAATCCTTCGGGCAAACTTCACTTTTCCAGATCTTGGTGCGGAGTGGTTGATAGATGATGATGATGGTTTCTCCTCCTGACGATCATTTCAGCAGTTATATCATCACACCCTGGAGATTTCCCTCTCTTCAGGTTTATAATGACACATCTGACTTCATCTAAACTGTGTTCTGGTTATAATTCGCTGGTATTTTAGGTGTTATTGTCCGTACTTCTACTGCTTTCCGCATACATTTTTTCAAACATTTTGGGAAAATAAACTATAAGAATGTGAGGGGGGGGGGTGTTACATAGTGCATAAGGAGACTGATTAATTTGCTACTACCAAATATATGTCTTCTTGGCTGCAAGATATCGGTTGTATGAATTCAGAGGTACAGTAAAATCGTAATTTCATTGATTTCAGACTTGGAAAGTTCTCGTCACCATCATTGTTTACTAATATTTTTGTAACAGTATGAATGCTTTAAACGCTTTAACATATGACTTTTATTTGTATATACACATAACCACATAAACATAGGGAGCTAAGAAGCGCAGTGGTTTGCTCACTGTCTTCGCATATAGTAAGTAAAGACTGTGACGGAGAGGAGATGGCCACCGTCCTCATTTACAGAGCCACTGAAATGTGATATCGGTATCATCTCACACCCCTACGGCATTAATAAATGATATGGTTGCTTTACTTACTTACACATAAACAAATACGCACACACATATACCACACACACAAGCACACGCCCGCACATGCATGCACACACACCATATATATATATATATATATATATATATATATATATATATATATATATATATATATATATATATATATGCTTACGTTCTATATACACACCGTATCTATACACAAGTTTTATTTGAAGTACTTGCAACAAACAATGCATACCTGCAGATATCCGGTCACAACAGCAAATATATACGACCATAACATCTGCATGTTTGGAATTCTGCCAGGGCTCGTGATGATGAACTAACTCATATTTTGTAACATGAAGTCAATTCTCAACTTAAAAAGAACAAACACAAATATTGTCATCAGAGAACTATGATGTTGCATCCAATTTTAGATGATCTATGATTCGACTAATTTATTGTCATATGTGTAATTGATACACTTGTGTAAATTAAACAGGCAAAAAGTGCATCAAGCAAGGAAAAACAAGTCAATTATGTCCCAGATATTTAAAACGTTGATGAAATACGGTTTTTTGTCACTATACAAAAGTGCGTTTCAAAATAGTTGCAAACATTCCCATTGAATACATTCCCAGCAAACATTCCCATTGAATACATTCCCAGCAAATATTCCCATTGAATACATTCCCAGCAAACATTCCCATTGAATACATTCCCAGCAAACATTCCCATTGAATACATTCCCAGCAAACATTCCCATTGAATACATTCCCAGCAAACATTCCCATTGAATACATTCCCAGCAAACATTCCCATTGAATACATTCCCAGCAAACATTCCCATTGAATACATTCCCAGCAAACATTCCCATTGAATACATTCCCAGCAAACATTCCCATTGAATACATTCCCAGCAAACATTCCCATTGAATACATTCCCAGCAAACATTCCCATTGAATACATTCCCAGCAAACGTTCCCATTGAATACAT
The DNA here is from genome assembly GCA_034231615.1 of Meghimatium bilineatum. Taxonomy (NCBI): domain Eukaryota; kingdom Metazoa; phylum Mollusca; class Gastropoda; order Stylommatophora; family Philomycidae; genus Meghimatium; species Meghimatium bilineatum. The sequence goes on from CM067299.1 coordinate 99,588,213, forward strand.
TCCCAGCAAACATTCCCATTGAATACATTCCCAGCAAACATTCCCATTGAATACATTCCCAGCAAACGTTCCCATTGAATACATTCCCAGCAAACATTCCCAATGAATACATTCCCAGCAAACATTCCAGTTAAAGCCATAACCTTCATGAGTTTCAAATCAGTTCTATATTAATTATATGTTTTACTGTTTCTCTGATCGTAGTACAACACATCTCCGATTGTACACGACAATTTAGGGTACCACCAGACGTTAGTCCGTTCGCCTCAAGATCTATTCGTCTCTGATATTGTCCTGCCCCATAAAGTAGAGTTTTTATTATTCTTCATATCTTCCAGCAATACATATGTGTACTGAAGATCCTGACTTTGGTTTGTAGTTTTATATCTTTCCCTCCCCAAATGATTTGAAATGCGTAAATGATGTTCTTGTTTTGGCTATTATAGCTAATACGCTATTTTTTATTTCTAAATTATTGTGTGCTTTCCAAAAGCGAAGAGTTCTTATGTCTGATATGTTCGAAAAGCTTTCTAAATGCATTATTATTATGCAGCACATCCTCATTACATTTCTGACGTCATCATGATACACGAACAATTCTTCTGTAATTCATCATACTGACATATTTCGCTTGGTTGTGTGTGTGTGTGGGTGTGTGTGTGTGTGTGTGGGCGTGTGTGTGTGTTTGTGTGTGCAATGTAGCGTTTGTGTGTGTATGTGTGTAAATGTGTGTATGCCGTCCATGATTCACAGACGCAGGTTAGGAGATATTCTATGTAGATATACTTTGACACTTCTTGTCCTTTCTAGCGACAAGGGCTTATTATAGTCATATTTTATCTTTTTCTGGAAGCCTTTTCTGACCTACTCTGTTTCTAATACCAGAAATATATCTTTCATCATGACGGTAGAACAGGAAACATGGAAAAAATGATCGAACCACAAGAATGTACAATGCCATCGCATCCTCTTTCCATGCATAAAGAAGAAAGTATGCCAAGTATTGAAAACATAGCAGGAATACTATTTGAAGTTTACAATCTGAAAAACCGGATTAGCTTTTGATACTAAGGCTACTCTTGATGATAGTCCTGATTAGGTTCTGATTGTAAGGCATGAATACGAATTTAGAAACCTTGTTAGATATGATAGTGCGCAAAAGTGACACCAAAACGCCTCATTCTAAATAAGAAGAGCAAAGACATAATGGTTGTCTCAAAGAAACACACACAAGCCAAAACGCTATACAGCCAAGATGCTGTATAAAATGAAAGATGGAACTATACATTTGGTGCATAAAGTCGAATATTTTGGCACTATTTTAACATTAAATAACCAGTGCTCAACTGAGATCAAATTTGGCACATACGAAATCGATGTTTCAAGCAATAAACAATTTGGAAGGAAGCAGCAAAAAGTTTTAAACCAGGTCCGTGCAAGTGACATCGATTTGCTCCTCAATATGAGTCTGGGATTTCAACAAATCCGTACCATAAAAATATATGACATTTTAATCAAGAAATATAACTTGTATATTCTCAAGTTACACTGAATATGAAAAGGCAGAACAAAACGCAAACAATAATACAGACAATCTTCATGTGTGTACATTCCTTAAGAATCGCAATGCTTCAAAAAAGTACATTCCATTAGGCATTTGGATGTATTCCTTGAAATAACACCAGGTTTTGAAACATTGTGTACACTGGTTTCCATAGCATACGATTTTGGCAAGAGCAGGTAACGTAATATTTGTCCATGGTATTTACTTGTGTTTTATGTAGAGCGCAAATTATAGAATACTAATTATTTACGTCACGCGGGTTATATTATATTTCTTTATATTAAGTTCAATATAAAGGAATGCTCAGAATAGTAGTTCTTAAGTGTGGTAACTGAATATCTGCAACAACGGTTATTAGACCTGGTCTGTCATAGGGATCGCCTCTATCTCTTGTACTTTTCAATGTATACACAGTAAATATCACTGGCAATCACATCACAGGTGCTGGCAGAACGATGTCATATGCCGATGATATCCTGGTGTATAGACAGTGCAGTAATCGAGAAGAGTGCCTCGTGGAACTACAGAAAGAGCTGGACAGACTGACATATTAGTGTCGAGATACGGGAGCAGGTGTTAATCCTTCTAAGGCATTCGTGGCGTGGTTTTCCTTGAAAAATCACATGGTAAAGACACCTATGAAACAAGTTTCGTTGTCCGGGAAAAGTTTAGAAAGAACTAGCATAATGAGATATCTGGGTATCTTTTTTGACAGAAGTCTGGGTTTAAGGGAACAAGTTGACCACGTTATCATAAGGGCAGGCAAAGGCTTAGCAGCAATTAAGGTTATGGCTGCTGCGCAGTGTGAGCAGAGGTTGTTATTTCTTTTGTACCATGGTTTTGATGTGGTTGTGGTGGAATATGCACTGGCAATTCTGACTCTTAGACAAACTCAGATCGAAAGACTGGATAGAATCCAGAATGCAGTAATGCGTATCATACTTGGGTACACAAGAAACACATCGACAAGAGCTATGCGAAACCTACTTGACTGTCCAACAGCTGAACACAGATTACAGTATTGCCGTGCACGGCCGTACCTTCAAATGCATGCAGATAATGAACAGCCGTTGCATTCCGAAATACAGAAAGTTAAAGGCAGCAGACTTCAGAGAGGGAAGTCGTGGATGGGAAGTGCTGAGGATGTCATACAAAGCGTGTGCAGATTGGAGGATGTGGCAGCAGGTGCGGAATGGATAAGTCTACCCACTGATTTCGAAACTAGTTTGAGAGTAGTAATATCACTTAGCAGGGAATGCAGAGAATGGTGTCCCGCAGCTGTGGAGAAAGAAGTGCAGGCTTTGGTCAGTGAAAATACCACAGAGGGGGATGTGATTATATACACCGATGGATCTGTGATTATACGTGTTCACCAGTGCTTGGGCCTTCACAGCTCAGTGCGCAGGTAAAACGATCAGGGAGGAGAGTGGTACCTTTGCGGTCACTACGAGTAGTATGACCATGGAGACTATGACCGTGACCAGGGAATTTGAGTGGGTACGAACACAGAAGGTAACGCAGGTCTGCATCTTGAGCGACTCTTTTTGTATGATTAAGAAGGTACAAGTGGGTCTCGTTCGCGAACAGTAGATTGAGGCCTTGAGAAAGAAAAGGCTGAAAGTGGTTATATTTATTTTCGTGCCGGGAGATGTTAGTATTCGAGACAATGAAAGAGCGGATCAAGTGGAATCGTGCAGGATTGTGGCACAGTGCGATGGGGCAATGTATTGAGCTGACGTTTTGAACTCCTTATGAGATATAGCACGTGAGAGTGAGACTAATCTGAATGATGATTCCTTTTCAATGGCCAGGATTAAAGATCAGGGATTGAAATGCGGTGTTTATAGAAGTGAACATTTTGGATGGCGCAGAAGAATGATGGTCAACCAACATAGAACCAGTACTGTCAGCAGAAGTGTAATTGTCGGATACACTCAAGGAGAGTTCGGAGCAACTATGGACGTGTCCAGTTTGCAGTGATGATGATCCGACAACTAACTAACTAACTAACTAACTAAAGAAATGCCATTAATTTTAAAAAGTCATCAACGTAACACTAGCATTTCTCGTTCTTGTGAACATGAACAGTTTGCAATAGAACTTCGTAAATCATAATAATATGTTAATGATAATGATTAGTACGCGTATTTACAAATTTTAGAAGGACTGACACATAAAATAATGACGTATACATATTATGAGTACTCACGTGAACCACAACTAACTCTATGTAAACTCATGTAGACACATTTTCAGTCTTGTGTTATTTGAGGAACATGTATTGCTGGAATCATTATGTCTTCTTGCTGTGAGGTGACAGAAATAAATAAAACATACACATAAGCAAGGTTGAATAAAATATAATATGGCTAATTGAATAATATGATTAGGAAGCACCCGGAAATTATTGAAACAAATCAGAAGATAGAAGAATGTATTTCAACTAGATCCATTCAGCTGGCACAGATTCACATCTTGAATCAATGCGTATTCTGAATTTAACCAATTTTTCTACTTTTATGATACGTCTTCAGAGATTTTACTAGTAATATCTTTATTCGTACTAAAACTGATGGTTCATCGTTCTGTACCTTCCATCAGATCCAATGTAAAGATTACAGAAGTACTTCTCAGAAATATCACTTTTCCAGCATGGTTTCGCACTGTGTGGCTATTCCTCAGCTTCTCTTTAACAACATGACAAGCATGTGATATGTTCTCGCTGAGTATAGGTTTCATGAATACGGACATTGTATAATAACTTGGATCTTCTGTGTAGCAACCATATAAAACATTGAAAAAAATAAATGCACGAATATTAAGTGCTGATACTACTTTTGGAAGAGCATTAAAGTCTGTGTCAAAAACCACACAAAAAATAACAATTCAGATGAAGGTGTGGACATGTGAGGTCTATACACAGCATGAACTGTTTACTAGTCATTGATATCATACTCCTTATATGCGACAAGACGTAATATCATTTATCTTGATAGTCTTCACAACATAATGAATATCAGGTGACAAGAAAATATCACAACATAATGAATATCAGGTGACAAGACAATATCACAACATAATGAATATCAGGTGACAAGACAATATCACAACATAATAAATATCAGATGGCAGGAAAAAGTCACACATATAAAAATAAATATCATGTGGCAAAACAATGTAACACACATAATAAATATAAGATGGCAAGACAATATCACAATATAATGAATATCGGGACTCTCTATCTATATCTATACGCGTTGGCCCTTGTTTGCTTGCGGCGTCAGGGGTAGAAAGTTATATGGAGGACGGCCGTCTTGTGTACTGTTTGTAATCTTGTTCCTGTGGCTTTTTTATTTTTGTGGTCCAACTTTTACATGGTCTGCCTCTGGTTTTATAGCTGTGATATATATGTGTCATGGCCATCTGTGGCATAATGTCTGTTGGTAGTCTGGAAGTGTGTGAAAATCACTTGATCTGTTGTCTTTTGATGTGTTCCAATATTGGTATTATTTTGGTTATATGTCTGATGTTATCGTTTCTAATTATATATCTTAATGACACTCCGAGTATTCTTCGTGGACATGTCATTTCTGCTGCCACTATTTTGATAATAGTGATTTTGAGCACAGTGATTTGATAAAAATAGTCTTGTATAATGCAGCTTTCGTGTCTATGTTTACATTTTTGTTCTTAAAAATCCGTGTCATCTGTCCTAGGATCTGGTATGTTTTGTTGCATCTATTTAGTATCTCTTTACTGGTTTTCTCTTCACACGATATAATGCTTCCTAATTAGGTGAACTCCGTTACCTTTTTACGGTGTTCATTATCGATGGAGATATTTCTTTCTTTCTTTGTTATTGTCATTATTTTAGTCTTTTCAATTTTAATTTTCTTGTTATGTTATGTTCTTTGTTAGTACTTGCTAGTTTACAGATGTGGTCGATATATATTACACAGGGTATAGGCGATAGGACACACCACTGGCGAACACCTGATGGGATTTGGAACTTATTGAACACTCCTGTATTTGTTCTTACTTCACATTGGCTATTAGTGTAAATGCCGTTCCATATATTGATTTAATGCTCTTGTACTATGTATATTGATAGTGTTTTTCATAGTTGTTATCTGTCTACTCTGTCGAAAGCCATTTCTTGATCAACGAATGTGATGAATTCTTGTTGTTTTAAGTAAAACAGTATCAATATCTTGGACACATAGTCACAAATGATGGCAGATGTGAAACAGAAGTTAAAAGGAGAATATGAATGGCTAAAAGTACCTTCAATGACATGAGGAAAATATTAACATCTAAACAAATTACAATAAGTTAAAAATGAGAATTATAAAATGCTACATCTATTCCATATTAATGTATGGCTCAGAAACATGGACATTAAATAAACAATTACAAGACAGAATTGATTCCTTTGAGATGTGGGTATATAGGAGAATAGCAAGAATATCATGGAAAGAGAAGAAAACAAATAAAGAAGTTGTATGAAGTGTATGATTTAGTACGAGTATATGTTGTATGAAGTGTATGATTTAGTACGAGTATATTTTGATTTGTGCCCGTATGCCCCTAATAGGTGTGTGTGTGTGTTTGTGTGTGTGGGTATGTGTTGGTATCTGTAGGTAGTTGTGTGTGAGTGAGGGTATGTGTATATGGGTGTTTGGGTGGGTATGTGAGCTGTGTTGGCGTGTGCGTGTGGGTGGATCTGTGCGTGTGCGTGCGTGAGTGTGTGTATACATCTCAAAAATTAGAGGTGATTGTGAATAATTGGGTGCTATTTATAGAATCAGCCTGTTAAACATCCTCCGAAATATATTTTTACGTTTAAGGCAGCAGAACGTATGTCCTTCAGTGTAATCATCTTTAACATTTCTTGTCAGTCTTATCCACGGCATATTATCCCTTATTTTAGTAATCATTTGTTTTTCATTTGACCGCGTTTGCTTAACAATCTTGATAATGACATTTTCTTGGCATTTAGAATGACAGTAAGTTACTTGCCGACCTTTTGTTCGTTATCCTAATTATAATTTTCTTCTTCCAATGACATTCTTACGATTCTTTCCTGCCATCCTTCGCACGCGCCTATGGGTTATATCACTGTTTGCTTTGTGTGAGAGTCGGAAGAAATTATGTTGACATGAATTTCTTGAATTATGACCAGACTGAACCATATTAAGTAGTCCATTTGCACAAGTTACTAATTAGGTACGTGCCCATATTTGTATATCACGAATATTCTAGAATATTGTCTAAGATATTTTTTAAAAGGGCCCGTACTACATCCTGTAAACTCAGCTACATTTTAATGTCTAATATGATATACAAATAATTGTTTTCTGTCTATAAACCCGTAACCTATCAGGGTTGTATGACTACCATATTGGATCCAGCGATTTATATCTTCAACGATGCCAATTGATTAGGAAAAAATTTCGTTTTGTTCAGTCCTTAATGCTTCCAGTCCATGCTTTTATTTGTGCTCATCTGTTTCTTGCACCTTTGGAATAATTAAAAATTGCAATGGTAGATATTTTATCCTTTCCTAAATAAGTGCTGCCATATAACGACGTTTTTGGACGACAATGCTTCATTGACAATCTTCCTAATACTGTACACATTCTATCAATCTTCATAATACTGTACACATTCTAACAATCTTCATAATACTGTACACATTCTAACAATCTTCCTAATACTGTACACATTCTATCAATCTTCATAATATTGTACACATTCTAACAATCTTCATAATACTGTACACATTCTATCAATCTTCATAATATTGTACACATTCTAACAATCTTCCTAATACTGTACACATTCTATCAATCTTCATAATATTGTACACATTGTTACAATCTTCCTAATACTGTATACATTCTAGCAATCTTCCTAATACTGTATACATTAAAACAATCTTCATAATACTGTATACATTATAACAATCTTGCCAATACTGTAAACATTCTAAAATATTATAACTTGAGGCTTATTGTTTATAAATTTCATTGTTGATTCCCTATCAAAAACAATATTGCAAAATTGAGTTGAGGTGAAAAGAAGCAGAAGAGCAGAAATGAAAATCATTGGCAGACAATATCAAAGACATGACAAGTCAAGATTTGTCCACACTCATCAGCATTGCTGAGGATAGAAATCTCTGGATCACTTTGTATTGGTGCCTTCAATGTAGAGATTGCGTTTCTTGGCTGATTCCAATGTCATATATCGTTCATTGATTCATTGTAAACACTTGATCGTCACTAATGTAGGCTTTGTCGGAACGATGGTAGAGTGGTTACTGTACCAGTCTCACAAACACAACTTGTTCGAACGTGTTGGTACTCGAATGCGGACATCCCATGTTGTATCGTCAATGTCATAATTGCATTCAAAATCCACCAATCACGCCGTGAGTGCATTCAAAATATGAGCAAGATCAATTGAATTGTCCACTAATCACTGAGGCCACGTGGGAAGTCACTGTTTTTTTAATTGCCTTCAAGATGTCTGTGATCGCAAACTAATACTTCACTAATACATTTCCTTCTGTATTGAGAAGTCAATGCCCAAGCACTGCGTACGTGCAGAACCACAAGCTCATCAGTGTAGACAATAATATCCAATCTCAGGGATTCTTACTGATTAAAGCCTAAACTTCTGAATCTATATGCACTGGAATGTCAATGTAGCATTTCTTGGAAAGTGTGATTACCACTTCAATAGATTACGTAATCTTCATGGGCTTACTTTCTCACTCTTCTCCAAATTTTAAGTCCCCTATGTGCATACCCGTTCAATAACCTCCTCTGCTCTGCCAAGACATAACTTCCTGCTCTGTAATCTGTTTCCTTTGATCTTTTCAATATCATCATATAGTGAATAGTTCTTGTCAGCCCTGATGTGTAGGTATTAACGAGCAGGGGCAAATGCCTGCGCATGGTATATTTGCATCGTGGTAAGATATTCCAGCAAGAAGTGCATTGTCACTATTTTTGTATCTTTGGGACATCCATGAATGCTATACATCGCTTGATTGTGCATCTTATCAAATCTATCTATCTTCGCTGGACTAAGGGTCGGAAAAGCGAAGACATACTCTACTACAGAAAGAGATAGCAATTCAAGAAGTCGTTGTTCACAAGGCAATTGTATTGGATATGCTAATGGTACCTAAACATGCAGAATCAGCATCGTCCTTTACATAATATGCTTCCATTCAACATTAGTATAATATAAGCTTAGTTTGTGGTATCTCGTGATTGCAAACTCTATAAAAGATTTCTTATTCTCCAGCGTTTATCCTCAAACTCCCACTGGATCTCCATTATAGCAGGACCATGGTCCTACTAGATTTCCAGCAGGATGTAGTCCAGAGAATGGAAATGCATTGTGTCGCCATTTTATTTGTGCCAATGGCCCGACACATACGTCGTCGACGGGATAAAAGATTTGATAACGTTTGAAACCAAACGTGTCAATGGATGTGATTGTGCTACGTGGGAGAAATCTCAGAAATCAAGTGCGTAAGTACAAATCTGTAATTATGTCCTGCGGACGGCTTCTTTTCAAAGGAACAATCGCATAGTATCGGCATGAGAACGGGCTACGGCAACTCGGCCCTTTTTATATGTAGGCTTTTTCTTGCACACATATAACATATATGTACACATATGAGTGACAATATTAAAATGTACATGTAAAAATATATGTACACATATAGGTGACAATATAAAAATACGCATATAAAAATATGTGTGCACATATATTTTTATAAATGTGATCACGCTATACTGGGAAGCTAATGTTTTCTAATAGAATAAAATGAATTCTAATATTTCAAAAAAACACTCAACATATTCAAGAGCTAAATGCAGTCTACACGTCTCTGAATCCTCCTCGAGATTAATGTAGGCTACATATTAAGTAAAATACGTATGCGTATGCTACACTGAGAGATATGTCATGTCTAGAAATTGGATATAATGCAGACTGGATAATGGTTATTGATTATTATTTATTTGGATACAAAAAACAGTTAAACACCACCAGACTCTTACTAGTCAAATGAATTAACTGAACAACATTTACTGACGATCAGTGCCACTTCACAGTTCAAGTGATAAGCTGCAAGATCACATAAACCTACTTAACAAAAGCTGCCTCATTCACACCATGAAAAAACAAAAGTAATGTCTATAAGCAGTTAACCCAATACAATTAACATAAAGAAAAACGATCAATTACGAACCAAAAACAGCAAATTTAATATCTTTGGAGTATTTTAAAGACGACGAGACAATGGAGAGAGAGATCGAGACACGAATTCAACAAACAAACAAAAACTATATAAATTATAAATTTGCACCAATCTTAAAACACAAATCTATCCCGAGGGAAACCAAAGGTAAATAACAAATACAATCTTCATACTAACAATGTGTTATCAATATCGAAAATGAACACTAACTAAAGAAAAAGATAGACAGCTTTCTATGTATGAAATTAAATGTCTAAGAAAAGCAGCAAACAGACCAGGAAGCGATCACGTGAGGGATGAAGGGATTGCAAGAAATGTAGGAACAACATCTATGGTCAAATATATTATAAAAGAGAGACTGTAATAGTTTGATCACTTAATGAGAATGATCCCTTTTCGTCCAGCAACAAGATCTTGCAAAATGAATATTTAAACAACATGTAGCCGAGGAAAATCACGAAGGTGGATTGAAGGAGTTACCACAACGATCTGAGATGCCACAATATTATTGCAAAGCAAGCGACCAATCGTGTCATAGCCCGTATACCGATCGTTACTGAATCATGTGACAACTTGCAGCAAAATCAGAGAAAAAACAATAGATAAATAGATAGTTAATAGTTACATACTATTTTCAATCCATAACCCCGTTTTACTATGAAAAGTTGTCATTAGTTGATAGTACAAAATTATATTGTAAGAAGTGTTTTTATGCTGACAGCGTGTACCACATCGTCTGAACAGAATAATTTGAATTCAGGACTAATGATTATATTCAGCATGCTATACAACATATATTGTTGGAATCTGTGTCTCTGAGTTTAGTGGAAAAAAACTGGTCATTTAAGCTAATCGAACTAGATTGTAGTTAACTTTTTGGCAACGTTGGCAACGTAGAACTGCCAAAGATACTGAACGTATGAGTGGTACTAAAACATGTCACCGATAGCGCAAGAACAATATGTGTATATATAATACGCGTATGTCCATTGTAGAGATGTCGCTTAGAATGTTCGCTATTCCTGATTAGTGTGAACTTAGGCATGGTTTAATGACAATATCGTATCACAATATTCAGCACTGACAAGGTTACCGAAACATACACGTGGAACTTAAAATGTCAACAATCGTTGAGAAGTAACATCATATACAGGATATTCTTCAAGTATTATTGCTAATGCCCAAATTAATCTGTCATTATTAGGATATTGATATGTGCAAACGATCGTGCAGGAAACATTTGAGGATGGCAGAAGCAGAGGAGACAAAGTAAATCGTGGCCAGATAATATCAACGCCTGGACAGGTCACGATTTTTCCACACGCATTGATGAAGATAAAAATCTCAGGATTTCTCTGTTCTGTGATTCATGCAATGTAACATCCATACGAACTTGACATGTTATAGGTTCATTCATGGATGGAGGTTGTTATGAGAACTGTGAGCATTTTTTTCTTTTAATTCTCAATACAATAAATAATAGTTAAATCTATTGATATATTGATTGATCGGACAAATGGTTTTAACGAGTTAAGTACTTAATTATCTAACTAACTGTTGATTCTGTTCATAATTTATAACAAGCTCTTCTACAGAATAATCCTGCATGCTTTTCGAAAATAGTATCACTTATATTGGCTGATACGACAAATTAGTTTCTGTGAGTTTAAAATAGTACCACTTATTTTGTCTGATACGATATATTAGTTTCTGTGCGTTTATAATAGTTGAACTTATATTGGCTGATACGACATATTAGTTTCTGTGAGTTTATAATAGTAGAACATATCTTCGCTGATACGATATATTAGTTTTTGTGCGTTTATAATGCGTCCGCAGTCAATGAACAGCGCGGGGAAAAGTCAAATAAGCTATAGATAAACTTCCAGTGTTGAGAAACAACGGGACATAATACAAATGCAAAGGCTCGGGTAGCACAGGACAAATATGGAGACAAATGATGGTCAGTCTAAGATCCATATGTGATGTGATATTCTTTTGAGTGTATCCATCATTGCACCATAATTTGCGACCCCTTGACAATTGAAATAAAGTATGCATAAATGACCAATAAAAATCTCAGAAATAGTCGAATTGGCCTTAAAAAGAGAAGTAAATTGGGTTAGCATTTCGACATGTTATAAAGAAGATCACACTCAAGTGAAGAATGTAGAGGCATACCATATATTAAAAATAAAGGATGATGTTGAATTACAGAATAATGATTTGTATGCAGATAGAAAACAAAACAGTGGAGAGGATATTCTTCAAGTATAGTAGAATCAAAAGATGTAGAATGACACATACGGACATGAGATACTACTTGAGAAATCTGATAATGTACAGGATAACAATCATACGCCCTAGTAAATGCAGCTGCGCCATCAATAGAAGACATTGAAAAGAAAAGAAGAAATAGAAAACAAAAATTTGATTAACTGTTCTGTATACAGCTTCATCATAGTACCTGTTATTAAATTCTTCAACTTAATTCATCCGTCTCTCAGACTACGCTAAACTGGCTAGAGTTTCTATGACTTCGTCGTGTCTGAGTTTGGTTACCAGACAGAATCCGAACAGACCTTGGGTCGTGATATATTCCCTAACGATACCTTGAAATTACTGCTGTGAAATAATCCCAACTCGCTGTCTAGTAATCCGACTTACAAATAAGAAACGTCGAAATAAATCAATGAAGAAACCTAAAATATCCCGTTTTCTAACAGTATAAAGAATGGAATACTTGATTGCTAAAATAATATAGGCTGTAGAATAGATAAATAAACGTATACTGTATGTTCTCGTATTTTCAACAGTATATATTAATTCTTTTACTCTAGCAAACCGCTAAAATTGCTAGGTCAACAAATCCTTTCTGCCGGTGAGTAAATAATTGCTTCACATTTATAAATACTTCTAAATACATTATATCAGAGTAGGAAAACACTTTCGAAGATCATAAGTTATGGAGAAAAAATGATATGTAACTTAAATTAGAAATGATCAAGTTTTCATTGTTACTTATCTTGATAAACGCAGGATTTTTCATACAATGTTTGCCCGTGATTTTAAGTAATCTCTCTTCATGAGAGTTATCAGCAAACAGAAATAATCACACGGACAATTCTTTAATATAAACCATTATCACAGCATAGGGACAGGGAAGATACAGGACAATTCTTGATTATAAATGAGTATCACAGTTCGGGGACAGCGAAAACACAGGTTAACTTTTGATTATAAGCCAGAGTAACAATACCTGGACAGCGAAGATACTAGATATTTTGGCTTTCTTCTTATGTAAGTACCACAGCTCATCATCTTTCACATTTTTACAATTGTGTGTTTGCTCTCCACAGCCATCTTTTTTCTTAATAGTGGGTTCCTCAAAGTATTTTATAGAGCTGAGAGTTAGAGTTTCCTACATATGATATAAAACTCCAGAGAAACATAATTATTGTACACAATAATAACAGATCTTGAGGTTTTGTAAGTTATGGAGATCAGAACACATACACAGTGTAAATAAGTTGTTCATACAGTTGCAACAATTCATACATATAGAATTAATGGAGTTGTAACAATTGTCACAGATAGAATTCATATAGCTGATAATAGTCCTCACATATATATTACATATTACATGTAATTGTAACAATTCCCACATATATATTTAATGTATTTGTAACAGTCCCAACATACACATTATATCTCAGTATGACGATGGGGTGCAAAGGGAACGCATTGCTCTAGGCGGACCCAGGGTTAGCAGATAACCAAGATCCCAAATGTACCTCCACGCGGTGCACCCTGGAAACAGAAATACAGCAGCTCGTGCTGATTCTGGCCAAATCATTTGGGGATCGTGTCCGAGAATGTGGAGGTAGCAGATGGAAAGAGATTTGACTGCACAAGAGACAGACAATATCTCCGACACCACCAGCTGCACCACATATAGCGACACTGTCGACATACAGTGAAGCTAGTCAGTCCAGTCCGAACATTGGAGGGGCGGCAATGTAAAATGCACGTAAAGGTAAATGCATGGCGAGAGACACATATGTTTCATACAGAGTACAATGAAACAATGAAAGGGCAGAACAGCGCTAGAGGGCAGCGCGAACTGCAAATAGAAAGTGAAAAGTCCCTAGGAAAGGGAACTACAAGCTCCGTCAGCTCGAGACGGGCATCTAGTTACCAGAGTTCCTTACAGGCAGAGACCCAGACCCATCCATCGGCGTTTGGTAAAGCAAAAGACCTAACCCAACTCTAATGTCGAGCCTTCCTAAACCGGAAATATGCTTGCAAAGAGAAAGGGTTCTGTACCCGATGGGTGTAGGCAAGAAAGGGACAACGATGGCAGTCCTGGCCCAACTCTACTGTCAAGGTTTCCTATACCGGAAGTACACTTGCAGAGAGAAAGGGTTCCGTACTCGATTCGCTCAGGCACAAAAGGGACAACGATTTAGCCCTGGCCCAACTCTACTGTCAGGTTTTCCTACACTGGAAATACACTTGAAGAGAGAAAGGGTTCAGTACCTGATGGGCTCAGGCGCTATTGGGACAAGGACGCTCAGCTCGAGAACGCCTTGCTCCCAAACGCGTGGTGTGAGACTCGAACTTGGACAAGGGGTACACGATGTCGGTGAATGACACCTCGGCTAAGAGGGCGAAAGAGCCAGGGTCCAACTCCTCTGTTGAGTTCTTCCCCTTAAGGAACCAGGCTCACGGATGAGAAACGGTTCGGTACCCAATGGGCACAGGTACAGCACGTCCAATTACACGAGGCAAGTTCATAGACAGTGGAACACCTCGTTCGAGTTAGACGAGAGCAAAACATCGTCTGGGCGAAGAGTCTCCACTACGCGTGCCTGGAGACAGATATAGAGGCTGTCACAGGCTAAGGGTAGCCCACCCGAATTGTCAAGGCATGCCGAAATCGGATGTGCTAGGCCTACAAGGCGCATAACGGTGGCACAACGTAATCACGCTCCCGGCGGAAATCGCACGGATATCCGTGATGGTTACAATGGAGCGAACGAAAAACAAACAAACAGTATGACGATTAAATCATGATTGCATCACAGTATGACGATAAAATCATGATTAAATCCAGGTATGACGATAAAATCATGATTACATTACAGTATGATGATAACATTATGACTACATTCCAGTTTGACAATAATATCATGATTGCATCGCATTATGACGATGGGCAAAACACGTTTCAGACCGTTTATAAAGACAAATAAGACCATATTCATTCCATAAAAATAATATTATAATACTGTTAGATAATGTGGACGAAATGTTCACGAGGCCTGTTGGGGGCCTTCGCCGAAACAACAAGTAGTCTAGAGATGGAAGTGCTTGCCGTGACGACGGCCATAAACTATTTGGAATCGCAAGCCTATCCTCATGCATGCTGAGTAACTCAATGGTTGTGACCCAGAAAGTCAAAGATTGTAAAGTACTTATGCTATGGGTAGAGTCATTGGCAGTGCTAAGAATCGATTCTCACTGCTCAAAATCACTGACATTGTTGTTCCCAGACGCACAGGGGTAGAAGAAAACTAAGTGAGCTGACCAGTTGGCTGATTCTGATTTATACATGGTGGTCAACCTATGAAAAGAGAAGACATACACAATACTTTACTAGAGTCTGCACAATCGGGGGATTTTGAGATCAATGAGTATGAGGCAGTAACTAGAATGTGTGAAGTAATTATTTAGTAAGGCGCGATGAACTATTTTATAACATCATTTCAATTAACGTGGTATAGAAGAGTTTTGAGAATACCATGGACAGCGAAGAAAACAAACCAGGAGGTGTTACGAACAATTAACGTCCAGGAATGCTGGCTTCTGAACACCATATTAAAGAAAAAACTAGTTTTTTCGATCACATTAAGAGACACGACGGCATGGAGAGAGTGTTACTGGAGGGGTTGATAGAAGGCAACAGGGGCAAAATAATACGTTCTGGAAAGAATATGTCACTTGATGATGACATCCTGAGAGCAATACTGACGTGGAGATTTAAATAATATATGGATATGCCCAATGTGCAAAGATGATAATCAACATCAATCAATCAAGTACCATTTAGAGTGGCGTATGCGATCATGCTTCTCCACAAATCTCTGTCTCTTGTTCTGTTAGTAAGCTCAGTGGGTGACTTATTTTTATGCCACATTGGCAACCGTTCCAAAAATGTATTTCTTTGTCTTTCTCTGTCTCTACTGCCTCTGATCTTTCCGTGGTTACTAAATGTTCAAATCCTTCACGTACGTGTCGCGGCGTCTGCTATGGGAAAACGGCCTCTATTTGCATTTTCCACAAAACGTCTCCCTGTATTTCCAGCATCTCTGAGGACATCTACAATAGTTTTCTTGACTGTCTATGGAGTTTTCATCACTCTTCTTAAAACCACACCTTTGTTGCCTCCGGCTTATCTTAGGCACCATTGATTACTGCTCATACTCAACATAACATTCTAACACTTGAACTCTCGCATGCATTGACATTACTCCACTGCATAGAATCTGTCTCATGTTTTGAAATTTTGATTCAGCTTATGCTGTCATGTTCTTGATTTCATTGGAGAACCTGCCATCTGATGTTAAAATGGCGCCAAGATTCTTGACTTATCCGCTTGATTTAATTTTGCATCATTGATAGTATTGCTACATTTTGACGGTTCGTATTTCCATGAAACATCCATTACTTCTGTTTTCTTTTTTTTTTACACACATGCCTTTGTTTTCACCTTCTTGTACTACTGTGTCTAACAGGGCTTGAAGTTCTTGTTCGCTGCGTCCAATAAGTACCGTAGCGTCGGCATATCGTAGATTGTTCATATTGTAACCTCCAACTGCTTAGTCCCGGCATACTTTCTATGTTTCGCATACTATCTTCTATTTACTGGGAGAAATGATATGGTGATATTACATATCCTTGTCTAACGTCGATCTCTATCTATTGGAATTCTCCTACATTATTGTCAACCCTCATGGTCGCGTTTGTTTCCAATACATATTTCTTACTATGTTGGGATCTTTGCCATCAACATTGAGTTTTTCTAACATTTTTAAAATTCCTCAATGCTTCCCCTTGACAAATACTTTACTATAACGATGAAGCAAAAGTGCAGTTATATTTGTACTTCTATTCTCTACTTCATCAATGTTTGTATTATATATAGGGCATTTCTTTTGCATTTTCCTTCCACAAATCCACATTGAGAGTTTTGTGTTCAGTAAGCTACAGGGAATTATCATGTAACTGTCACGATTTATTTCCAAAAATGTTGTTTTGACCTTGAGCTCTTTCATGACTTCGCTATTCATGAAGTGAGTACAATTCAGGTAACCACGAGAAGTCGATGATGACGATGGTGTTCCTCCTTCGCAAACGAAGACGAGCTTGGCATAACAAAAAATGTTTTGAACAAGTAGGAAAAAAACCAAAATATTTGTCATTGTCTAATTTGGTTTGTGAGTTCGTAGATGCTTGATAAGCCCGATTCGTGCCAGGAAACTTCTATTGCAGTGCATGCAGGAGTGTAGAGGGTTTGGTGTAGGAGAGTTTTGGGATTTTTATATTTTCTTGTAAATTTCCCGCAGTGTTCTTTGTTTTACAAATTTAGTGATATGAGTGTGCAAAAGCTGAATCAAGTGTTGTAGTCTTCCAGGAACTAGGATAGATGCTGCAGTTCTTGAGAATGTTTTTATGTGATTATTGAAGCGATTTTTCTACCCTCCACTTGAACGTTTACCATCGCACAGCTCTGCAATGACAACGCTGCAATATCCGCTGGCAAATGATCTCTCGTCATGAATGCGGACCATGTGACAGAACACATATGTCAGAAATTGTGACAAGACATACAGTGACAAACGATGATTTTTTTTTTACAGGTGATAGGCTATCCGCCAACCTTCCTTAGTCACCTCCTGTAACACGTCTGGATAGAAGACAGCGGTGCTATTTTTTTGTACTTTGCAATAGACTTCCATGCACAGCATGTCACACGGGCGAAATAATATATAACATTTTTCATTACAATTATACAACTATGTAAAGAATAAGCGATTCTTGTTGTAAATGAATTGCAAAATAGATGTTTTGTTCTCATGGATAGGAACAGAGATTTAAAGTTGGTAGTGTGGAAAAATAACCGAGGTCACTAGCCATAAAAGACATATTGGCTAATGGGAAAATATCATTTTTACTCATTTGAGTTATCACTAGATTTTCATTGGTTACTATTATTATACGTTGTGTCGACAGCCTATCAAAATTTTGAGAAACGTGACAGTCATTTTATAAGGATATTTTGCCATTAACCAATATTTCTTATATATTCGATGGTCACGAATGGACACCAAGATTTATGAAGGCTCCACTGAACATATTTCACATTTTCTCTCTACAAAATGTCAGACCTGCATACTTATTTCATAAATAATATATTTATATTCTGACATCTTGCTTTCCCATATGATTTTAGCTGTTGTGCGACTTAACAAACGGTCACGAAACCATTCATTTTAGCCTACGTTATGGCTGATGGCTAATTTTGCCGACTATATCCGCTGACGGGAGAGTACAACGCATATAAAACAATATGATTTTAAAAACACAGGTGTTATTTTGTATATGTCGCATGTCTTCTGGCTTTTCCCTCGGAGCTTTCTTAGACATGTCCATCCCACTGTGACAAACTGTCATAACTACACCCACCGTATGCTTATGTATGTATGAATCGCCCAGTGTGGCGCAGCAACACCACAAAAGTGATTGTATCACCAAGAAGTATCACAAACTAGGAGTAACATAGAAAACGTGCTGCCCGAAATCAGAAGAGCACAAGCACAGACGCCCTATTCTGATCATACGTGTCCCACATGTGGCAGGGATTTCAGTCATGATTAAATCGTGCAGTTATCACACATACCACACATATGCAACAAAACACGCATGCAAGTGTTATCACGCACGCACATACACCACATATTCTACAACATATGTATGCAACTGATAACAGCCATCGCCTGTGATTGATGGCCATTTATTATTAAATATATATGTATATCTATAAACACAGTCCGGGATCAATTCAGAAAGTAAAGACTGCGAGGAAGAAGAGATGGTTACCTTCAACATATAGCAGAGCATTTGAAATGTAAGATGTTAATATCTCACACCTACATCAGTTAAAAGATGTGTGTTACCATTATCTTTACTTCTATATTTAGATCGTTTTTCCACTTCTCACTTTCTTCTGTCCACTTCCCCCTCCTCATTTACCACTATCTTCTCCCCAAATCGTCTTCTCTCCGGTCATGTTGCTCCTTCTTTTCTTCATCCCTTATCTATCTGTTATTGTCCTACTCTCCTACTTATTATAACCCTATTTGTCTCCATATAAAATGTGTTTTATTGTGGTCATTTGTTTGTCCTGATGAAGGCTTTTTAGTCGAAACGTCATCTGTCCCTGTATCTCGTTGTTAGGTTGTTTTATGTTTTATTGTGGTAACACATCCACCTATTTTTGTTTATCTTGACATTTGCCCTGTGTTACTCCAACCACATACTTCCTGTTTATGTTTTTACCCTACACCGGAACATTTATCCCTTCTATATCTAGCACCGATAAGCAGGCACGGTGGTTAGCAAAGAAACACAATTTTTTTTGTTCTGGTGCCCTGCATCCGTTCATATTCTTATCCGTCTGATGCTATTTTGCACTTTATTTTTAGAGCTACAGAATATGCGTGAAGCGAGCTTTGATTTCTCGTCATTGTTAGAGCTACAAAATATGCGTAAAGCGAGTCTTGGTTATCTGCCGGAGTACTTCATTGTTTGAGCTACAAAATATGCGTCACGCCAGTTTTTGGTATCGACTTCATTGTTAGAGTAACAAAAGATGTGTAAAGCGAGTTTTGGTTATCTGCCGGGGTACTTCATTGTTAGAGTAAAAAAATATGTGTAAAGCGAGCTTTGGGTATTTACTTCATTCATGATGACAATACATGCAATTCCATTAATTTATTTTGTTCGTGTCTGACTGTACTCACAGCTAGCTGTTTTCCAAATTATTAGGGTCGTACAACTGGCCGTACTATTTACACATTTGATATATCCGTGCTTTTCATATACGGGTGACACACTGTAACCAATTGAAAATTCCATGTCACATCAGCTAAAAAGAATGACACTGTCCGATTGTTGCTGTCATGTAGTATAAACACTTAGGTACGATTGCATTAAACGCTCTTTATATTGTGTTGATGTGTTATATTTTCTGTTTGTATGTGTGTTATGTCTCTGACAACAAAAACAATTGGTAGCAAGCATATCCTATACAAGACCTAACCATCAACCCATCATTGTTTGGCTGCAGTAATTTTTTTGTTATAATTTACGTACAGTAGTTTGCTATTGCTTTCTCAACGTTCCGAATGCACATTTGCGTGAGGCAGGTTTCTAACTCGGTAACTTGGCCGTCAAAGACGCTGTGTACCACGGCGCCACAGAGCTGGCGTTGCACTAATAATCTTGATATAATTTCAAACGACATGACGTTTTTCACTCCTAGTAGACTAACTTGAAATCTTCATTTCTATTACCTACTTATTTATTGCACTAACTCAGGGCCGCAGTACATTTTGTGATGTCCTTAATGAGTTTGATGTAGCATAACGCTGATGATACTCCTACTTGCATTGTTACATATAAACCTATTTTTCTCATTAAATATTTTATTTGTGGTATATATTTCACATCTGTTTATTTCACGATTATTAGGCCAACGTTGTGCCAGCAATGCCAAACATGAAAAATTACAGCACAAGACATACGTAAACTTGTGACAGCTGAAATGGCATGCTTACGCAGAATGCTAGAAATATCGCTAAGAGACAGAGTGAGGAATAAGGACATTAAACAAAAAACCGGTACCACCCCAATCTTGGAATATATTAAAATACAACAGATCAAATGGTTTACACACATCAGCAGACTACCATCAGACAGCATACCACAGCAAGCTATGCTGACACAGGTACAGTGATGGCAGCCTAGAGGTCCACCACGAAAATGATGGACCACCGAAATAAAAGAGGCAATAATTTATTTCACAATATACTCAGCATACAGGAGGGCCATCTCCAGAAAACTCTTCTACCCTTAAGGCTGAAAGGCAACAAAGGGTTTAGCGACTAGATAGATAGATAGATTTCACGTCTGCCGTTTCAGCTTTCAAATATTGAATTGCATTTATTATTACACGATATCCGATAAATCCGACACTCTCGATAAATACAATGTCGTTCTTGTATATACATGGCAGAAAGGAAACGCAGAGTAGCGACACGTTTAACAGGCAGTAACGTCGCAAGAGGCAACTAAGGAGGCTTTTGAGAATAGAATTGGCTGCTAAATCACATAGAGTTAAGTGATCCACAAACCATGCTGCAGTTGGATATGTCTTGCAGGAAAGTGTAGATATAGCAGCCATGCTGTAAACCATGATATAACTAATTCCGTTCTCCGGAATACATCTTGTCAGTTTGAGAAAGAACGCAGTAAAATAAATAGCAAATGTGTTATTTGTTTGTTTTTATCCCACAAAAATTACGAGCAATGACGCTCTTCTTATATGTGTGCAAGTGTTGGGGGTTTCTCATAACTCCATTTCATACTTAGACGACTTCAATTCTCAGCTGTATACAATGCTTTGGAAAATTCTTGAGACTAACGGAAATTGAACCAGTCCGTTCAACCTTACCATATCGTCTAGCAACTATTGAACACGCGTTCTTCCGTACTTGACTAACCGCATCTCCAAAAAAAAGATGTCATTTCATCAAGCCATTCAAACCGTGTACACAAAGTCACCAGAACGGACCGATCGAGACAAGGGCTATTACAACAACAACAAACATCCCGTACAGGTATTGAAATATCCTCAGTAGCAACAAACATATAACATATAATATCCGTATTAGTTATACAAGGGCCGATAGGTCTTCTTGTAAACATGGATAACATATATAGACAATACAATTTTGCTTCGACTAATTGTTTATACAAGTAAATTTAAGTAGGAAGGCAGAGGACAATTTTTAAAAATTGTCCTCTGGCTTCCTACTTAAATTTACTTGTATATACAATGCTTTGGGAAGACTTCGTTAATAGCTCTTTCAAGACGTAATTATACCCGGGGTTTAGATGTAAGTCATTTTAGGCTAACTTTTTGGACCGCAACATGATTCAGGCGCATGCTTCCTGAAGACAAAGTATTAGCTATGGAAAGTCATATAAGGTATCAAAAGAAAGATAATTGAATGTGAAATTCATATACAATATACAAATATAAGAATTGTAAGAACAACATACAAAAATTGCACTACAAACAGGAATTTTAGTTGGACAAATATTTGTTTAACATATATTATCTTCTACTCACCCTCAATTTTAGTCGTCTTTGAAATGTTGATATCCAATCTTACTAATGTAGATACATTGACTGTCCATTTACTAATCATAACTAGCCTTTTTTTAAGTTAATCTATCAACTGGCTAGTGTGTTATTCCATTTTTGTGCGCAATGTTCAATTTCAGAAGTGAACAAAAAATTTTGAAAATTAGGAAATATTCCCAAGTATTGGATTTCCAAAGATGAACTTTATTCCACTCAATATTATCATTAGGTATAGCTCTATTTTCTGTATAACATAATGCAAGATTATCATTGCTGTCACTAGGTCTATCTGATTCTTCAGAAACAATAGAGGTGGGAACAGTTTCATAATTTTTGAGCTTTTACCTCTATTAGTGTAGGTATATTTCTTTTCCGATTTCGACCATTTTTTTCTAACATGTGATATGCACACCATCCAGTCATGACAGTCTGAAAACGTTTACTGTTTTGTTTTTGTATTGAAATAACAAACACATTATAATAACATTGTTTTCTTCGTGTGTCACGAGCCTGACCTATAGTACTTGATGTACTACAACTGTTTACAACAGACAGTCAATCATAGAATGTTCGCACATGACAAGAACATTGGGTCATGATTAACATAATTACGTAGACATACATTGCTGATACTTTCCCAATAATTTTCAATCATATTCCATCTGCTGTGTCTTCTCTGTATATATTACTACGTGTGATAGTGAAGACAAATGATAGCAAAAGATATACGTCGAAGTTTAATTACATATAATTATCAAGTAGTATGTGTGATCTTGAGGAAAATTGTAATGTTTCTGTGGTTTGTCTGTATTGATCCTGTATGTATTTAGCTTTGTATTATCAGCTGGTAATATGAAAACAATTTTGTAACAGACTTCAGTATTATAAGTAATAGGAATATGATTATAATATTGTGACATGTTTTAGTATTATGATTAGTAGGAATATGATTAGAATACTGTGACAAGTTTCAGTGATATGACTAAAAGGAATATGACTAGAATAATGTGATATAGGTGATATGAATGTGAGAAGTACATTGTGACACACTGATGTTGAACTTAAAGATTTGTAATAAGGTGCAACTGCTCTATCTTGCACGTGTAGAGCTACCTTCTCCGTTGTTCATTCTTAAAGTATTGTTTATTATCATGATGTAGTTAGGAGAGTGGAGTGTATATTTCCTAGTTTACAGATTGCCTGCGATAAGTACATCTGTGTCGACACATTTGACTGTATAGGTTTTGGATCATTTGTCTTTCCATGGTATGGAGCAGCTAACACCATCGAAAACGGGCTTAGTCGACTATCGCAAGATGTATGGCACGTCACAGTGTTCTATTCTCTGCCAACCACTGGGTTCCATTTAATACACAGGAAAGATTAACTATTTTGAGCACGTTTAAATCATTAACGCTAACTTACTGTTAGGAGAACAATTACAGTGAAAACATACTGTTAGGAGAACAATTACAGTGAAAACTTACTGTTAGGAGAACAATTACAGTGAAAACATACTGTTAGGAGATCAGTTGCCGTGAGAATTGGTGTTACATGCATTGTTAATTTTGTTTTTATTTGAAGAGTATTTGAAGAGCCTGGTGGTAGGAGTGTTGCAAGATGCCGAAATATTAGTTGCAACAAATATTTGCTACTAATCGATAACTTATGTAATATTTTACTGGAGATTGTTACATTAAGATAACATATGTAGTATTTTACTGGAGATTGTTATATTAAGATAATATACGTAATATTATACTGGAGATTGTTACATTAAGATAACATATGTAATATTTTACCGGAGATCGATACATTTAGAAAAAGTATTTGCGTGATGTGATAGATTTCAATATGATGATCATAACAAATGTACTCATTACTAAATGATAATTAACCTTGAAAATGAAGAAAACAAAACATACAAATAATATGAAACTGTATCTTCGTACATTAGATCATGGATCTGTTAGGAAAAACAGAGAGGTGGAACACTGTGACCTGCAATGCATGTCGCTAAGATAAACTATGGAGGCTTGATTGTAGCCCAATCGCATAGACTAAAGTAACACAGACGACATTCTGAAGTCTTAAGGGTCAGGATGAAATGCTCATATATCGTTGCCAAACTGTAAACTATGACACAGATAAGTCTATTCTTCATGCTACATTTTGTTAATGTCAGGATCTACGATATCGTAGATTATGAGATCATCAGATCAGAAAAATAATGGCAAACTACTAAGCGTATTTATATTGCATAGAAATTGATACAGCTAAAAAAATTTAATAGTTTGATGGAAAATATCCTGAAAATGTAAAGGCTACCAATTAGATATCCTGAAAAATACATCCTGAAAAATATGTGCTACCAATTAGAAATTCAAAGTTTATAGTGAGTTATGAGATAATGTTAGATCAAAAAGAGTTATAGTAAATTGTGAGATTAGAACAAACTAATAGAAGATATGCTTATGAAATCATAACAGACCCGTAGATAATATAAGATAATGTGAGATTATATAATTAGAAAAAATTATATATAGTAAGATCTCTCTCTTTCGTTCACTCCATTGTAACCAGCACGGATATCCATGTGATTTCCATTGTAACCAGCACGGATATCCGTGTGATTTCCATTGTAACCAGCACGGATATCCGTGTGATTTCCATTGTAACCAGCACGGATATCCGTGTGATCTCTATTGTAACCAGCACGGATATCCGTGTGATTTCCATTGTAACCAGCACGGATATCCGTGTGATTTCCATTGTAACCAGCACGGATATCCGTGTGATTTCCATTGTAACCAGCACGGATATCCGTGTGATTTCCATTGTAACCAGCACGGATATCCGTGTGATTTCCATTGTAACCAGCACGGATATCCGTGTGATTTCTATTGTAACCAGCACGGATATCCGTGTGATTTCCATTGTAACCAGCATGGATATCCGTGTGATTTCCATTGTAACCAGCACGGATATCCGTGTGATTTCCATTGTAACCAGCACGGATATCCGTGTGATTTCCATTGTAACCAACACGGATATCAGTGTGATTTCCATTGTAACCAGCACGGATATCCGTATGATTTCCATTGTAACCAGCACGGATATCCGTGTGATTTCCACCTGGAGCGTGATTACGTTGTGCCACCGTTATGCGCATTGTAGGCCTAGCACATCCGAATTCGGCACGCCTTGACAATTCGGGTGGGCTACCCTAGCCTGTGACAGATTCCCTATCTGTCGCTAGGCACGCATGTGTGTTGTGATTCTTCGCCCAGACGATTTTTCCTTACGTCTGTCTCGCTCGAGGTGTTCCACTGTCTATGAACTTGCCTCGTGTAATTGGACGTATTGTGCCTGTGCCCATCGGGTACTGAACCGTTTCTCATCTGTGAGCCTGGTTCCTTAAGAGGAAGAACTCAACAGAAGAGTTGGACCCTGGCTCTTTCGCCCTCTTAGCCGAGGTGTCATTCCCTGACATCGTGTTTTTTTCTCTTTATATAGTGAAATTAGATCAGACCAGTAGGAAATATTAATATACTGTGACAATAGATCAGTGGAAAATATAATATTTTGTGACACTAGATTAGTCGAAAATATAATATATTGTAATATTATATCAGAGAAGTAGAAACTAATGCAATATATAGTGAGATCAGATCAGTACAATATCATTATCATCATCAGGTGGCATGCCGGCTGGCGTAGGCGGTCATGGCTCTTCACAGCTCTCTGTCCACACTATTATGTATCAAGATCGTTGTTGTTTCCCTGCCGTGCTAGGTTGTCAAACTGTCTAATATTTTCTCATGTTATCACCCTCTCTCTGTTGCCTTCAATTTTGGTGTTGTGCCTTTGTTCTCCAAACCTGCATGTCTCATAAAGTGGCCAAAAAAGGAAGATTGTCTTTTTCTTATATTATTGATTAAGGTCCGTTTTGTATTTGACTCTTTCAACACCTCTACATTAGTTGATATCCTACATGATATCCTACATGATATCCTACCTCTACATGATATCCTAAAAATCAGTACAATATTATTACACATAAATAGATTAATAAAAAGATGCAGTATATTACCAGATCAGATCAGAAGGAGATGTGGTAGATTATGAAATCAGATCAGAAGGAGATGTGGTAGATTATGAAATCAGATCAGAAGGAGATGTGGTAGATTATGAAATCAGATCAATATAAAATATTATAGATTATGAGTTGAGTTAAGATTAACTTTGTTAGAAATATATGAGGTCATATCAGTTGTTGTCTATACAGTTGATTAGGAGAAAGAATAAAGAAGGAAATAACATAAAGATATTTAAAACGTTGGCGATGTAATGAAAAGAAATGATAATGTCAACGTATACTGTTAGAAAGGTAAGACGAGCGTATATATGAGATCTTAATAAACAATTAAATGGGATTGAAACGTATAAGAACAAGAGATGTTTAGATATTTAAAAATGCCTCCAGGTTTATACATCGAACTTAAGAACAGCGGCTTATCACCACATGGCTCTTAATGATAACAGTTGACTTCTGTCTCAAGAAGATAAATATAAACAAATGCCCGACCATAACGCCGACCACAAAAGTTAACATTGAATTCATTTACTTACCTACAGAGAAGCGCAGGTATGAATGTAGGAAATGGAACATCAAAGAAATGCCTAATGAAGTCTATTTTTGTATAAGAGATGCGCATGTTGTTAACTGTGGACTTGTCAGTTTTCCAAGTTATCATGGTGTCATGACCAGTTGTAAGATTAACGTTTCTTTAAACACGAGGCACGTACTTTCAACTTTGAACCTAAGTCACTTGCGGTTATATCAGGAAGCGTTGCTATCTAATTGTGAACTTATAATCTGGTGTCAGTAATAATCATTATAGCAAACAAGACATTTTGTTTCTATCACGTCAATCAATCAAGTTGCTTGGCTTGATTAACGGCACATTCCACCCACATGTCGTATGTTATCTAGCATGTCCTCCGTGTTGCGCTTCATGCATTTCCAGGTGATACCAATACCCTTAGGAAGGTTTAGAAGCTCTCTAAAATAAGTTGTTACATAACTCACTCTGCTATTTTTCCCTGTGGCGTCCAGGGCAATTCCTGATCTAAAAAAAACGTTTTCTGTTGTTGCATAATTATATATTGCCTATCGACCAACGTCATTTCCATTGCGAACAACCTTATATGTGCTCAGTTACTCAAAGCCGAAGTTTTTGCTGACGTATCCGTGTCTGTCGAAAATACCCACTCCTTATTTTGGCTAGCAGGTGCCCAGCACTAGACATGTCCATTTAGTATCCTCATGCCTCAATGGGAATCTAGACGGGCAGTTACTCACGTAGTCTACCTTCAGCAATCGCTCGATAAGCAATTTAATTATGTTGTATCTATTGTTTTACAATGCAGGCCTACATACTTTAGTTGCATATCAAGGAATTCTGCTTTTCATGACCTAGAAAGCGAGAATGTCCGGAGCAATCGATACATTAGAAATACAAAAGGTTGGAAGTAGCTCGCCCAAGATGTGTCACCGGCCAAAAAAGAAAGTAAGTATAACAACACTATGACCTAGGCGATTGGGCCACTATGACCATTCGTCTAAGAAGATTTTTAAAATGAGTGTGCATATATCATTCTATAGAGTAGTAGTCTTGGAACACGGATAATTTAGAGGTTTCATATGCCATCCTATAGAGGTAGTAGTCTGGGAACAGAGATAAATTAGAGGCGTCATATGCCATTCTATGATCTGGAAACAGGGGTAAATTAGAGTTGGCATATCTCATCCTATAGAGTAGATGTCTGGGAAAATGGGCCAATCAGTTCCTCTTTTACCAAGTTTGGCACAATGGGGCGGATGTCATAGTTCTCCATGTATGTCATTCAGTTGCTAAAAATTGCAGGTCTTGTGCATTTATGCCTGTTGATTTTAATTAATTCATAATAGTTCTTCTGAGCGTTGTTTCTGGTTTTCACTGTTTTCTTTACCCGTCTGGTGTCCACATGAAGGCTTGTCGTGGAATTCTATCTTCCTTCATTCTAAGTATGTGGCTGGTGTATGTCCAGCGACGTTTTCTGATGATGTTCGTCGCATATTCTTTATATATTCAATTGGGAAAATGGGTAAACTACCTCAAAACATATAAATTTTGAGTGTAATGAAACCTCAATAGTCGAATATTATGACTTTCAATGCATGCTACAGATAAACTATTATGTGCTCCTCTATTGAATTCCATCAAAAAATACATATATAAATATACTATTGTATATCAATTGATTATCAAACTACAGTATGTTTCTACAACAATAAGAAGAAAAAGATGGACTTATATCGGATATGTACTTAGAAGGAATGATAACAACTGCCACTGCAAGTATTAAAATGGGTACCAGATGGCAAAAGAGAAGAGGAAGACAGAGACTCTTTACAGAACAACCATCATAGAGGGCATGACTATGGATCTC
Organism: Meghimatium bilineatum; assembly: GCA_034231615.1. Lineage (NCBI taxonomy): Eukaryota > Metazoa > Mollusca > Gastropoda > Stylommatophora > Philomycidae > Meghimatium > Meghimatium bilineatum. Next base: position 99,617,049 of record CM067299.1, read on the forward strand.
AATATATACAAGAATTTCACACAGTCGCATTCCAATTTCAAACTGAAGAGCTCTGGTTTCTGCCCTATGCACCATGTTCGGCGCTGATTGAACATAAATATTTATATATATATATATATATATAAATTGAGACGCAAGTATAGATGTTTTAGCAATATTTTCTTTTATTGACACGTTTACTATGAGTTGTGATATATCAAATGATTCTTGATTCTTGATTCTTCATTAGAAAATGACCTCACAGCACGTGGGGTATTCCCATAAGTGCTCCGCCCTCTGTGCCAGCAGCCATTCAACTTTATGGCGTCTCGAGTCCAATGTCGCCAAAAACAGACGTCGACATCAGGGCACAACTCTGGCCCTTGCGACAGGTTTCTTTGTTGTTCTGCCTACCCACACCGTGCCCGTAACCAGTTCAATCACAACGTCGGCCTGTCGGAACAACATGGTAACTGTTATCGAAGGTTATGACAACGGTGTGATATATCAAATGGTGAGATTCCAGAAGTCATATGTGTTTCCTTCTTTTAATTCGAAGGGGTACCATCCATGCAAACACATGTCATTTGTGGTGATAGATGAACAAGTTCCGCGACACCTTACGTAGATGTCCAAGCTGATCCAGAAGGCATGATACCATCCAATGTTTGAGGTTAAAAAAGGTATAGATGTTACAGTCAAGCTGTAAACTATGGTGTAATGCATTCTGTTTTCTGGGTTTCTGAAACTGTTGAGGATGAACGCAGTAGAAGAAGAAGGAACTATTTATAAGACGTGATGCACTCATATTTATCGATATTAAATATATTGAACCTTTCAAAGTATGCATTGATATTCGGACATTACTAATAACTCGTTAGCACATTAAGTCACTAAAATCCACCAGATGACTTCACTAGAGGCCTCAATTTACAATGTCATAGTTGCCACGAATGCTACGTTACGCTTTGTGAATACCATTCCACAACCTTCTGTTTCGTATGTTGTTAATAATATTTATTTTAGTCTATGCCGCGTGACTTTGGTTATCATATATTTTTTATTGCCTTCTGTTTTGAGCGTAGTCAATCATCTTCTTATATATAATCCAAGCCGTGCGGCGTTGGTTATATCTTTTCAGGTTTATGTTCGTGTGCGGTTAATTGCATCTTGTAGTTTGTGTGGTGCTGTTTATCATTTCCTACCACCGTTTTCTCTTCGTGTTCATTTCCGATACCGATTGTCTCCCAGGCCACAATGTTAGACTTCCTAGCAATTATCAGCATTGGTCTTATCCTATCCCTCTGCTTCTTCAACATGACCGGTGTCATTATATCTTCCATCTTCTCATCATGTGTCTAAAAATCTCATTCTGATGCCAGTAACCAACTATAATTTGTGAATTAACTTCTTTCAATTATCTTCATTACGCTTTTGATATCTATCTATTGTATTCTTAACATTCTACAATATAACCACAACTCTACTGAATGTATATCATGTTCCACTATTCTGCTGATTGTCTAAGACTCACACCGATAGATCACAATTGGTTCTATATAATTTATAAGAACTACTATGACTAGCTATAAAACACGCGTATTTCTAACTGTTAGACAAATCAACTTGTGTACACAATGACAAGACAGAGTCACCAGTTATCAGTTGATTAATTTTAATATTTGTTTTCCCATTTCTAAATTCTGTACCACGATAAATTGTTCAGTTTTAGAAGTCGGTCCTTCTCTCGTGAATTGGATGCATATTTCTTGTTTTGCGTAAGGTAGTAACTACTGTAACCATTGTGTTTTCAGCAAGTGCCATCCAAGACAAACCTCCCGTGGTGAATATACTCTAGTGCTCATTATTGTTCTACCGTTCGTGCATATGAAGACACTGAACAACATGATCATTCACTTGAAGTTCTACACACTCAAAATAAACCAAAATCGGATTCATAAAACATTGCAGCAGTTCGTGATTATAGTTCTATATTCTATCAGAAAACATTGCAGCAGCTCGTGATTATAGTTCTATATTCTATCAGAAAACATTGCAGCAGCTCGTGATTATAGTTCTATATTCTATCAGAAAACATTGCAGCAGCTCGTGATTATAGTTCTATATTCTATCAGAAAACATTGCGGCAGCTCGTGATTATAGTTCTATATTCTATCAGAAAACATTGCAGCAGCTCGTGATTATAGTTCTATATTCTTTAAGAAAACATTGCAGCAGCTCGTGATTATAGTTCTATATTCTATCAGAAAACATTGCAGCAGCTCGTGATTATAGTTCTATATTCTATCAGAAAACATTGCAGCAGCTCGTGATTATAGTTCTATATTCTTTAAGAAAACATTGCAGCAGCTCGTGATTATAGTTCTATATTCTATCAGAAAACATTGCAGCAGCTCGTGATTATAGTTCTATATTCTATCAGAAAACATTGCAGCAGCTCGTGATTATAGTTCTATATTCTATCAGAAAACATTGCAGCAGCTCGTGATTATAGTTCTATATTCTACTTTTGCGTTCATTCTCAAACTCCTGCTGATTAGCAGGAAGATGTCCATGTACGGAATATATTATATGATTATTTACAACGTGACTATGTTATTTTTCCCCTGACACATCACATATCATTGGCATAAAATCTAGTCCACTTTGGCCAACAGACGAGTTAAATGGTGAGCTAAATTCCTCTCTCGCTATTAGCAGCATATTATGACTGAATTGCCATGCATGTTACAGTCTGTTATAGTCTGTTACAGTCTGTTACAGTCTGTTACAGTCTTTCAGTCTTTCGGGTTCCGGTAACACGAAGAGGATAGTTCACATAATGATGTCATTACAAGAGCAGGATAAGTTTATTAGAGGTCATGTATTTGACGCTGAATTTGTTTAGTAATGTCCAATATGTTTTAATTGTCATCTTTTGTCTCTCATAACCTATATCTAACCTCTCCCCTGTCACGAGTCTCAAGACTGTAATAGCTGAACTTCAGAACAAATGCAATATTCCTATTCAATCAAGTGTCATGCCGAATGGTGTGAGCGATCATGTTTCTCTAACGATTCTCTGTCTCTTGTGTTGACAATAAGTTCGGTTGGTGAATTTCTACCGTGCCACAATACTAGTCCATCTAGCAACTTTTCTATTTGTCGTCCCCTGTCTCTCCTCCCTTTGATCTTTAGTGGTTATTAAGTGTTCAAGGAGTGTGCTTCTCAGCACATTCCCTAGGAACTTTGACTTTCTGCCCCTAATGTTTGATATGATTGATCTTTTTACGCAAGTGTCAATGAGAACATCTGCATTAGTTTCCTTAGCTGTCCATGGTATTTTCATCATTCTTCTGAGAAACCACATTTCTGTAGCCTCCAGTTCGTAATATTCCTATTGAGTCACATTAAATCGTGTATTAAAGGTATCAATGAGTGTGTTAAGATGCGTATTAAGTTTTTTGAATTACTGGGTCTGAATCCAGGGCCGGTCTTAGGCCATTGCAACCTATGCGGCCGCATTGGGCCCCGCACTTCAAAGGCCCATAAATTCATATTATAATTTATTTTATTATCCTCTTCCCTACCAAGACTGGGCCCCGCGCAGTCCGTTTCGCATTGGGCCTCGCAACTGTTAGGGCCGGCCCTGTCTGAATCCTATGTCTGATTTGAAATCAGGTGCCCAGCTCCAAATTAAGTGTCATTGTAGATGTGTAGCTGAAAGAAACTTCAAGTAAGGTGTATAGTCTTCTTCTTCTTCTTCTTCTGCGTTCGTTCTCAAACTCCTGCAGATTAGCAGGATGTAGTCCGGAGAACGGAATGCGTTGTGCCATGGTTTACAGCACTGCTGCGATATATGGGCCTTTCGGCCTGACACATCCGACTTCAGCATGGCTTTGGGTCACTATATGGCATGGGACAGCCAACTCCATCCAATAACCTCCATAGACGCATTTTACGACATGCGTGGAAGGTAAACAGTGTTGCTATTCTTTGCTCCCCTTTCGGGCCCCGGCAACACACAGGCGTTATGTATAGTCTGACATTGAGTCTCAGGTCAGGTGTGAAGTTAACATGTATGTATCGGGTCTGTCTTGCAATCTCAGGTCAAATTTGGAGTCATAATGTATAACTGAGATCAGGTTTGTAGTGTCAATGTGACTTTTATATTGCAACTGGCGTCGTAAATTAAGTCTCACTTCAGCTGTTCAATCTCAAGGCGAGTCTTAGGCCACCTTGTCTAATGTCCACCATTAAGAGTCTCCATCATAAAATCATGACTCGTGACTGAGGTTTCAAATAACTGAAATACATATTCAGGCTTAGTCTCAAGAGTCGTCAGCCAAATTAAATCAGTTTCATAATCGGGTCTGCTTAGCTCAACTTCCCTCGTATCACAAGAGAACCTGAGTCCATTTCAGTTGTCTAAAATTATTTAAAGGTGTCCCCGGAACTTGCTATGTCCTTCGTCGATTATCCATTAGCCCGCAATAAATACGTCCACATGAGTTTAGTCTAAATTACATGGCTGATTTTTCATTACAACATTTAGTATACAATTTACACAACGGTTCCAGTCGAGTCTCGTGTTCATGAAATCATTTCAAGTTGAGTCTCCTGTCCTCCCGTGTTTTGCCCGGCCCGAAAGGGAAGCAAAGAATAGCAACACTATTTACCTTCCATGCATGTCGTAAGAGGCGACTAAGGAGGGTATGGGATGGAGTTGGCTGTCCCATCCCACATAGGGACAGTGACCCAAAGGCATGCTGAAGTCGGATGTGGCAGGCCAAAAGGAGTAGACATCGCAGCAATGCTGTAAACCATGACACAGCGTATTCCGTTCTCCGAATTACATCTTGCTATCCTGCAGGAGTTTGAGAACGAACACAGAATAAGAAGGATCTCATGTCCATAAAATCATTTCAAGTCGAGACTCATGTTCATGAAAGAATCTCATGTAGCGTAGCGTGTTCATACAATCATTTACAGTTTAACCGCCAATGCACATGTTAATTCTAACTACATTGGACAGAATGTTTTCAACTGTTTATGTCGCACGTACAACGCACTATATAACTTAACGTCATTTTTCATTTAATCTAGCACACGGAGACACGTTATCTACTCTACTGTTGGCATCATCAAACGGAAAACATATGTTGCTAATTTAAACTGTTTTAATTAACCCAGGCACACTCGGCAATTTTAAGATCAGGAGGAATTTTCTTCATTACCGTTTTATAAGGTTTCCAAGCTTCAAATTGAGTCGCCGGTAACCAAGTAAACACAGACAGAGTCCGTCTTGTGGCTTAATTCCAGCTTGTGATATGACCTTGAAGTACTCAGTCAATAAACTCGAGTCAGCATATTCGTTAAACAGTGTAGCCTAAGTATGAGAACGTCCGGAAGATAGAAAAATTACTGCGAAGAAATGTTACTTTTGGTTTGTACATTTAACAAATTCACTACTTTTACTAGAAATTCGACGAAAACTTGCATGTTTGCAATTGTAAGGATATATGCTTTATCATCAAATACGATAATCCAAGGAACATTAAACGATGGAAGGAGCAGAAAAAGTCATAACATTTATGAACAGACAATAGAGACGAATAGACAATGTACGATTTGTCTACATTAATCTGCATCGCTGAAGATGATTACGAAAACGGTGATGAAATAGTTTCTTTAGCTTTGAGCGGGTAGCTCTTGACAGTCAATATCCTTTCTGACAACAGCCCAGCTTCCTCTCATTTGTGTAACTGAGGTAAGACGTGCACTCATGTAAGGTTGTCTCAGAGGCCTAGTTATGTAAGGTAGGTTCTCAGAGGCCTAGTTATGTAAGGTAGGTTCTCAGAGGCCTAGTTATGTAAGGTAGGTTCTCAAAGGCCTGGTTATGTAAGGTAGGTTCTCAGAGGCCTAGTTATGTAAGGTAGGTTCTCAAAGGCCTGGTTATGTAAGGTAGGTTCTCAAAGGCCTGGTTATGTAAGGTAGGTTCTCAGAGGCCTAGTTATGTAAGGTAGGTTCTCAGAGGCCTAGTTATGTAAGGTAGGTTCTCAGAGGCCTAGTTATGTAAGGTAGGTTCTCAGAGGCCTGGTTGTATAAGGTAGGTTTGTGGATGCATGTTTAGTCCTCGAAGGAGGCATTTAGGTGCGCTAGTATATCATTGCTCTGTGGCGAAGTGGTACAGAGTGCATCTGTGACGGCCAAGGTACCAAGTTCGATCCCTGCCACAGGCAATTGTTTATCTAGACCATTCAGAAAGAAATGGCAAGCTACTGAACGTATTGATATTGCCTAGAAAATCACCACATCCAACAAATGCCGGGTTGTTAGCTACGTCATGGATATGATATGCTACAAATTTTATTTAGTGTATCAGGATCACCGTGTCATTTCAGGAGTGCACTTCTGGGCCAATTATCTCATCTTTCTTCTGTCAGATGTGTTGACCCATACATTTATGAGTATTTAGCATTCATAGTCACCCAGGAGTTTGTCAAAAAAGGACAAAGGTGCAATGTCCGTTGTCCTGCATGTTTCCTTCATTCTTGGGGATGATTTAATGGAAGACTTAATAAAAAAAATTGAGTCAAGATGTGACAGTGATAAATTATTTTCACAGCCTGCAGGTTTTCAGCATTACCGCAAACCTTTCTTAGTCGCCTTCTATGACATTCCGTAAAATAAGACTCATTCTTTGCACCATAAACTAGAAGTTCAGAACGGTAACCACATGGCGATCGCTGAAGATAGAAGTCGTTTGAGGACTGTGTGCTCATGCATCAAATGAAGCTTATGTAAGACTCTAATGAATCATTGAGTTTACGGATATTGATTTCAGAAAATAATTCCGATAAAACATGTTCATATACTAATCAAATTTATTTTTCTTGACATTTCGAGAGAAATAGCATTTTCAGTCGTTCGAAAAGATTGAAAGGTGGGTCTCACTAATTGTGTGTTTGTTAAATAGAGGACTAAATCTATTTACCGAGGTGATAGAAGTTCATTATTTTTATAACAGGTCATGATGGCTTTTCATCTAATCGTAAGCCTATATTAGGTAGATTGTTATGAAAACTGTGGCAGCTGTTTTCTAACATTTATATTTTTTATTTAGATCTGGACTTGCACAACTCAGAAACGTTTTGTACTTCATTTGGTAAAAACATTTTAATATTTTGAAATTGGTTTGACACAAAATGTGAAATGTTTCTAATCTGGTTTGACAAAAGTTAGAAATGGTTAACAATTTGACAAAAAATTAGAAATATCTTAGAATTTCTTTGACACAGAATCAGAAATGTGTTAGAATTGGTTCGACACAAATTAGAAAAGGTTTAAAATTGGTTTGACATAAACTAAAGTTGTTTTATAATGCAGGAAACACAAATTACGTATTCTCTAGAAAGATCCATAACATGTTGTGTCTTACTACCTATCACTGAAGCAACTTAGGGCTATCGTCCTTGCTCTATCTGTGTGCAAACGTTATGTTTTCGTATCACTGAAGCAACTTAGGGTTATCGCTAAACCAAATAGATACATGGTATGGGGTTCAAACCACCAACCACCCCCGCCCCAAACACACGAAAAAAAGAAGTTGACTATAAGGTGTGTAAAGCCCCACCATTAACGATATTTCGCAGATTTCCATCACATTTTCCATCCAAAAGAGGGAATTACATATAATAAGTTCGATTGACCTTTTTAAGGTAACCCCCTTCCCCCACACGTTACTAAAATCGTATCTAATGTCTTGGTATGTTGTCTATGTTCTACCAGTATGTAGACGTTACTCTGAGCCAAATATAGTATCTGTGAAATGCGCCATATGCTACTTTATTTTTGAAATGTGTCATATGCTACTTTATCTTTGAAATACATCATTTGTTACTTCATCTTTCAAATGTGTTATGTGTTACTTTATCCTAGAAATGCGTCATGTGTTACTTTATCTTTGAAATGCGTCATATGTTACTTTATCTTTTAAATACGTCATGTTTTACTTTATCTTTGAAATGCGTCATGTGTTACTTTATCTTTGAAATGCGTCATGTGTTACTTTTTCCTTGAAATACGTCATGTGTTACTTTTTCCTTGAAATACGTCATGTGTTACTTTATCTTTGTTAATTCCTATTAACATTGACTTTTACTACTTTAACATATTTACAAATCCCATTCTTCCATTTATTTCTGAAAATTTAGTGAACATCAGTTTCAGATTAATCGTGTTCTGAAGACATTTTCTTGGACATAGCTCGCTTAATAGACATGATGAGAGGAATTTATCAACACTCTTTAGACTATCAAAACGGAAAAAAGTACGAAAGATATCCAGCGAGAGCTGGTCACGTTATGGACGCCTGATCCCAGTCATTTGTCACGGCATCGCACTGTTTAACCTCAAGACAAAACTGAAAGCCGTTGAGGACTGGTAACCCATGTAAAAACATTATCCCAAGAATATGTCATTTGTCTAACGACTTCTAAACTTAACTGTAAATGAGGAACTCACGTGTGTACATCTTAAAAAATCATATACACAATTTGTATAATATTTGTCCTCGTAATACATATGCAAGTGTGTATAACAATACGACATACAGTATTTACATAGAAGAAATCAACATATACGTTTTCTTATATCTATATTATAAGGTGCTGCCCATTTTTGACAACAATTGGAGAGAAGCGGATCTGAAGAAGCGTGGCAGTTGTTAACATGGTGGGAAAAATGGGAGTGAGGTAGTCGATGACAGTTTATGCATGCAATACTGTTATTATATATCAATTAAATTGTTCGAATTTTGAATTTGACATATTGTAATGAAAATCTTAGGGGGGGGGGGGGGTGAGAAATTTTTACGGGCCGTTTCTGCTAAATGATTTTTTTGGAGGGAGTGCAAACATTTTTGGACATAATTGAGCAGAGATGGAAGGGGGAATCAATCCCTGAATATTTTACAGCTGTTGAGAAAGGGGGCCGTACATACAGTCTGTTCTCAGGACTTCCAATTACAAAGTTGAAACCAGCTCCATGGGAAATTATAGCACATAAATCTAAAGTGTGAAATAGCACGTATATAGAGTTGCGGTGCGCTAAATTTGAAATCAAATATATTTTTTTCAGTATGACGTCATTGAAAGTTGTGTGTTCCCATGATCCAATGTACTGCATGAAACTAGACTCAGAGCAAAACTATTGCAAAAAATAAAGATGTTATAATGTTGTAACAGAAAATGAAAGGGTAAATCATTGCAATAGAAAAGTGTGCAATATTTCTGCAGGAGAGAAAAACAATTAAAATATTGCTTTGGAGAAAACGGCAAACTATTTATATTAGAAAATTTTAAAATAGTTATATGGAGAAAAAAGGTAAAATAGTCCTACGGGGGGAAATGTAAGACATTGCTATTGAGGAAAATATTCACTATTGTACTGTATGATTAATAGGAAATTCCATCGATAAACGCAAACAAAGACAAAGTGTTCAAATTGTCCTTGGAACACACCAGTTATTCTACAATAACGTTGAACTAATTGGACTTCCGGCAAAATGGTCGACGAGAATGGATGTGTTCCCGCTACCGTGTCCGATTAGCGGCTGTTACTTCCCGAAAGTGATGTCAACCTACGGGAGTAATGTGCCTAGAAATGCTGAATGGATTAATCCAACGTTTCTCTAGGCAAATTCGGATATTATAAAGGCAATGAAGATGTCAATTGCTGGTTGCTAAACGCAATAGCAAAAAGAAAAATACACCTGTTTGGTCATGTAATGAGACACAATTGTTTAGAAAAGCAAATAATGGAGGGCAGAGCACCTAAGGAGATGAGAACGGGTAGACCAAGAAGACTATGAACTGACGACATTAAAGATAACATGAATACGTCGTTGAAACATGCAAGCAGCATGGCCCCAAGACAGAGACGGGTTCGGGGACTTCATTGGAAAGACAATGTTCTGAAGAGTCAAAGTCACATGAAAGAAAGTTTAACAACCCGAATGAAATATCCCTGACTGACTACATTTAATACAATTACACAATGATGCCGCTTATGTACATTAAAAAAATTTTAAGCATGTGCATCAAGTTAATGGCAAGCTTAATGTAATTATCACTACAGTCAACAAAATGATGCCTTGATGGCTACGTCCTGAATATGATACGCTACAAATATTTTAATGGCAAGCTAAGTTATGAATCAATCATAACATACTGCTTCCTCCATAACACACTGTTTCTCTAATAACAGACTGCTTCCCCCATAACACACTGTTTCCCCAATAACAGACTGCTTCCCCCATAACACACTGTTTCCCCAATAACAGACTGCTTCCCCCATAACACACTGTTTCCCCAATAACAGACTGCTTCCCCCATAACACACTGTTTCCCCAATAACAGATTGCTTCCCCTATAATACACTGTTTTCCCAATAACAGACTGCTTCCCCCATAACACACTGTTTCCCCAATAACAGACTGCTTCCTCCATAACACACTGTTTCCCCAATAACAGACTGCTTCCCCCATAACACACTGTTTCCCCAATAACAGACTGCTTCCCCCATAACACACTGTTTCCCCAATAACAGACTGCTTCCCCCATAACACACTGTTTCCCCAATAACAGACTGCTTCCCCCATAACACACTGTTTCCCCAATAACACACTGCTTCCCCCATAACACACTGTTTCCCCAATAACAGACTGCTTCCTCCATAACACACTGTTTCCCCAATAACACACTGCTTCCCCCATAACACACTGTTTCCCCAATAACAGACTGCTTCCCCCATAACACACTGTTTCCTCACCTAAGTCCACATGTGCATCAGTATTATGCATCTATACAATATTATGCTGACAACAATAATATGCAGAAATTGTATTTAATGTTAAAGGCAATTTATGGCCCTCAATTTTCAGGAACGTCTCCTCTTCTAAGATCAGATGGAAAGCATACCATCACCGACAGAGAGGAAATTCTCAAACGATGAACATTTTGAAAATGTCCTAAACTGCCCCTCCATCATCAACGAGGAAGCGATTGGCGCATTACGCAAATACCAATCAATAACTCATTATCGGATCCCCCTTGCATTGAGGAAGTGGAGATAGCAATCTCAAATTTGTCCGTAGGAAAAGTGTCAGGCCCAGATTCCATTCCAGCCGAAATTTACGCTGTTAGTGGCCCTGTCAAGTCTGCCAAACTTACAGAGCTCTTCCAGGCAATGTGGAACCTGGAATCGATACCACAAGACTTAAAGGATGCTTCCATCATACATCTATATAAGAGAAAAGGAAATCGTCTAGCTTGCGACAACCATCGAGGCATATTCTTGCTCTCTATAGCAGGCAAGATGCTGGCTAGGGTCCTGTTAAACAGACTGCAAGCCCATCTTGAGAAAGGTCTCCTTCCAGAGAGCCAATGTGGCTTCCGACAGGGCAGAGGTACTGTTGATATGATTTTCACTGCCAGACAACTACAGGAAAAGTGTCGTGAACAGAACATTGGTCTCTACACCACATTTGTCGACCTAACTAAGGCATTCGACACTGTAAATCGCGAAGGACTATGGAAGATCATGGCCAAATTTGGATGTCCCGAAAAATTTACCAAAATGGTTCGCCAGTTCCATGAAGGTATGACAACATGTGTGCAAGATGACGGCGCACAATCAAACCGCTTTCCTGTGGCCAACGGCGTCAAACAGGGTTGCTTAATTCAGCATGGTGTTCTCTGCCATGTTAAATGATGCCTTCCGGAATAACAGTGCAGGAATTTTTTTTCGTTATCGAGCTGCCGGAAGACTATTCAATCTTAGTAGATTGAAGGTCAAGACCAAAACTAAGACGGACATTGTTCGCGACCTCTTGTTCGCCGACGATTGTGCATTAACTTCTACCAGTCTGAAAAACATGCAAGACAGCATGGATCTCTTTTCTTTGGCCTGTGATGCGTTCGGTCTCACCATCAGCACCGCGAAGACTTTAATAATGTATCAACCAGCGCCAGGTGTCTCCTACACAGAGCCAGTGATCACAGTAAAGGGATAACAATTTAATACTGCCAATAAGTTTGTATATCTCGGCAGCACACTATCACAAACTGCGACAATTGATGAGGATGTTGCCCTGCGTATTGCTCATGCCAGACGGGAGCCTTCGTGCCAATGTCTGGATCAGGCGTGGTTTCAGTCTGACAACTAAGTCGGACGTGTACCGTGCAGTGGTTCTACCAACACCGCTTTATGCTGCGTCATCTTGGACTGTCTATGCGAGACAAGCTCGACTCTTTTCATATTTGCTGCCTACAAAACCTCATGGGAGCACTTTGGCAGGATTGTGTACCAGATACGAAAATTCTTCAGAACTCCCGTATGCAAAGCATCCATGCAATGCTGACTAGGTGCCAACTCCGCTGGACTGGCCACATCGTCCATATGCCTGACATGCGTCTTCCAAAGAGATTATTTAATGGGGAATTGTGCGAAGGTAAACGTTCACGTGGAGGGCAGAAAAAGCGCTTCAAGGATCACCTAAAAAGCTCTCTCAAGAACTGCAGCATTGATCCTAGCTCCTGGGAGACTACAGCACTTGATCGCTCAGCCTAGCACACCCAGATCACTGCTGGCATCACGAAATTTGAAAAAGAAAGAACACTGCGGGCAATCCACAAGCGCAAGACGCGGAAGGACAAATTCGTAAATTCTCCTACCCCGAACCTTCAGTACTCCTTCATGCACTGCAGTATAACTTACCGTACACGAATCGGATTCATCGGGCATCTACGAACTCATAAACTAAATTAGTTAATTACCAATTTCAATTATTATATATATTTTTTTTCCATCGCATTTAATGTTTTTTTTCATGCCATGCGCATCTTCGCTTGCCAAGGAGGAACATCATCAGCATCAGTAATATTCTCGACAATTAGAGATAGAATTACACAGTTCTGTTGTTGGGAAGGTGTGTGTGGGGGGGGGGGGGGGAATAATAATATTATACTATGCTTAATTTCAGCATTTGTTGAATTCCTCATTTGTTATCGCATGCTTCCAATCGCTGTGATTTTTTTTTAAAAACAATAATCTTGTGTTATGACTAACTACCCTGCAGCTGTTATTCATAGCATTTCTAGTTGACATCATTGATATGACTACTACTAGTAACACAATTATGACACTACTCTCATCAACAGTTTATTAAGTTTACAGTTCATTATTAAAATTACAAGTTTGCATTCGTATCAAATACGGATTTTGCTAAAGTAAACAGTTATCTTTCTATTCTTTGTCTTAAAACATCATATGACTGTTTCTTTTGGGATTTATTGAGTGTGGTGAATACACGCAAATTAAGTCAGAATGAAGCTATGGATGAAAATGTTGAGAACAACTAGATAGCAGTGATGTCAATGTTTGTTTTGTCAGTGAATATGACGCCTAGTTTTGCTGACAGTCTGTCGGGGGACAATACTTTGTAGTCTGTACATATAAATAAAGTGTTCGTTTATGCATGAAGCAAAGATAAAGGACAATAACAAGAACAAAACCTCTCAAAACTTATAGGTTTGGCATGGATATCTCCAAGTGTACTTTCTCCCTATAAAAGGTGCAGAAAGCTATATGTAAAGTTTGCCAACGTCAAAATGCAATATTTCTATCAACGATGCAAAATTAAAACAAGCGGATAAAGTCAAGTATCTTGGCACCATTTTACCTTCAGATGACAGGTACTCTAAAGAGATCAAGAACAGGATAGCACAGGCCAAATCAATATTTCAAACATTGAGAAACATTCTATGCAATGGAGTAATATCAATAAATATACGAGTTCGGGAGTTAGGATGTTATATTGAGACAGTCCTTCTTTATGGAAACGAAACATGGACAATAAATAAAGGTGCCAAAGATAAGCTTAGAGGCAACTGAGATGTATTTTTTAAAGAAGATTGATGAAAATTCCACGGACAGTTTAAAAAAACAAACGATTGTCAGAGTTCTCAGAGATACTGGACTAAAACGATAAATTATAGCAACCATTAGATACAATCAACATTTTTAGGGCATGCGATAAGAAAAGTAAAATTTGAACATTTAGTAACCACCGGAAATATCAATGGGAGAAGAGACAAGAAGACAAAGAGAGATATTTCTGGATGTGTTATCACTGTGGGTCAAAAAGACGTCACTAACTGAACTTAATAACAATACAAGAGACAGAGAGTTGTCGAGAAGCATGATCGCCTACACCACGCGACATTGACACTTGGTTGATTGGTAGTATACTGCTGAGCAGCATTTAACGCGCAGTTAAACCGATAATTTGCAGACACCACGGGACAGTCACGTGTAAACCAGAATAACCTACACAAATAAGAATATGGGCTTAGTCCGCCGTTGAAAGAGTTGTTCTTCACCAGAAGGGGTCAATATTCTCTGTCTGAAAATGATGGCTTTGCAATCGGTGACATTGTGAATAATAGTAATTTGAGTAACCGATACAACAAGCAATTTCGTACACAAATCTATATGTAATATATAATTTTAATAAGCATTTATATACAAATGTCATCATATACCTGATAGTCATCCGTATATATTTGAAAAGCAGCATGCAATATGGTCAGCATGTGTGTGTGTGTATTTGTGTGTCTGTGCGTGCGTAAGTGTGTGCTTGCGTGGGTGTGTGTATATATTTACGTACATGTCTATTAGTATACCATTTATTTTGAATACAGAGACATATTAAACGAACGATTCGTGCACCAAATTAAACTATTACCTACTATAACATCCGCCCCCCCCCCCCAATAAAATGGCTACAGGTCAGTAGCATGCAATGAACCAACAAATGTATTTCAATATGTAAATTATATTCCATAAACAATTGATCTGACATTGATATTCTTTCAAACCACAAACAGTCAATACGTTCTGCTTCTGCCACCAGTAGAGCCTGTGACTAATGTTGTTCAACTCAGCTGGTATGCTGAATACATACTTCTGAGACGCGAGCAAGTTGTTAATCCAACATATCGTAATGCATGTGTGAGACTATAGTGTTGGTCATAAGATGTACCCACATAATCGTGTATGTAAGAAACATAACTGCATAACTTGTGCACAGTAGGGGTCGCAAACAGGGATCCCGGCTCTCAAAAATACCAGGATACCAAACTAAAAACGGATGCTTCAAAGTACTGGGATTAGATGCATGAAAACCGGGATTTATGAAATTTTCAGTATGTTATTTTCTAAAAATGTACATCTATTTTTTAGCTTCAATTGGTAACTTTTCATGTCATATTTAAATCAAGACATGTCAATAACCTATGGGATGTGCGAACCATGACACCATGTGTCTCTTGTGGAAACACGACATATGGAATAGATCTGTGTTCTATGTTTCATGTGTAAAGTCGATTGCGTTGTGATTAGTTTTGTTTTTATATTGTATGTATGTAGTGTGTAAGTGCCGAGTGAGTAGCTAGATGAATGTACAGGATTGGTAAGTACATGTTTTAATATTATGACAAATAATTAATGGATACGTTGCCCGCGTTCGTGATGGGAGCAAATAATAGCAACATTATTTACCTTCTATGTCCATTGTAGGAGGAGACTAACTAGGTTAAGGGTAGGGTTGGCTGTCCAACTCTATATAAGGTCAAAGTGACCCACAACCTTCCTGAAGTTGGATATGTATGGCCGAAAGGTTCAGATATTGAGGCAATGTTGTAAACCATGACACAACGCATTCCATTCTACGAGCAACATCCTACTATCATACAGGAGTTTGAAAACGACCGAAGAAAAAAACAATTGGTGTGATCGAATGAAGATCGAATTTTGACGTACTTTAATAATTTATTTGTAACATGATTTATATGGGAATATAATTATATGGAAAACACGTTGCACTCGAATCACGGGGTAAACTTTTCATAACAAAAATGTGTGATTGCTTGATTTCCTTTATTTATGACAACGGACTTACACACTGCAAACTATGATTAAATCCGTATTTTGATAATCAAATCCCTTACGTTTCAGACACACACAAAATATGTTACTTCTATTTTGTGATAAGAATTATTTATAATTCACTTCATAATTAATTTTCTTTTCGAGATATAATAATACTCGAGCTATTATGCCCCAGGCTGAATGACCCAGTGTTTCTCTTCCGTAAAAAGCCAATCATTTACATGGGGATATTACATATTTTAAAAAAGTTGTACATGCCCAAACAATTCAATTTAAATAAGAAAACTAAATATGTGTTAATTGACACTTATTGTTATAATGATTTATTTCCCTCCATGTTGATAGAAAGAAATTGGGAACCGTGAAAAAGATAAACCTAAATGTGGTGTCTGAGCGGGTGTTCTCGTATTCAGGTTACTTTTGTAACTATTTGCGATCAAAATTTAGCGAACAAACCTATTAGACACGTTGCCATTTTTACTATCTTGTTATTTAAATTTGACAAAAGATTAAGAAACACGCACATAATTTTAATATTTGATTAATAAAATTATTTAAATATAACAGTTAAGCACATTTTTTTTGTTCGTTTGATATAAAGAAAAATAAAGTCTAAAGTAAAATAACATTTGTGTTATTGTTAAAAGCTTGTTAAACATTAAAATGTGTTTTAAGTGTTTTTATTTCATGGATACATCGTCACCTCTAATCTCGATTAAAGCTTCTATCAATATAGAAAATATCGAAAATACTGGGATCCTGGCACTCGTAAACTTCAATATCGAAAATAGGTTGTGGTCAAAGGGTCCGGTATTGCTACCCCTAGTGCACAATAATATGTCTCCAACAAAAGATGAGTGTTGTGAATAAATAAACATCCTTTTCGTGATTGCAGGGAGGTGTTACTGTTGAAGAGATGTCCCAGAGGATTGCATTATCTCATTCAGTTATCTGACTGCAGAATCTTTTTCCTTAGACTAGGATCGTAGATTAATGTACAGGTCGTCCTAGTGTTACTAAATCTTGTTAACTTTGTTTAGTTCAGAGGCAAGCACAACAACAGAGAATTTCAAGTGCAAATGTTGTCAGACAGTTCCTCGAGATGATACCAGCATTGTAGACAGAGTTTAGATTATTTGGAGAAACACCTTTACGATCTGCAACTCCTTAACGAGAAACATGCAGTATTTGACAGTTTGTTTTTGTTTTTGTTGTTGTTTTTTTACCTTCAATATCGCAAACTTCGTGCTTGTCGTTCAGCCTTTCGACTACACTTGATTGGTGCCAATAAAGCATCTCGTTTAGCATAGTTATGTATCATGTGCACCGACAACGTTTAAATAGTGTTAACATTATGTTCACGGCTGAGTCTCAGTTTTTTGTTGGTCAAATGGACGAAAAAGAGTATGGGGATGTCGTGAACACTTTACTGATGGTGCAGTCCTCGAGGGTCACCCATATCATGAGGGATGATTGATGATATGGAGAGACGTTAGTTTACTCCACAGAGCCACCCTCTATCATGTGAGTGGAATTCTGAATGATGATCATAACCATGACGAGATTTTACTGCCTCTTGCAATCCCACCACTGCACGCTATTGGCACAATTTCCCCCAGATAACAATCCGAACACTGCACGCTATTGGCACAATTTTTCCCCAAATAACAATCCCAACACTGCACGTTATTGGCACAACTTTCCCCCAGATAACAATCCCAACAATGCACGTTATTGGCACAACTTTCCCCCCAGATAACAATCCCAACACTGCACGCTATTGGCACAATTTCCCCCCAGATAACAATCCCAACACTGCACGTTATTGGCACAACTTTCCCCCAGATAACAATCCCACCACTGCACGCTATTGGCACAGCTTTCCCCCAGATTACAATGCAAGACCACACCGTTCTCGTACAGTAAATGTTTTCTTGCAAGTATCGGGTATCGATCAAATGAACATTCCTGCAAACAGTCCTGATGTGAATTCCATAGACCATCTATGGGACGAGCTTGGGTGACGAGTGAAGTAGCCGCCGCCATCTCCTACAATTCTACATGAATTGCTTCTCGTACTTCAGCATTAGTGGCAGGCAGTACCTCAAAGTTTCATTCACGAGCTCATAATGCTCATGCGACTGCCACAGCGCCTTTAATGTATCGCACATAATGGAAGACACACGCGTTACTGACAATATTGGCCTATGTTGTTATTCTCATGAACTTTGAAAATGAGTGTTATTGATTGATGTGCTGTCACTTTCACATGTTAATGCTTGTGCCATTAAATATAGTTTTAATTGTAATTGATAAGCTTGTCATGTTATATTTTGAAATGATGTTTTGTTATTTGTTCTTTTCTTCTGATATATCGCTCTTTTCCGAAAAGTGGCCATTACCTTCTGTTTCTACTTCTTCTTCATCGTTCATTCTCAACTCCCGCTGGATCTCCTTTGTAGCAGGACCATGCTCCTACTAGATTTCCAGCAGGATGTAGTCCAGGGAATGGAAATGCGTTGTGTCGCCGTTTTATTTGCGCCAATGGCCCAACACATCCGTCTTCGGTGGTAAATTCTGTTTGAAAGGTATATACTTGTTAAGATCGTAGTTCACATCTCTAGTGGAGAAACAATGAACATGCTGTTTAGTTGGGGAAAAAATATGCTCAGCATGAGATACTCCTTTCCATTAGGATGAGCACAAGTCTATATTCACATTTCTATTGTTGCGTGATATTAAAATTTATGCTTTAAGGTTGCATGAAGAATTCCAGAGTAAAGTGTCCTTCTGGAATATACAACTGTCAAGCCCGTATATATCACCATGTAGTTCAGACGTCCGCAGAGATATAGACACTTTATGAAAACATAGTGTCTACAGAAACATTTTCATCAGGTGTTACCAAGATGAAGTAGAAAGTAAAACGCCACTGACTGGTACGGATGATTATAACTAAAATTAAGAGATAGACATACATTAGAATATGGCTCATTGTCGATTATATATATCCAGGATTGAGTTAGCATCTTCTTCTCGTTCGCAGTTTGACATGTCTAAACAGCAAGTCCTGTTTTCTTAATAAATGCTGCTGTATTTGAAAGCTTCTCAGTGCTCCGATACATCTTTCTGTGGATATCCATCTCTGTTGGCCAGTGTTCTTCCCTTAACTGGTTTAGTTTATTGCAGTCTTGCAGGATATGTTCAGTGGTCTGTGCTGCCTGCCCACAAGGGCACAGTAGTGATGGGACCAATCGTAGTCTATTTAAGTGGCTATTTAATCTGTTGTGTCCTGTTTTGAGGCAGAATATAATAAACCTGCTCTGCTCTATCGAGAGTGAGTTAACATATGAGTAAACACTCAGCGTCGCAGAGACAATGCCGTAATATTGGGCCCAAAAATGAATATCAAAAGCACGTTATTCCAACAGAGGCAACATTAATACCACAGAACAGGGACTACATCAATATCACAGATGGAATAGAGACACTAGATAAAAACGCTGTCTACAACAGCAAGCTAATAACAGCAAAAACAAATGCACATTACACAAATCTACTTACACACATACACACACATCTATACACACTTTTTTCACAGGATGCCTCCTAGAAGTCAGCCATAAACGGACTAAGGTGCATTGTCCGCTGGCCTGTATCTTGGGACTATGCGATAGAAGACAAATATAAGGAAACGAGACAAGAAATGCAGTGGTGTCAGACTATTCCTAACTTTCCGTAGTCGCATCCTTCGACATCCCTTGAAAAAACAGTGGTGTTATACTTTAACATTCTGAACCCCCGGTTGCCACACGGGAGTAAGTGGATTGTGTAATATAGGAGGTATGCCCTTGTTCTCGCCACGGCAGGTACAGAGTAAATATTTTAATTTAACGTCTGACAGAGGGAAAAAAACCAGTACTTACCGGGAGTCGAACACTGAGCCTCATGGATGTGATGCCAACGATCTAACCTATATGCATGTGGTTGCGTCTGTGGGTCTCACCAATGGCCCACTAGACATACCATCCATGCAACAGAAAACCTTAGTGGATGACATGCCGTTATATTGAGGTTATCTTCTTATAGAAGCTTCATGGCACGTCATCTATACAATTATGATTTTGTTTCGTTGTTGAAATGTTTTACATGTTTGCCAGAATATATATGTATGCTCTGTGGTTGGGAGGGAGCCAGAGATGTACTGTGCAGCACTGAGGAGGAGGAAACTGACATCACTGTTTTTCCTATGGCTGAGGCCCATCATAGAGGCACAGTGACTCAGGACGTGACAATCCTTTTGACTTGAACATTTGGTTGCATACCTGGAGCAATAGAGAAGTTCGGCATAACCAGTAGTCAACTGGTGGCGGGGAATGAGCACAGTGAACCCTATCTTGGCTACAGTGGCTAGGAGCAGTGCATAGGTTTAAACCTACCTTCCTGGAGGTGTGATAGTTATTCTCTGGCTCTGTCCCGGGGTGGGCCGAAAATCCACAGACTTCCCAGCAATATAATGCCATCTAATGGCATTAGGTCAAAGGGCATGAGCCCATGGACCGCTGGATCAGCAACCAACCAACCAACCAACCATCTATCCTATCTACCGAGTGCCACATGACCAAATATTGGATACTGAACCCTATATATTCAAGAGTTTAGCTCACAGTGTGATAAGAACCCAATTTAAAAAATCTTTCTTAGATTTCCGACCAACATCCATGCTCTCCATGAAACGTGCATAGGCGGATGTGGTATTACAAATAGACAAGATCGCAGTTTTGCACAATCCTCTCGTACGAATAGCTATTCTTGTGCATAATATATTTGTAGAATTGACGGTACATGTTCATATGTGACAGTAAGAAGTTGCATCTAGATGTCCATTAAAAAAACAGTCTTTTGACCGATTTTTATTAATCTACAAGTGAGTCTCCAATCTAAATCAGCGATGGAAACGTTTTTGTAAAAATTAATAGACAAGACAAACTCTAATACAAGTGGATAATATTTTGACTTTGTGCTGTAGATTCAATTCTAAAAGCGTATCTTAGAAATAATTCAACTCCAAAAGAGTATCGTAGAAACATTCTTCCTCCAACGGTGAAGATGAAGAGCCTGAAGATGCACTGCGAAATATCGATCTTGTTTTTATCAATAACATCGTGTCAACATATGACCAGCTACTCAGAGACTGAATGTACTATTATCGACTTAGCTCCTGCTATCGCATCCAATCGATACAATGTGTAAATACGATGTCTTAGGATACTGTTGCAATGTTCACCATACAAACTACATACAGTTAAGGGTGAGCAGCAGCAAAAGACACAGGTAAAACTTGAGGTCGCTCACCTGTGACAACGGACATCTTCCCTTTAGGACTGATAAAGTGGAGATATTAAATAAACACAGGTGTGGCCATATAGACAAATGAGTATGTTTGACATTTTCACAGATTTTATTGTCGTTCAATAGCAGACACGAAAATAGAATTATGAGGCAAGACAGCTGTCACTTTACATTGACCAAAAACAGTATAATTGTGACTCATGGTATTATTTTCAAAAAGTGTGATTGTGAGTCATGTCATTATTTTCACAAATAATGAGATTATGACTCATATTATTATTTTCACTGTATATTCAGAAACTTTCATTGGATCCCTCATGTAGAAGAACAATAATCCTGCTAGATTACAGGATACAGGATAATCCTGGGTACATCATGATTTATTTTAAATAACGGAAATGAGCTGTGTTGTAGTTTCAATTGAAACCAAACACATCCGACTTAGATGCTACTCTTTTGATTAACCATGTTTTATTAATTATCTAACATTTATGCAGTGGATACCCTCTCACTATGGAATACCAGGAAATGAAAAAGCAGACCAACTAGCTAAGGAAGGTGCTGCCGAAGACCAACCAGATATATCAATCACCTACCATCTGAAAAAAACAGATGATCAAGTCAATAAGAAAGCCACAAACACCAACACAAGATGACTATCACATTATGAACAGATCAGAACAAGTTATAATTCTACGTCTCAGAACAGGACACAACCGACTCCGCAGTCACAAGTATACAAAGTTCAAGATTAGCAACACGGCCATGTGTACATGTGGACAGGCAGCACAGAGTGTCAAACATATACTTCAAGAGTGTTCTGAGCATGAAACGCTGAGGCAGACATATTGGCCAGAGGAAACAACACTGGAATCAAAGCTCTATGGGACACTGTATGAACTACAAAAGACTGAGTTTTATTCAGAAGACAGAATTACAGATATAAACATATTTCGACAGAATTACAGATATAGACATGTTTCAAGTGAACGAAAGAAGAAGAATATAACATTTCACTCTTCCTCAATTATATACATTCTTGCAGGCTCTTTATCACGATCCGGACATTTCTGTAGCTCAAGATAATGATCCGGACATTTTCGCAGGCTCTGTATCATGATGGTATAAATTCAAATTGACTCGGCTTGAAAGATTTCATTGGAGTCAATGAAGTCATCCAGGTGACAAGAATCAGATTGAAATTTATTAAAGAGTATATTTATGAGGTGAATAAAATAACATGCTGCCAGGATAGTTAGCGAACTACTATTCAAAATGACATCACCGAGGTAATTCTTATGGCTGATCAAAATTGAACGGTATGAAGGGAGGTAGGGAGATCATCGAGATAGGGAGAAAGAACAATATTGTTCATTGTTGTGAATTTATAAGACAACAAGAACATAAAATCAAATGGAGAGTAGCTAAGCAAGAGACTAAACATCATACACAGAGATACATTAGCCTATATATATATATATATATATATATATATATATATATATATATATATATATATATATATATATATATATATATATATATATATATATATATATATATATATGATGTGTGTATTAGGTAAAGGTAGGTCAAAAAGGCAGCAACCTGCCGTCGGAGATGAAGATAGCTCTTCATGTGTTAAGCCGCAGCAACTATTATATGGGGTATCCAGTTCCCTTTCTTACTGTATTTACCTCCCCAACTCATGCGTCAGGAACCCATTTACATCTGGGTCGACTGGAGGAGCAGTCGCGTCAGGCGAGAAATACGATCCGGAATGTTTTTGTATGTTTCCGGACGTGGTTTTGAACATGACACGCTCCTCACATATACATACATATATATATATATATTATAATCATACATACTAATATATATTTATAAAGACCACAATAAGAGTTCAATAAAAGTAAGAATGTCGTATACAAAACAACGATTGAGAAATTAGCTCAATTTGATATACAGTGACCTTGAATAAACAATACCATCATCAGGTATAGCAGTTATCCTGAACAGGAAGTAGCAGTTATCACAGACTTTCGAAAATTATGTCTATTTTGAGGCAGTCTTCCTGCTTCTGTTACTGTCATGTTCAGGTGGTCTTTGTTGTTTTGTATCCATCTTTTTTTGGGTCTGCCTCCTGTTCGTCCCCTGTCCTGTTCGTCCCCTGGCATCATCCCCTCCATTATGGACTTCTTGAGGCCGTCATAGCGTTTGATATGGCCAAAATATTGTAGTTTTCTGAAAAGAACTATGCTGCTTAGCCAGTTTCTTTTAATTTCTCTCAGGATGGCTACATTGGTGATGTTTTTGCCCACGGTATTCTAAGAATTTTCTGTCACATTTTGTTTCAAATGCTGCTATTTTATTTGTCACTAGTAAACAATACGAAATTCATAATTATATTTATATCCTTTATTAAGAATATCGCACCATATTCAGACCGAGGGTCCAATGTGCATGAATAATTATCTATCGACTAACACGATCTAATATGATAGATTGCTCAAACATCATCGGCGACGTCTCTGGACTTAACAAGTCCACATCGTAATTTTTACAATCAGATTTGACTATATTTGACTAAAATGTAGTTTGAAGTATGTTAAAATATGACTGGCGCTGAATTCAAGAGATACATTACTGGCAGTTAGCAAGTTACAAGAAACAAATAAATTAAATGCAATACGTGATAAATGTGAAGAGTATAAAAAGTCTCCGTATAAAATAAAACTAGTTGTGGCATGACTAAGTATCAGACATATATATTTGAGGAAAGATATAATTATGTGCATGTTGCTCACTGTGGCTTCGAATGCATGGCGACCGATGTGTTTGATAATAATGCAGTTAGAAAAATATATCATGATTATCTAATACAATTATAATGCAACAGTCAACTACACAAAGTAGTAATGAATATCAGGACTACAAAATAGTTATGTGAGCGTGAAACTCGTGTGATCCCTAAAGTAGTTCGATGTTCGTCAGCGGCAGAAATCGAATGTTCATTTTGCAATGAAATTGTAATGAACATAAAGTGTTGGGGAGTTCTATTCAATAATAGTTCAAAACACTGACAGTGATATGTTTCAATTACCGTTAACAACAAAAATATGACCTGTACATAACAGTAAGAATTTTACAAGGAAATAGCGTTACAATGAAACTAATTATATTGGAGGTACAGCTCAATAGAGCAGGACAGCCAAAGCCAAATCAACATTTGAAATTAAATAAGAGACAGTATATGGAATGACGTTTTATGAATGAACACCATAAATTGTGGAGGGCATATTATAAACAACATACAATACGATGATGATAGTATTGGTATCCGAAAATTAAACACATTTACAATAGATCATGGATATTATAGCAAAATAAAATCAAAAGAAAGGGCTTCTTGGTAATATGAAAAACAGAAAAACTGAAGCAATAGTAATGTCAAAGAATAAATGTCCTTCAAAATGGAATATTAAATTAGATGGAATCAGTCTGATATATTCAAATATTAAAAAATAGTCAACATATTCATATATTTAGATACATTAATAACATCAGATGGAAGATATATTAAAAAAGTCAAATGTTGAGTTGCCAGGCAAAAGAAACATGCCACAAGATGAAGACCAGACATTGTAATATATCTTTGTCAATTGAGGTGAGAAAGACAGTTCTAAGAAGTTATATAGAAAATCCTGATGTATGGGCGTGAATCATGGACATTCAGCAGAATATTGAAAATTATGTTGAACGACAGTACGATGCATGACAATCTAGTATTGATGCATGGGAGAACATCGGTAACGGAAATTATTGACAGCACAGGAAGTTAAAAACTGTGGAAAGACATGATAACCAACACCAAACGGCATAGACCATAAGAAGAAGACTATCGATGTAGTACTATCAATGGAGTACTATTAATGGAGCACTATCAATGGAGAACTATCAATTCAGTACTATCAATGGAGTACTATTAATGGAGCACTATCAATGGAGAACTATCAATTCAGTACTATCAATGGAGTACTATTAATGGAGCACTATCAATGGAGAACTATCAATTCAGTACTATCAATGGAGTACTATTAATGGAGCACTATCAATGGAGTACTATCGATGTAGTACTATCAATGGAGCACTATTAATGGAGCATTATCAATGGAGTACTATCTATCGAGTACTATAAATGAAGCATTATCCATGTAGTATTATCAATGGAGTACTATCGTTGGAGAATTATCAATGGAGCGCTATCGGGGAAGTACTATAAATGGAGCATTATCAATCGAGCACTATCAATGGGACACTATCAATAGAGTACTATCGATGTAGTACTATCAAAGGAATACTATCAACGAAGTACCATCAATGGAGTAATACGATGAAGTACTATCAATGAACTACTATCAATGGAGTACTTAGATTAAAAGATAAATTGTAGCAAATATTAGAAGCAGAAAAAAATGTTAGGGCATATTATGAGTAGCACAACCTGATTCAGTAGCCACTTGATAGATCAAGGGGCAAAGAAACAGCGGAAGAGAAAAACGTGTTTTGCTGAATGGGTTGTCACTGTGGCACAAGAGAATATGCCAACTGGACTTATTAACACAGGAGACAGAGTGTGGAGAAACAGGGTCTCATGCGTCACTCATGACGATTGATTAAAAGCTCATTTAAAGATACAAATGGACAGTAGATGCGCTAAATGAATGAATAAATGCATGCAAAAGTAAGTAAGAATGGCGTATGCGAGAAAATGACTGATAAATTAGCTCAATTTAATTTGAAGTACAGTGAACTTGAACAAAAACAGCATGAAAAATATATTATCTCATTTTACTGATATATAAATGAAATTATAGGTAGAAGATGAACACACAATCATGTATACATACAGAAACACACACGCGCACACAATCTAACAAACTCCCACGAACACATACACAAGTCGCATTAGCTGTCTCAAAATAAAATACAAGTTTCTGTAATATGGTGGTGATGAGGAGTAGGAGTTGACGTATGGTGTTTGAGGGAAGGGGTGGGGGTACACTTTCAATAGAGAAGATAATTTGAAAATGGACGGATCACACTGATGGTGCGGGGGAGGGGAGGGAGTTTGGAGAGAAAATAATAATAGACATAATGAGCTAGTGAAAGTTATAAAGATAATAGATAAGAAACAAATAGTTATACGGAACTAGTAACCGTTGCACATAGCAAGAAGAAACTATAGCCATGGATGGAGATAGAGGGAGTTACAGCAGCTCTTAATTGGTTGATAACTGATACATCAACACACTCGGTAATACTCACAAACTCTCAAAGCATGCTGCGCAAGTTAGAAAAGTTCATGCTAAGAAAATAATGGTGAGACTTATTAAACACTTCAGTTGTCCAGAGCATTACATGGATATACTGCCCTGGGGTCAGAGGAAACGAGAGAGACGACTTATTAGCAGGCAATGCGGCGATAGACGGTACATTGCTGAGAAGAGATAAAGCAGACTAAATGAAGGCAGTAATAAATTCATTTCATAATGCAGATGATGTTAATGAGGCTGAGAACGTACACATACAGAGAATGTTAGAAATGGGAGTATTTAGAGGTGAGGAAAGCAAAAGTAATTTTTTTTGGAAAGTCCCGAAGATCACACAATCAACACCTGACCGGGACTCTACATACAATGGGATGGCTGATGGATCGGAGGTGGAGCACTTATGGGAATGCCCTCGTGCTGTGAAACCAGTTTCTAATCAAGAATCAAGAGAAGAACTATAGCCATCTGACATATATGATTCTCACGGACAAGCTATGCAGCCTTTACTACATTCACTTTCATATTTGAAACATGACATTGAATAATTTGTTTATCCTAGGCTTGAGTATCTGCAGAAATATCTTAATGTTATGCACAATTTTGTCAATGTTTATTATCACTCCTTAACTTTCCTTTAGTAGAAACACTGTTTTGAAAGTAGGAACTGTAACACGTGATCGTCCAAAAACAACTTAAGGAGATATTTCATTTTTGTTTCATAATTCAATAGATTCCCATGAAAAAAGTCATGGCGTGACGCACGAACATTTTGAGCAATTTCTCAAATTTCGTGCACAATACAAAGTTCGAGATGTTTCGTGTCTGAGAAAGAAATTTCCTGGTATTTTCTTTCATTTAAAACATGGCCCTTCTGGATGAAGGTCTAGAAGATAGTGACTAAAGTATGTTCCATATTTGGATTGCCAGATACAATTTATTATTTGATTATTTAGCGCAAATTATATTA